>CM052330.1:12232622-12310095 GCA_028455615.1 Lasioglossum zephyrum | reverse complement strand
TGCTACAATAAGCACTTCAATTAAGAGTTTAAGAAAATACACTGGTCTAAGAGTATGTACAGCATCATTTTTTGAACAGAAATGAATAATTGAAAAATTTTATTGCTAATGTGAACACGTGGGGTTATTGGTCTCGTTAGCAGACATGTGTTGGGAATGTCGAAATCCGCAATAATTAAGCCCGGATTTTTTACTTCTGAGATTAAAGTTGAAAACAATTTACCGTCTCGCGAGCCGCGGACCTAACAACAAAGAAAAACCATTAAAAATAGTGTGATTAATGGTTTCACAACTCTGCAATTTACTTTCCTTGTTGAAAAGAATCCATAACTCAATCTTCGTCAGCAGGCCAGGTAATTACAATGGACATTTGACCCAGTGCTTAAAGTCGATATAAATTACAATTACCACCCGATGCGATGAACTGTTTTTGTCAGTCGCGACGCAGTTTAACACGGTTTTTGCTCGGCGTGCTTTCTCCTCCTTTGGCCCGAGTAATCTTCTTTAAAAATCGGTTTCTTAAATCGCGTTGCGCATTACCTACGGTGTCGTAATGTTCTATCAATCACCATCAAATCATCAGGCTACCACGACCGGGCGAAAACTTTCGGAAATTTAATAATTTACCGGGTCACGGTGAAATTCTGTACAAATATGAATATTATACAGTAGACCCTCATATAACGCGGAGTAAACATTGTGATTTGATTTGTGCTAAAATTTTTTATTAATACTATTTAATAACACTATTAATTTTATTTGATACCAAATTTATTACAGTAAGATTCCTTTATAGAAAATTATAATGATTTGAATGTTCATGCAGAAGAAGCCAAGCTGAAAACGAATGCTAGATAGTGAAAATAGAGGCTTCTAGTTTCGAAATGATTTAAGGTTTATTATTTTCTATATAATTTACCATGGTATAGTATGGTGAGCATGGAGTAACATGGTGAACCATGGTTTCACGGGCATGGGCTACCTAGAAACTTTGTCAATGTTGTCAATAGATGCCGTTCTAACCATTATAATTTAAACGCTTCGTTAGCCAGAGTAAAATTATTACAGACAGCACTTGTGAGTGTGGAGCTGAATCCCAAGATCTTGATCACGTCATTTGGCAATGCCCAAAATATGAAGATGACCGTAATACACTACTTTCAGCTCTATTTCGACACAAGTACTGTCTTTCGACTTGTATAATCCAGATATTAAAGGCGTGTTAATTATTTTCCATTTTATTAAGCGTTGTGCAATAAAAAATTAATTTCATTGAATCAATCTTTTGAATTACAAATTAATATTAACTTAAGTTAAGCTAAGAAACGCATTAAGTCATTATGTAATACGCTAATGGATTCATGTATTGAATATGCTATATAAACCATATCTGGTTTAAAGCATTAAATAAATAATAATATAGTTTACAAAATTATAACATTCTAAACATAGGTAATCTCTGAAAACTTAGAAATGGATCGTTCAAATGGTCATTGGTACCACGACATTTTGCATCTCCTAGGATAGCAATTGCAACCAATGCACGAGTTCGATCGCAGTGTGAAGGATCGAGCAAAGATCGGGCCCGACTGATCGTTCCCAAATTAAACCATTGGTTTGACGTCGGCGAGACGTGTTGCGAAAGGGAAAGTGAAAATTCGAGGGAATTGAACAGCGGCGCGGGGAGGGAGGTGAGGGCAAAAAGCCAGAAAACAAATCGTCGCGAAACGAGGCGACCCGGAGAGGTGAATTACAGCCTGGTGTGTTTTCTGATTTCCCCTTTCACTGGAGAACGCTCGAAAACGCCACGGTTCGGAATGAAAGAGCCCGGGGACGGTCCCGACCTCAGAAAACCGAGGGGCCCGATACCGAACGCGAAACGACTTCCCTGTTCGGCTACGGTTCCGCGTTTGAAATGCGAAACACGCGGATCCGAAGGCCGGGATACGCCACGCCACTTTACCAATTAGTCTCCGTACAATCCTGCTCGTTATCCCCGCGAGATATCTGATCACCGAGAGGCCCCGCGCGCCGGGGCCTCGTGCTGTACGTCTTTATCGTCAACGAGATCAAATTATCCGTGAAAGGGCGGACACACTCGAGTAGTTCCAGAAATGGGTCCACCAGAACGGCTACGGCCGCTTGTCGAAATCTAATACTCCCCGTGATCGCCGATGCGATCATACGTTTCTGCCGGAGCCGATTCCGCACCGGTTTTTTATTTGCCGATCCTCCGCTCCCTTGATCTTAGATAGCCAACACTT
Organism: Lasioglossum zephyrum; assembly: GCA_028455615.1. Taxonomy (NCBI): domain Eukaryota; kingdom Metazoa; phylum Arthropoda; class Insecta; order Hymenoptera; family Halictidae; genus Lasioglossum; species Lasioglossum zephyrum. The sequence continues at coordinate 12,307,831 of CM052330.1, read as the reverse complement.
GAAATATTGCGTATGAAACCTCCTGCCACGAGGATCATGATATTCGTCGATTTTTTCAAGATCGAGTGTTCAAGCGAAACACGTGGATCTGTATTGCGACTTCTTCAGGCTGTTTTGCAACGATTAAAAATTTTTCTTTCGAAACAACTAATGAACTTCTTGAATTAGGATATTGCACATTTATTTATTGGTACACTAGAAGTACTCGTGTGATTTTTTTAAAAGTGAAAATAATCAAAATTGCATAAGTGTGTTTTGATTCCAGTCTTTCTACTGATCCGAAACAATTAACGAGGTTGTCACCATTCAGCATAAATTTGTTTCTCAAATTGCCTTCGAACATCCCGTGTATAAGGCAGGGCCCGCTAGATAGCCTTACTGATGAGTCCTCTAGCGGGTCTAGGACGAAACACCTTCCTTCTTTTAAAAACTGATTAAAAACATTTTTAATAGGTAACGTGGTTCTCGAACCTGAAGATTCAAATCCGAATCCAGCGTTTAGTATGTCACAAAATGGCTATTTGTTGTTGTAAATGATCGAACCTTTGCGCCGCGAATAAAACTTTGTATTATCCCGAAGATAAATTACGATCGATAACCAATTAATTAGTAATTAACGAGGTTGTTTATTGAAATATTTTCTGGCTTATTCCAGAACACTTGTGCCAGCAAATACAGAAACTCGATCTTTAAACTGAAAATCGGAATACTCTTTAAACAAATAAACATTCGGAATAGCAGCCTGCATGGTACGGCAACTTCTCGAGAATCTCACGCATAACAAAGTCCGAAGCGCAGAGTCTCGCGGCTAATAGACTGCTCGGACTGCTATCTCGATCGGGCGCAGGTTCAAGGAGAGACAGTCTTCAGGAGTCATTCTACGTTCGAACTAATGACTGGGCGTTCGCTTTCGTTTCTGATAAATGAACAACTGTCCGGCTCCGAGGACCGGTTTACGGTTCCTGTGGACACGGTAGTGTCGTTCAAAGTAAGGACAGGCGAACGACTTGCTAACTGGATCCGCGCGCGCGGTCCTCCCCCGGAAAGGATCGACATAAACAGGCGCTGATCGAAACGATCGCCGCGCAGAATTCTGCTGGGTATAACAGTATCCAGGAGAGAGAGAGAGATAACGAAAGGTGTCTAAAGCGTACATATCTCGGGCTCCCTATTGCCCCGGTATCTTAGATCGCAATCTGAACCTCGGGTGGCGTGGGTGTCTCAATGATGTGACCGGTCACGACGCCGATGATCAGATAGCCGTGCGGTGCGACACTGCGACAATTTCAACTTGGCCGGTTGATATTGGCGAAACTCCCACCTCCGGCTTTCACGATGGGCCGAGCCCTAAATCCGGCGCTTTTGTAATCATCGACGAGTTTGAACCGCGCCACTATGCTCCGCCATGGCGCACCGATTGATCTGAAACTATAACTTCCACGGTTTATTGCTGGCCGTTGGGAAATGCGCGACGGAATCGCTGCAGGAAAGTTAGGAAAGTCTGCGGACACCAATTCGGCGATACCGATCGTTTGGCTTTATTAAGGCTGAACGAATTGTTGTATTTTAATTGTTTTACGCGCGCGTACAGTTACCCTAGTCAGTGGCGCACCCAGAGGGGCGGTGGCAGGGGACCAAGTCCCCCCTAAGAAAAAGGAAACAAAACCCTGGAAAATTAGCTAAACTGTAGAATAGCTGCTTTTTCTCCGATTTCGATGGTTTTTGGATATGTAAAACTAAACATTTTGAACAACTTTTCCCTATACATATAAGGCATACACTCACTTAAGTTCCGACATATTTGCAAAAACTGCCGATACTAGTCACTGAATTGAATTCTGCCTATTATTGTGCGTCTGTGCACTATTGTTTGTAAACAGAAAAGAATAGTGCTCTAATATCGGCCGTTTTTTGTTTATTGGCTAAAAGTTTATTCGCTAAAAAAAGGTCATTTTGTTCAACTCGTCCCTCCCTAAGATTAAATCCTGGGTGCACCACTGGCAGGTTGACGGAGTTTTTAACCAGATCAGCATGCGGGTAGAGACACCAGATTAAGTCTTGCCTCCACTCTACTCGTACTCTTTCCCCTTGGTTCGAGCCAATTCCCCTAATCTGGCGATTCCGAGATATTTCTTTTCAGTCTTCGGACGGATGTATCCATCCAATCCAGACCATACTTGGATCATACGTTGAAAAACGACTCCGCCAACTTCTCCACTCCTCCGAACACTCTCAATCAGTGCGAGACATATTCCCACTGATTCGCAACAAGCAAATAAATTCCCGGTAACTAGAAGTCACGAGAGCTACGCCGGACAGTAACACCGGCCAGGAAACTGGCATCGCAGCATCCATCAGCGTCGTAGTAGCACAAAATAATCCTAATCGAAATTCCGCGTGGTGTGTCACGACTAAAATTACACGCCAATCAAGCCTCGATGGGGGAGAGCTCTCTCTCTTTCGCGAGGGTTGAAACAGAAATAGAGAAAGAGCGGTGGGAACAGTGGTTGCGGGGGCGAGAGAGAAGCTTAGGGGAATCCGATATTAATCGTAAACAGGAGTACGATCCGAGGGACGTGTAATTGCTCGAGTGCAATCAGAAGTGATCCAGCTGGAAGGAGGGTTCGGGTTCTGGGTCCTGGACAGGGCCCGAGAGGACGTGGAAGACACGAAACACAATGGACAGGCCGTGTGGCCTCCTGGTGGGCCCCGCGAACACCGCAGACCTTATCTGCCGGGATCTATGGGCCACGGAGGACTAGGACCCAGGGGCCCTGTTAGAAATATCGCGCCGACCGATCGGAGATAGGACCGCGATACCAGCCCCTCTTTTCACCGCGAGGAAAGACCTCTGACGTCCTCTATCCCCGCTCTTTCTCTACTTCTCTTTATTTCTCTCTCTGTTTCGTCGAGGGTTGGCCTGGCTGGAGGGGATGCCGGATTACTGGCAGCTGGTGAACCCGGACAGTTTACAATAAACCGCGTCTTGCAACAAATTCGTTCGGGCAGAGACGTCCGGGGGCGTCGACCGTGTGCCAGAGCTCATGCCAGCCTCCTCTGACGTCTTCGTCATACAATGCCAGAGAGGCAGTCGCGAGCTTTCAGCGGATCCCATTGTCGCGCTTTCGATTTACATGCCACGTTTTGTTGCTGCCCCGGTGGTGGGTGGGCATCGTGACACGTTCTGCCGGTTTGCAGACGAACGACTGTCTCTGAAAGAATGTTTCTTATTCGTAACAGTTCGACGTGGGATGACCCGGCCTTTGTCGGTTTTTTAACACTTTGTGTCCACCGATTTTCAAACATTTTATATTACTAAATATTTCCTTATATCGATCGTAGAGTTGTTAATGACAAATATATTACTGTTCAAAACCGGACTCTCCACGTGTAGCACCTAATCTCATAATCGTATTTCACAGAAAAAAAGGCTCTATAGTCTAGACGAGAGAAATAAGAGGAAACCTAGACGGTATCGTTCGGCTATTCAGTTTTTTGTGACACGATTCTCGAATTCATCGATTATCTCGAGACCACGGCTGAAGATCCGTTTCACAGAGAAAGAGAGAGAGAGAAAGAGGAAGGGTTAGATGGATCCTCATCAGAGAAATAATTAGATATTAACCGGTACGGACTACCGTAGGGGGTCATCGTGGAGGAGAGGCGCGAGTCATTCGCCTTAATACGCGGCCGGATCGGCTTTTGGTTCCGACCTCTAGCCGACGTTACAGGTGGATCGGACGGTCATTAGGGGCCCCACATTAATTACAGAGATCGCGTTCATCGGCGGCTAGTGTTGGTCCTTTGACATCGGGCTAGGAAACCCGTTTCATCTTTGCCGAAATATTAATTTCCGACGTTCAGCTGGTTTGGTAGACGGTGCGCCTTTAACGAGGTTAGGGATTACCGAACCTGAAGAGAACGGGGTAACGGGGGAGGACGTAAATACCACCTTCTGAAGTATTATCGCCTTATTCGGCTTCTAATCATTGGCTATTATTTAGGACGACTACGTGAGCTCGTAGAAATATTATCGCCATCGATGTGTCTGTTGCCTTGTGTTCGTTTTATCGGGTACTGTACGTGGGGGAACTGAAATCGGGGTCCTTGGACACGTCGACTTGTTAGTGTGCTCGAGTCATTTCGGACTTTTCTCATTCACTGGTGAAGAATATTATGTTACAAGTGCTTTTGCAGTACATGCTAATTGATAAAACATGATAGACTGTGAAACTTGAAGAATGCATCTTTCAGTGCCGGATTAAGTTACCAGGAGGCCCTAAGTTTTGCACGATAATATAATAAAACACGATGAATGACTTTTTTTAGCAAAAATATCTGCGAACGGTGTTGACCAAATTTTAGGTCAATTTTCTGCTGCAAGCGCGGGGCCCGTAGCATTTGCTACTCATGCTACGGGGCTTTATCCGGCACTGGCCCGTCTTTCCAAATTCCAGAGGAAGTAGGAAAATATTAGACACCTATTTTATTCTTTAATCTAACTATTGTGAATTCTACAGAGCTTTTGACTTTCCTGCATTTTTTTTAAGTGAAGGAAAATCTGGCCTAGTAAAAAATGGGGTAGTTGCGAGACGGAGTTGCTTTTCCGAGAAGTATCAATGTTGATAATAAGCACGACAAAACGTCACAACTAATTTGTTTCTGCCACAAATGCATTATTAATGCGTTTACAATAAATATGTTTGGTATATTGATCTGCATTAAAACATAGGAGAGATTTTCTCGAAAGCACAGAAAACTTCGTTCTCCCAAGAGACGGTCCTTTTCATAAATTCCCAGTAAAGGATTAAATACAAATTGCCTAGAGCTACAACTAAAAGGACAGCTGCAACATTTCACACCCGAAGTCAACTCGTTGCCTCGCAAAATAAACGAAAACCGTTCACCAAATCTAAAACAACCTAAGTGAAACGATTCTCGTTAAAGGCTTCGATGCCTCCGCGAGGAGACTGAATTTTTAGCGGTAGACCCCTCCAATCACGTTCACCGACGACTAATTTCCGTCGATTGGTATCGCGGGGTGGAACGTGTCGCCGCTTGAGTCGCTTGTCAATAAATTTACACGTTGCACTATCATCAACTGTCAGCGTGCGAAAAATTACTATGATCGACGCACGCGGTCGCTCCACTTTCGACTCACCCCTTTCGACGCATCCCCCATCATTCGAGATCAAGGATTACGGGACGCATAATAGATTCCCGTGATCTAGAAAGCGTGGCCAGGCGATTCGCCATTCCAGACGTGTCACAGCTTTATCGGGGGCCGGGATCGCCGAAAATTACACGGCCGGCTAATCTCGTTGCTCTCGGAGCTCTCCGATGCGCGCCAGGCCCGAGATTATGGCTGTGTTACTCTCGCGGACCGTGCGTGCCGAGCTATAACAAATCCATTACGCGAGTAATTCCACGCGCCGCCAGCACCGGCCGGCATTTATTCCTCGAAAGGCGGCGCCCGACGACGAACGCACCACTACTCATCGCGTGCGATATCTCGTTTAACTTCGCGCGTTATCGATTGCCCCGCGATACCTCTCCGTAATTTCACTTTGCACGTTTTATTATGATTTACTCCAGTGCACCTTTGTCTCGCGGTTCCACCGCACATTGCTCATCCCGAATTTCGGTCCCATGGAAATCACCGATACAAATTTACCTGACACGGTTCTCACCGACAACATTTCACCGGCTCCAGATTTGACCGTCAACTACTTTGACAACGACTCTAAAATCGGTGTCGGTCAAATTCGAGACGGTCAAAATCGTTGTCGGTCAAATCTGGAGTTGGTGAAATGTTGTCGGGGAAATTGGTGTCGATGATTTCCATGGAACCCATTACTTTAATGCTTAGACATGTGGGAAAAGTTATAGGATGGAAATGGGTTCCATGGAAATCACCGATACAAATTTCCCCGACACGGTTCTTACCGACAACATTTCACCAGCTCCAGATTTGACCGATGACTACTTTGGCCGACAGCGATTTTAGATTCGTTGTCGGTCAAATTCGTGATGGTCAAAATCGTTGTCGGTCAAATCTGGAGTTGGTGAAATGTTGTCGGGGAAATTGGTGTCGATGATTTCCATGGAACCCATTACTTTAATGCTTAGACATGTGGGAAAATTTATAGGACTGAAATGGCTTCCATGGAAATCATCGACACAAATTTCACCGACTTCAGATTTGACTGACGACTAATTTGGCCGACAACGATTTCAGATGCGTTGCCGGTCAAATTCGTGTCGGTCAAATCTGGAGTAGGTGAAATGGCGGTGAAAACTGTGTCGGGAACTTTGTGTCGGTGATTTCCATGGAACCCCACGGATTTACTTGTCGCGGTTTGCGAGCGCATTAGGATTTCACCAGTGTGGGATTGTTACATGTGGATCTCTCTGACTTTTGTTTCGTACGGTTTGATTTATCTTTAGCCTTTCGAACAGATTTTAACAACGCTCGACTAAATGCTCAGTTACCTCAAAGCTGTAACGAATTTTCCCTTTCATTGTTTCCATAAACATGATGAAAATGATTTACAAAATCTCACTGTGCTATAATAATCTATATATATATAAATGAAGTCCTGACTAACTGACTGACTCATCAACGCCCAGGTTAAACCCTTGGACCTAGAAAGCTTTTGGACAGAATTTTCCTTTATGATCTATACAAGGAATAAGTAAGCATATTTCGAGATTCAACTCCTAAGGGGGTGAAAAGCGGTTGAATCGTTTGTATGAGGAATATTTTATTTGCGGTCAGATTTGCTTGAAACTTGGTCTTAATGCTCTTTGATATTATTAATCAAACGTTTGTATGAGGAATATTTTATTCCAGGTAAGGTTTTCTTGAAACTTGGTCTTAATGCTATTTGATATAATTAATCAAACACCTACTTCAGCATTTTAAAAAAATTCATCCCCTAAGGAGGTGAAAAGGGGTTGCGATGTTTGTATGAGGAATATATTGTTCGTGGTCTGATTTACATTATATTTGGTCTTAATGGTCATTGACATAATCTGAATGGGGGGTTAAAAGGTATTATGGAGAAATAATATCAATTTTCAAGGGCATTAAATAGGTTCCTATGCGAGCAAAGCTGCAAGGAAAAGCTAGTGTTTGTATAAAATACCAAACAAATTTAACTGTTTTCATCGGATACTTCATGTACAACGATCAGTGCCATCGACAAGACGTTGCATCTTGATTTCCAACTATCGTATCGTAAACATTCGAGTAATCTCGAAGATATAACCATTCTCTTAATTGACCGTTGACTTTCATTCCACTTAATTCACAAAGCCCGGCCAATTAAGCGAACATTGATCGAGTATCAGAAAATGGAATGGCTTGTCCGGCATAAAAATCCGAGGCGAATAAGTCGGTATTCGAGTTTCAATGCAAAAAAATTACGATCAGTCGATTCCGAATCACGACCGGGGGCTATAATTATGACATCAATGCGTACTTCCGTGCAGACAACAACTACGGTTTATTAAATTTACGAAAAGTCGTGCGGCGCGGAAACTCGACGATCGCCGATCGACGATCATTATCGGACCCGTTACCGTACAAGGCCGAAGACGGGGACCCGTCGAATTATAATAAATCGGTGTAACGTTACAGGAGCAATTACGCCACCGTTCCAGACAAATTGGAACCCGAGACGAAAGGGCATATATGGCGTATATATACAGCGAGAAAGACGCGTTCTCGGGAACCGATTGCTTCTACCTGCTTTTCGGCGTATCTTCATTATCAACGATTACGGTTCATTATCGCATACTTTCGGGCTAAACGACGATCGGCAGGGCTGAAAGGTGTTTTCGTGGTAGCTCATGCAAATTCGATCCACGAAGAGGACACTTAGGACAGCCCACGTCATCGACTCGCGTGATTTGTCATGCTGCAGCACGTCGGAGGATCATCGGAAGCTGACAGAGAAATCGTTGATCCTTCGAGCAAACGGCTGATTGTCGGCGAAAAGAGAATGTACTCGATAACGATCTGTCGGCGAGTCAGGGGGCGTCACACCTTGGGGGAGCATCTTCTATAGATCCTGGACCCGGTTCACCTGCCGCGGCGGCCAGAAGAGACAATGAGACTTTGACGAAATAAAGCCAGACCGATGTGCAGTTTTCATGGATCAAGAACAGCCACGGTCGGTCCCATTGTCGGTGAACAATGAGGGCCCCGGGGAACAAGCGGGGGTGTGATGCAAGGTGCCACGAGTCACATTGTTTCTCTGCAAAGTGGACAATAGGCCGGCCGATTCGCGTGACATTACAGAGACTTGTAGCCGAAAATTGCAGGTAAGGGTTGATCCTTTCACGAGAAGCCAGGGAATTGCAAAGGGGAGGCGCGGAATTGTTCTCTTGGAAATTGCGATGCCTCTCCCGATTTCTTATGTTGGTCTCCCTGTATACGGTATATAGAAAAATGCACGTTTGTTTACGGCTTGAAGGTACTTCAGATTTTATATTTGATACAGTTAACAAATCTTACCATGTTTATTTATGTTTATTTTTTTGAAAATGTTGTTTCAATTTTTAAAAAATATTTTTCTCTTAAATAAAACACGAAAACTGACCTTCTTTGAAATTTTTCATCCCAATTAAAAAAATCATGCAGCGAAGGGTTAAAAATTCTTGTGCAGATTCATTTTTGGTCTGCTCGTTTGTCTGCATTTCTTTAAATTGTTGGTTATTGTGTTGTTCTGGATAAAATTCACAAGTCTTCAGGTTAGGATTCATGAAGTTAATAGATCTTTTCAGATTTTGTGTTGCAGGATATACTTGATTGGCGTATAAATTTTGTTCACTTCAAATAAATCTTCTTAATAATTACTTTTAATACGATTCCATGACGAACATTGCTGCAGAAGATCAACGAGGGTTGAAGCATTGTTCGCAACACCGATGTTCTATTTTGGGTCGAGTAGAATTGCGAGCGATCATACTCGAAAGGAATCGAGGCCATGTCGCGTCGCGTTGCCTTGAAAAAGCGAAGCGTGTGTCAGGCTCGGGAGAGGCCGGAACGAAGATAATCTTTATTAAAAATACGTCCCTTGCCCACTTTGTCCTTAATGCGAGTGTGCCACCTGTACTCGGTAAGTGGTTATACCCGCCACTTTGGGCACAGATTATCTTCTCGCCGGGGACGTTCGTTCGGGTGTCGATCCTGAACAGTCTTCACTCGAGCCGACACGTTGTGGAACAAAATGCCTTTCTTTTTTACATCCACCAACATTTTGACACTCTCCAGACCAAAGACATAAATTTCCATTCGTTTACCAAAGAACAAAGACGTAAATCTCCGTCCTTTTTACAAATCTCTGCAAGCATTGAAGCTGTACGTACGCAGAATCGTCCATAATAATTATAATTTAATAAAACAGCGGCCACATCAAAAAGAAACGTGTCTGAAAAATATAAAAATACCTCCGCAATTTAGCGGAAGGCGTTCAAATTAATGACACCAGTCCGTGAAATGTGTTCGCCGCCGTTCACCCAGGGAGATTTCTCTTTCGCTACAATTTTCGGCTTCTTCGACGACGCTGCCCGAGTGCCGTACAATTAGACCTCGTTTAGAGGTGTTTAGGAGTCCCCTTGTCGCTGCCATTACTGTTATTATCGACTTATTACGAGGCTGCTGCATCGACACGCTCGTCTGGGTGGCTTCTCTTCAGAAATCTCGCGAGGTTGATTTTCAACGAAATTTTTTTATTGCCGCTGGTCCAGCATTAATTGACGCTGATGAGAGCGAATTAAGAGGGTGCTACGAATTGCACCTCTTTCACCAGTTTTAGGGTTCCCTGATTTAAAAAACGAAAACAGCAATTGTATAGTGTTATGACAGAGAGCAACGAGAAAGTCGTAAAAAAGTGTGAGGAATATGAACCCGAAAGAAACGGCATCGTTAAGCATACACGATCTTAAAATTCGGTCCGACGTCAGCTGACGCGTTAATTCCGAAACCTGATCGCGCACTTTCTTCGAGCATTCGCACATCGGGACGGGTTGATGTGGTGCAAAAACGATCCTGAACCTTCAATTTCCGATATCCGTCCTCTGTCGGACGAAAATCCTCAGGGACTACACGCTCCCGTTACCTGCTTATGCATATAATTCATTTTTTCGACGCTGCCCGAGGCCTAGAAATTTCGAAAGGATCCTAACTGTTCATCATCGGCGGGAGAGCATTACCGGCCGTGATTACGAGTGAAAAATCACGAAGGTGCGAGTTGTAACCCGACTAAGAGGGGAGAGTAATTACAACGAGATTAATCTTTCTTTCGCCGGCGCTCCTCGTTGCTTAACGAGCACCAAATGGATCACCGTTACACACGTGCGTTCCTCGGGATCGGTTTAGACGAAACCTTTCAGTTCGTTTCTCTGTTCTGTTCACGTGAGAGCATTCATGGAGTTTCGAGCGTTCCGACATTTCGTCGAAAACCACTGTGGTTTCCATTGTGCTCGATCGAATGCAAAGTGCAACAGAAGATCCGTGGCTACTTTTGAATGGCAAATTCCCATTCAAGTGTTGTCTAATCGAAAACTATTTCTCTAACTATCCGGGAATGCTGTGTACCATGTGTTAGAAATACCAAATGATTGCCTATTACAGTGCGAACAAGTGTTACTTTCTCGAAAATTGCAGATTTATGTTTAGTGGTTCTCCGAATTGAATGGTGTGATAGATGTGTGGCTACTTTTGTATGCTATTCAAGCTTATCTAACCGAGAACTATTTTTTTGTAGCTATCATTTCGTATGTCTAACACATGGTACATGGTTTTTGAGCGCCTATTACAGCGAGTGTCGTTCACGGTGGACGTGGGATTGCAAGTTTATTTTTCATTTTGACGGTTCTCTGAATAGAACGGTGTGTGGTTGCCTTCGAATTGCATTGGGATTTAAGCAACCCTCGTTCGGAGCTTGTCTAACCAACAACTATTTTCTCAACAATTATTTCGGGTGCCTACCACATGGCTAATATTTGCTGACTTCCTAAGGACAGTGGTATTTTTTCATTTTGATTGCCTCTTCGAATGGCGTAACAAAAGGTGCATGGCTAATTTTGAATTACAATGGGGAATAAACCGGTCTTCGTTCAATCTTGTTTAACCAACTATTTTTTTAAACATTATTTGCTCTAGTCAAGCCCATGGACCAGTTGAAGATTGGACTTGTGAATCTCTATATAATTTCTAGAGAGCCTTCCCACTATTTTAAATTTTACCTCCTCTATTTTATCATAAATGCATAGAATTCACGATCTCAGTTGTAACGAGTGCATAGAAAATTGTGCAGATTATTTTACAGCGTAGAAACAACTTCAGTCATTTTAATAAATTATTTTTTTATTCAAACCGCTGAGTTAACATATTAGATTTTTGCAGTTATATGTTTCACATTAAAGAAAAATAAGTCACCAAGTTTTGGACAAATTTATCTACAAATAACAGAAGAGTAGAACTTATTTCGGAAAAGCTGTGTAAAATTGATACGAGGGACAGACGAACATATTACCTACAAATTAATTTCTACACCTAGTGATTTAAATGTACATCTCGACCGAGGTTTGCAGGGAGATTTATTTTAGACTTCGAATCGAAGACTCACCGCGTTGAATAAAACGATGAAAATACAAATAGCCTCATCGGAGCATACAATTGTAGTTGGCCAAGAGTAATCCGCGATGCTTGGTCATGCCACGTGCATTTTCTACGCAGGTGGCGAGGCCCGGTAGAAATAATAAATCCCTCACAAAGATGCAGCACAAATTATGTAAAACTTGCCGAGAGATACTCGAAGGGTACAGATGATCGACAGGTGAGGCACGGGACAATACACGAGCCCGGAAACGATTCTCTTCCTTTTCTCAATGACTAATGAAGCAGCCGGCGCGTCTCGGCCTGTTCCGAGCTCCCAAGAGGTAAAAAGATCGAACGTCGAACGACAGGAACTCGGGATGGTCCCAGTGACGAAGCGAAGACAATTTGTCAGCGACAACCGAGCCCCCGAGGATCTTTCTCATTTTTCTGTCGATCCTACGAAATCCTCGATCCTCGCGATCCTACGAAAATACGCCGGTCAAGGATAACGGATCACGATCAGTGACTCCTCCCGCAGTTTCCCCGCAGACTAATGATCCCATTCATCCTCGAGAACTTTTTCGAGGCAAAAGGAAAACACCAGCCGCTCTATTCAACGGCGCGAACTTCGTTCTTCTACCTTGTTCTCGTCTTTTTTTCTTCCTTCATTGTCGATTGCCAATCCTGGCAGGTACCATTGTCCTTGGCCACGCTTCGCGGCAGACCCACCAGCATTTTTCTTTCTTCGGCAAACAATACGGTGAAACGAGGAAGAGAATTCTTGGGGATTTGCATGGCATAGTTCTTCGAACGTCACGATCGACGCTCGTTCCCCTCGAAACGCTGATCCTTCGACAGCGACTTCTGCACCCTACGAAATCATCTGAAGCGAGCTCGAGATCACGGATACTCCCTGGTGGGCCAAGGGATTAACAGGTGGATACTCGAGTACCTGACTCCGAGACAAATAATAATGTTTTCCTTCGAGAAACGATTCTGAAAAAGGTGAGCAGCATCTTTCGCAGCTTGCCGTAGGAATATATTAACGTTTTGGAAGAGCGAACTCTTGTTTAACGCTTTACGTACTGACTGTTTTTTAAAATCAATGGTGAACAGTTGAGCATTTCTTGAAAAATTGTCTGCATCACGTTAGATACAGGTACTATACACATGTACACGTGTATTTTTTTCCTTGACAATTTAAATCAATTGAGAATGAGACAATCGTAATTTTATATTGCATAAATGTCTACTATTTTATATTTTATCTACTCATTTTAGTCATAAATGTAGAAAATGTAGAAAATCAGCTGTGTGGTAAAAACATAAACAGAAGTACAACGAAGTAGAAAAGTTATCGGAAGATTGTTTTTCTTAAAAATTGGGATTATATAAAAATGGGAAGGAACACCAAATATATTGGTGCACTTTTTAATAGGAAGTTTTTACAGTATAACATATAAAGACGTTAAAATATAGAAATAAATAAATCATAACTGTAGAAAATCAACTGCGTGGTTGTACCATAAATAGAAGTACAACGAAGTAGAAAATTTATCGGTAGATTGATATTCTTAAAAATTGGGATTATATAAAAATGGAAAGAAACACGAAATATATTGGTGCACTTTTTAATAGTAAGTTTTTACAGTATAACATATAAAGACGTTAAAATATAGAAATAAATAAATCATAAATGTAGAAAATCAACTGCGTAGTTGTACCATAAATAGAAGTACAACGAAGTAGAAAATTTATCGGTAGATTGTTATTCTTAAAAATTGGGATTATATAAAAATGGGAAGGAACACCAAATATATTGGTGCACTTTTTAATAGGAAGTTTTTACAGTATAACTTATAAAGAGTTTAAAATAAAAATAAAAATTTGTATTGAAGTTAAACGGGAAATGCCTGTGGCTGAAGAAGTAGGTCCACAAAAGGAACTCGTTTGTGCCATCAAAGCAAAACATTCTCGTCTCTAAAGTTAAAGCTGTCCGTGCTTTCGAATGCATTAAAGACGCATAAACGTCAACAGAGTGGTTTAACGCATCCTGCAATAGGTTTGCGAGAAAGGTACAAGTTCATGCAGCCGGTGAGGTCAAGCTCAAGAAAATTGCGTTCTTAAAGAACATTTATGCCGAAAAATTTTTCCGATGGTTGATATATTTTCTAGTACACCAGTCGATCGCAGCCATCGAACCTCTCTCTCTTTCTCTCTCTATGTGTGTTCGAGACCACGAAAATTACGGAGCAGAGTTATTTACGGCGTCGTACGCTAATGTAATTTATATAATTCCCGTAATAAATTATCGGAGCAACTTATACTATTTGCATACCCGGCTCTCTCGGACCAGTCGCAACAGCATCTGCCACGTCTTCATGTTTTACGACCGCAAGTCAACTTTGTATCCGTGCTTTCACCGATGCGCACCGACGTGTTTGACAAAATTATGGGCCGATTAACTTGCCAGAATGTTTGTACAGGTCACTGCAGGAAGACTCGATATTCCCGCGGGTATAATTATCGTCGCCGATTGCTAATTGCGCTGTGGCTTGTGTGCACACATGGTCACGGTTACGTATGTCGTATTGAAGTATGATTTACTTCAAGAACCTGCACAAATGTTCTTTCAATTCCAAATGGTTCGGGCGATGCTTTTACGGTCGTTCGTTTTAGAAATTATTTAGATGATATATAGCTACTTTTTTTAGTGATTGGTAGGTGGAGAACCTTCACGTCAGAGTTGGGCAAAAATTTAATCAACGATTCACGACTAAATTTCTACTTCAATCGTTAATTGCAATTAACAATTAATCTTCTAGTTTAGTCATTAATTGCGATTAACGATTACATACTTATTAATCGTTAAGTTATTCACTATAGTCTGTAATACTAAAAAAAACTATTAAAAATAAACATATTTTTGTTGAAATATATTATTATTTCTGTCAATTCTCCATCTGCTTTCTACTCCCTCACTCTCCATATTGCAATTTATGGATCAGCCCTATGGTGATTAACTTCAACAATTGATTAAATCAGTCTCCGATTTTTCGATGATTTCTTCGTTTAATCAATGATTGACGATTAACTTAAAAATTTTCTGTAATAATTTATTAATTAGTAAATGTTTTAAACGTACCTCACAGAAACACGAAATCTAGCGAATTAAAGCGACCTGGAAGATCTGCTCACGACGACGAGGAACCAACGTAAAAAGAACAATGGACAGAAGTCACCCGTTGCCAAGAGATTTCCAGGAGCATTCACGCGAGCCTAATTCCCGACACCAGCTAGGTCCGAGCTAATTAGGACGCGTAAACAAACGCGGAGAGGTGCAAAGCTCACGAACGTCTGCAGCATCTTCTTGCGCCTATCCGGAGCAGGATCCAGTGCACGCGAGCAGATCGGCGGTGATCTAAGGATCCAGTTAGCCGCGAACAATCAGACTAAGTGGTATGTAGGTTCTAGCTAATGGAGCATAATCTGTGAGTGAATTCTAGCGGAGTGTTTCTCGCGTTTCAAGCAAAACAAAAGCAGGTGAACGATAAAGGAAATAATAGAAACGAGAGTCGACCGGGAAAGAAAGAGGGAGCAAAACGAAGGACAATGAAAGAAAGGAGGGAAGGAAGAAAGAGAGCTGGTTCTCCAAGGGGGAAGGTCGAGGAAAGGGGAGGGGAAGGCGCATGTTCCCAAAGCTTTGACCGTCTACACACGTGTCGGGGCCACGCGAGTTTTAGTGGCCGCAATCATCCTTGTTCTAGGGCTGTGCCCAGCGGACAGGCTCGTTCCTTGAGCTGGGCCTCGGCTCGCGCCTGTAATTTTCACACCGTTCGCCAGTTGGGTTTGCAAATGTGCGAATGATAGCTCGGCCGGGGCAGCATCCAGCTCGGATGATTGCCGGTGGAGGGGGCTGGGGAACTGTCTTTCGTCGAACGAGGGTACGAATGCGATTTCGGGGCACCGAACGAAATGCGCCGCACCGTTTGCATATCGGGCCCTCTGGGGGCCCCATGGGTACTTAGCGATCGACGCCGCAATTTTGATACCCTTGTTAGTCAGTGCGAGCACCGGCCCACTCTGTCTCTGTCTCTTCGCGTTCTTCTCCTGTGTCCCTCCGAAAATTCGAGTCCTCGCGGATAGGTAATGCCTGGTCCCGGCTTGAAATCACTTTGCCCTGCAATCTCATTTAATACGGTCCCAGGGATTGCTGGCTGTTAGCTAACCCTTCCTAACCGGACACTCGTTGGTTAATAAACGCGGGACCTGTGGGCGCTGTGATCAACACCGATATTCCTCGTCAATTAGGATCGGTGCCTCGCGGTGTAGATGAACGCGAACAGTCTTCAGGGAATCACTGAACGCGGAGAGTGATCGATCCTGCCGTGAGAAGCACGCGGCAGCTTTGTTGCGTACAGTCCCAGGCAAAATGGGCCTCTTCTTCAAAAACTACGATGTGCACGTGATCTTGGGTATAGGGCGAATATTACAGAAGATTATTTCGATAATGCACTGATTTACAGACTGAGGATCTTTAAACAAACTGGGCCTTGTTGTATTTTTCGAAAACTACGATGTCCACGTGATCTTGGGTATAGGGTGAATGTTAGAGTACATTATATTTTGATGGTACACTGATTTATAGACTGAGGATCTTTGAATAAACTGGGCCTTATTGTATTTTTCTAAAAAACTATGATATGCACGCGATTCTGGTACAGGGCGAATATTACAGAAGATTATTTCGATGATGCACTGATTTCCAGACTGATGATTTTTAAACAAACTGGGCCTTGTTGTATTTTTCGAAAACTATGATGTGCAAGTGATCATATGCACAGGGTGAATATTAGAGTAGATTATTTCGGTGGTACACTGATTTATAAACCTTCTTCACGAAAAATGAAAATTGTTTGCTTCAATTGTAGAATACACTAGCCAAATAAAATAGTCATTCTCCCTTTAATTATTTAAAAAATATAAAAATAATACGTGGACATTCTTGAATTCATTTAATCCTCTCACTGTTTTAAATTGCATTTTTGTCCCGGAGTGTAACACCTCGACGACCCTTTGATCACAGTGATCCAAGCGATGGATTGATGAATCCCCGGCTTCGATTAAAGAGCCGAATCGTTTCGACATGCAGAGAAAAGCGTTCATTAGCGACAGGAACGATTTGGACGGCCGAAATCGTTCGAGGAGCGACACAAGATGTGTTTATACAAAACGAATGCAGCTTAATGTTGTGAACGGTGCGGGTTCGGCTTCGCCCCGAGCAGGTGGAGCCGAACGAATGAATGTAATTTTGATACCCTCGTTGCTAAACATTCCTGAGGTATACATCACCTGCACTCGATTCTACTGGGAACTAACACTGTCTGAATCTCTCGTAATAAATGGCTTCGAGCTTGGGAATTATATTTTGGCCTTTAATTTTATTCGGTCTATCACGTTGGGTGTCTCGGCGCGAGAGGGTTGTCGTATAAAGACGCCCGTATCACGTCAAATTGGTGGCGATTCGGCATACGAAGTGCCTCTTTATTTTACTGCTGGAGCATCGACCAACGTGGCTCGATTGAAATGCAAAAATATTTTCACGGGCCGTCACTTTCAATCAGAGATTTCATGTTATTTTCGTACATCCACTGAAGTATCTGGTTGAAAAGGAAACGTCCCGGCTGAGAAATTTGATCACGTTTTAATGCATTCGATGAAGTGTCAACGACACTGTATTCGTTGCAATGTAAAAATACGTAACTGACTGTAGCTTTCATTCAGAGATTTAATTTTATTTCGCTCCATCTGCAGCTGCTCCACCATAGCCGTCATACATTTGTGACAACCATGATTGTGAATATTGCATAGAAAATGTAGAATTATTTAATATTGTGCCCAATGGACCTCGATACAAAATATATTCCACAGTATATGATACACGATGTACAAAAATTTATTGCTCCTTCTGCGACAGAAAATTTATGTTCATTGTACATGCATCTTGATCACTGCTTAAGTATTAACAAAAGAAAAATAGAGGATTGGAATAAGAAATAATATTCATTATGCAATGGGTCAATAAAATTAAAAAATTGACAAAACGTCTCCTTCTCACAGCCAACATACACAAACAGACAAATACTGTAGAATCCAGATAATTTTTCGCCGACACCGAGCACAACGTCGGAGGTTCAGCAAAAGGAGTTCAAAAGAGGCTGTTCGAGGCACATTAACGAGGTATCCCTCGGAAGTCGTAAGGCCTCCGACTTTCTCAACTATCAGCATTTTTCCTGGCCCCTTTCCTACGGTTTTTACCCGTCCCCCGTGTTGCATCCTTTCATCAGCGTAGCTGCACACGCCGTGACGGCTCTCACGCGAATACACGGCCGGTTAGCAATCCGGCAGGCTTTACAGCCCGGCGACTGTCTGCCGAGGTGATTTAGGGCTCCCAGCCATGAGAATTTGCGAGAAACAACGAGGTGTAAAGAACACCGGCTCTGCCCCACGAATCTTCGCGATACTCGGGGCCCTGGACACACCGCCGCGGCACACCGTACAGTACAGCGTTAAGCACACGGGTATATGGCGGGCCCGAGTACAGGCATAAACCAAGAAACTGCCTCCCATAACCGTGACTGACAATGAGCCTGCTGCCTTCGAGTGTCTGCTCCGTTTTCCTCCTCTTGTCAGCCTTTTCGCATGCTGCTGCTGCACGAATTTCGCGTTTAATGGCCGCCGTTGAACATCGACACTGGCGACTTTGTTGGAGGGAAACGGGTTTCAGCTTGGGCGAAATGAAACTCCTCTCTCTCTCTCTCTTATCTGTTCTTTTATTAACATTATACTAGGTTGCCTTAATGTGGTAGAAGATTCCTCAATCGGAATTGAATTTAAATTTGGATGAGGAATTATCAAGAGACTTTGATGGAGGGAGACGGGTTTCAGCTTGGGCGAAATGAAACTTCAAGTAAATATGGTAGAAGGTTCCTCAATCGGAATTGAATTTATTTAGATTTTGCGCAATTCTTGATAGAATTGAAATTTTCATGAGGAATTTTCAAGAAATTTTTCCTCCTTTTACACGCAACAACTTAGCCGTTTTTTATAGGCTTGTAACTCAGAACTGAAGGCAGATGGAGGGATGTAATTTCGAACACTTGTTAAATGCTATCATGTCTCAATATTGACAAAACATTAATTTCGCAAGATTAGTAGCAAGTTCGTTAGCTTAGAAATACCTGTTGCAATACTGAAAAAAAGCATTTGTAAAAATTAATTTAAAAGAGCGCTATTTAGTTTTTAAAAAGTTACCTGGAGGGCTAAATTATACAAGCTTGACCGTTACTTTTTGAACCAATGGCCATAAAAGTTGTCAGGTAGCGATCAAGTTTGAATAATTTAGCCCTCCATGTAACTCTTTAAAAATTAAATAGCATTCTTTTAAACTAATTTGTACAAACACTTTTCTTCAGTGTTGCAACAGGTATTTCTAAGCTGACGAACTTTGTCATATTTTGTTTGATCTCACAACTTTTACGGCCATAGAGAACTTGGCTCCTGTTTACAGGATGTTCTTCTTGGGATACTAGGTTGCCTTGTAGATAAACTCAATCAGAATTGAGTTTATTTAGATTTTACGTAATTCTTGTTAGAATTTGGATGAGGAACTTTTACAAATTTGTAGGAATGTTTCCCTCAATAGAACCAGGGCGGATTCTGTGCACAACGGCGACCTAAATTTCTAAACATCTAAAACACCCGACGGATAATGCAGGAACATCTGTCGCGCATAATGACTTCGATAGAAGAACGACTATATAGGATAGCGCCGACAATCCGATGCGCTAGATGCACGGAACATGGCGTGACTATCGCACGCGACCACACAATGGTTGCTCGTAATCTTTCCTGTCGAAAAAACCCAGGCTACACTATGCCCCCGAGCTGTCTTTACTATAATACCGGCAACAATCTTGACGGCCGACGTCCACGCGAACTATAACAGCCATAGTTCCGCGATCTTCGCCAGAAAATCGCATTCTTCTCCGAACTCGATCCTCGAGATATTATGTCATCGTTGAATGACCGATCATCGTGCAATTAGATTATTTTCCTAAATTGTAATAAGTGGATGTTCTTAAATTTATTAGTATCCACCTGATTTTGCAATAAACGTATAAAATCCGTAGTTTAGTAACGAATACACATCCAGTCGGTACATTAACTTCTCCCGGTGCAATTTCTGTGGGCGAAATGTTGAAACCATCCAATTTAAATGGTTTCAAGTGGAGTAGCTTTTATTTTATTTATGCAGCGTCAACAATTTTCCACAAACGAAGACTGTACGCCGATAAACATCGGCTCTTTTTGGATTTTACGTGTTCGCAGATATTGTTTATGGTCACTTGAAGGAACACGATGGCACCAGAAATGATCTTACTGAAAGCCAGTTTGCAGAGAGTGTAAAGTACACGGGGATAAAGTCGACGGCGTTCATTTTATTAAAACCGAGGACATCTGAATCCTGGAAACAAGCTCTGTCGATTGAACATCGTTAAAACGTCGTTAAGGAACCTGAAGATTAATAAGTACACCCACGAAATCTCTCCCCGGTGATTGCGTAATTACGTGCTTATCGCGAAACACAGATGCGGCCGCGAGAAACGCGTTATAAAAGAGCGTATCGGCGTCACGCGGACGTTCCTTTCGCGCCGTGGCGTGGCGTGAAGTGCTCTGGTTTTAGCGAGCGCCTGGCAAATTTCTTCCAATAAAATAAGAGATCCCGGAGCGTTTATTGGTGAACGTCTTTTTTTTCGAAACGGGGAATTCGCTACCGACCGGGCACGCCGTACGAAATTGGACGGAATTTAGTGAGATCTCGGGACCGTTCCGCCCGAAACGGAGCACTTGGAATTCATTTGGCCCGGGCGAAATGAATTCCGAACGGCTCGAACCCGCTTTATGCCCGTCACACGTGAAATTACCACGTCCCAATTAAAGCAAACAGACAGTTAGCTCTCTTACCTAAATCTGCCAGCGATACCGATCGACATGCGGCCGGTGTCCAAGGGGTTACGCGGGACCGGCCTGATTTTTATTGTTCGATCGTCTAGCGAGGCCTTGTCTGCTTGTATCGAACCACCGTGACGTGTTCCCCCTCGAACAGATTCCTTGTTAGCGGCCGCTGAGATGCTGTTATACGCCTCCGGGATCCTGATTTTCACGGAAGGCAAACTCCCTGTAAACTTCCTCATAACTCCTCCATCATAGCTAGACATTTTGATTAATTTGTAGCAAAAACGGGTAAGTGCTATGCGAACAAAAATCGAAAGAATATATTTCAGCTTCTTCAACTTGTTGAAAACAAAAAGAAATTTCTACTTATAACTAATTGAAAAAATATAGACAATTTTTATATGAATATTATTGGTCCTTAGTAATCGAGGGGTGACATAGAGTCATCACTAAAAATTGCTGTAACATTATTCAGAATATTGTTCATATTTATTAAATAGTAGCTGTACCCGCGACTTTGTCCACATGCAATAACAAATTCCTGGTTGATTATTAACGTAATTCAATTTCCAATCGTCAAGGTGGTCTCAGATAGAGATAGAGATTTTATCCTTAGACAAGAAAATTTAACGAAAGTAATTACAAGATGATTAGAAAAAATATATTTATTACGATAGTAGGTAGGAATAATTTTTTTACGAATTTTAGTGGAATTTCATCCCGATATCTTCTATGGTTCAAAAGTTATAGTAAAATACTAGATTACGATTAGTCTCCTCCCTTACCTTTAAGTGACGCTGTCCCCTCACCCTTGCGCCTTGGGTCGAGGCAGGCTCGAGGAATGCCCCTCCTGGAGGGGACGAATCCTACCAGGGAACGGGGACAGGGTTTGTCCACAAAAAGGCCAGAGCTGGCCGAGAAAATTTTTCGGGCTCGGACGAGGCAAACGATACATGTTGCCTTGCTGGGCCGCGGCAAACAACGCGTTATCGCATTGCTTGCCTCGCTCGGCCGATTCATATTTAGTTCTACTAAATCGTGGATTAAACAGTCATGGAAAATCCGAGCTGTATCGTGTTTGGTATCATTTTAATCGGAAAAATATAGCGAATATACATCTAAAAGTGCAAGTCGAAAATTTTTAAATTCATTAAAAAAAAGTATACGGAATAGTCTGCAAATTAATATACAATGAAACAGGAATAAGTTTCGCAAGTTTAAAAAAAGCACATTTTTCGCAAATAAAGTAGATAAGAAATTTTTTAAAATAAATTTTGGTGGAAATGTCAAAAACAGACAGACACAATTTTATTATATATACATATAGAGAGAGAAGAGATGTTGGCATCTAATCAATTACTACACATTATTAAAAAAAAATTGCCAAAGGCACACTCACATCTGAAAGTGCACCGTAGGGAACACCAGCTGACATTCCAATTTTTAATCCCGTTTTTGTTGCAAAAACTTTCCTCAATCTGGGTCACATGTTGTCACGTTTCACTTTTACAGCGAGGAGAAAAGCCCCGAAAAACAGCAATTGCATAAAGCGTTTCTTCGAGGAAATAATACGAACGAATGTAAACGTTCGCTTCTTTTTTCGGCAATGAGAGTGCGTTTAAAAATTTGCCGAACTCCTTGATGTTTTATTCAAGGTGCGGGCTCGAAGAAATTCGTCGACGAATTGTCGTTTTTCGCGCCGGACCCGAAAAAAGTTGGAGGTACACCATACTCGGACAAATCAGGAACGAAATTCTGGACGAAGGTGCGGAGAGGTTCCATCGACACCTGCGCTGTATCTTTAATTCATCGGGAGGCTTGCCTCGCGAAATATGTTACACGTGGCGCACGTCAAATCGTCGATAGATATCGATTGAAAGGCTGAAATGAGTTTTTTGTTCCGATACCGATCGGTATTCGTCCTGGCCGACGAAGAAGAATGCTTCATCGATTTAACCATTCGTTTATTTAGGTACGGCCCTGCCGGAAGGATGATGCTCTCAACTTAGTTTATTAAAAATAATTGATAACGTCCGGGGGTGGTACGACATTCCACATTTAATTGCTAATCTCTGCACGTCTGAGCCTACAAACATTTTTAATGAAAAAGCAGTTATGTAGCCGTGAAGAATCGTTGACTCATTTTAAATTGACCACTTCGTTCTCTTTTGAAAAATATTCCTCTGATAATAATACCATAATAATACATAATTATAATACATAATAATATACATATAAGTGCATAGGTCGGTTAAACGCACAATTAATTAATAATTGACATTGATAATTCGTGAGTAAACGAACAAATAAAAACCTTTAATTATAAAAAGCTATGAGCACAAGTTCTATAGAAACCTTGTGCTGAGATAATATGGGGAAGCACAAACATTTAATTGTTGATTCTCTATATTTTTAGGTTAGTACAACACGTGGGAATCATGTAATAATTATTTATTTTATAATTAATAATAAATCTCTATATTTTTAGACGAATCAACCTTGTGTTTTTGCTTAAGAAAGGAACCATATTTATAAGTAATAATACATAAAGATGATTTTTAAACCTGTTAAGGATGCTGAGACATACATGTGGGAACAAATTTAATTTTTTGAAACGTTTCATCGTATAATTCAGCATCGAACAGAAGATGCTAGTTCATTAAAGATCCACGAAGAAATGTGTACAGCTAGCAATAATAATTTAGCATGAAACAGAAGATGCTGGATCACATAAGAAGCAACGAAGAAAGTCAGCTAACATTAGTTCGGCATGACATAGTTTCGAGTTAAATATTGAACAATTCCATTACTCAGGTATCTCTAGACTCTAAGCAGCCTAGCCCGTTACCCCGAAATCCGGTCAGCAACCAGTTTCTGGATCACTTCTATTAGCCTGCTTAGCACGCAAACACGGTTGATCTCGTTCAGACTGGTCGCGGACGGTCTCTCTCAACTAAATCGGTGAAACCATCCATGGAGCGGCGGCACCGGGCGAGTTGTCGGCAATTAGGCCGTTTCTCGGGAACATAATTAACACCGGCGGCGTTAATGAGGCCGCGGAGGTGTCGAACGCGACCGTTCCAAGTTCCGCAGAGGGTTCGACAGAGATTCGACCGACGAGAGGACACATTCACGAGGGAAACAAGGAGCCGAAGAGGCCCTATATTCGCCGCGTGGGGCAAATAATTGGCTTCTGGGTGTATCGAGAATTTATTCTCGCCGGATAAACGTTAATTCCTTGGTGAAACAACCCGGGCCCCAGACTCGGCCATCCTTTTCTCCGCTTCGGATGGATCGTCGGATCTCGGGGCATCGCGTGAGACCGCTCGAAAAAGCTAACGAGCATCCGATACGTTTATTCTCCCGTCCGGATAAAGCCCTCACTGCTATCCCGGTTAATTTAGTCAACAGTTCCGCGACCGGCTTCCAACTCCCTTGTTGTCAAATGTTTATTCTGTTCTCCACCTTCGAACTAGCTTTGGATTAATCACCGTTCGAACTAGGCTGGCGAAACGACCCACTAGCTACTGCACACAACAGCTTACTAATGATTTTTTTTATTAGAAAATCACATATGAGATTTATTTCAACATAATTACAAAAAAAACGAAATACGCCACATACAAAACAGAATATAATAATTACAAAATAGAATGTGGTATATTAGAGATACACAGATATTTTAATACAGACATATGATTAGTTGGAACAGTATAGACAAAACTTATACTTTAAGACCACAGCTCTTAAAAAATGATAACATGTAGTGACAAGCTTTGATGTTTGGTTTAGCTATTAATATTGAGGCATCCATTGGAAGCTGGAAATTTATTTTGCTGAGTTTATTCGTTAATTTGAGCCTTTCCTCGTTATACAAGTTGCATTGCCATAGAACATGGTTCAGCATTTCGTCACCCTCCCTGCAGCTACACTCAGGATTGTCAATAAATCCAATGCGAGCCAGAGAAAAAGCAAGATGATAGTGATCAGATCTACACCTGTTTATACTGACAATAGTTGAACGGGATAAGTTTAACTGAGAAAACCAAGGAAGTCTATTTTCATTAAAAAAATACTGAAAATATGTTTTGCCCTTAAGAAGACCCATCAGCCTTTATAGAGGCGAGAGTGTTATCTAGCATAATTTTGAAGAAAGACTCAAAGCAATCAGTGAAAGGAATGTAGGAAATACAAGGATCGCTAAAGGATGAATCCTCCTTAGCTAAAGAATCAGCTCTTTCATTTCCAGCAATCCCAATATGAGACGGAATCCAATAGAACTTAATAGAACTAAGCACATTATCCTGGATGAAGGAATTATATTTCTTTCACAAAAAGTATTAATAAACAGTATTCTGTGTTCACAGCTGAATGTGTTGCTATTGATAATGCTCTGGACTTTGCTGTGGCCAATAAGAATCAAAGCTTTATTGTTTTTACAGACGCTTTAAGTGTTCTTTCGTGCCTTGGCTCTGCTAAAACGTACTAATGATTCTCTACAAAAATTGAGGGACCTGTATGCCAAATCAATAATGCCGAGTCTGGTTAAACTTTCACTCTGTGAACAAAAATTTTCAACTTTTCTGTATGTAATATCATACAATTACGAAAAAATGGTGAAATTTTCGATTCAAATGCAAGGCACGTAAGACTTGACTCAGATGCAACTCAGCTCTTGCTGAAAGCTGCTAAAACGAGTTCAATCGTATTTCACGGTGCACTTCTCGAAAAAAACCAGAAGTTGATGTAAAAAGAAAGACTGGGGAGCGGTCGAGTTCGCAACTTTTCTTCCTTGCCGATTCGATCCGCAACAGGATACACCAATGAGTCCCGCAACAATAGCCATATTTCTCCACTCTCTTACCTCGACTGACGATCTTTCACCGTGAGAATTTACTCTTTTCGCGACGTGTGAAAACGCTGCGTGCGCGAAAGCAGCGCAGCAACTAGGACCGTGATATTTACATTGAATACCGATTTTAAACTACCAGGCGCGCCTCTAATTAACTCACGCTAATCGGGAACGGATTCGAACCTGACAGAAGAAGATTGATTAGGAAAACTCTTTACAGTCAGCTTAAATATAAAAATACAAAATTATTGGCTGAGCTTAGACATTTAGATGATACAGATGTTACGTCCTAAGGTGGACGTTTTGAGATGGAAATAGTAAATTAAAGATTTTAACGCAGTTTTGAACCTACCTGCAGTCACCGGCTTCGGTTCGGGTAATTGAGGATTTCTTAGAACTGAATGGGTTTGTTTGAGGATTTGGAACGTAGAAATCGAAGTCAGGTATTGAAAATGATTTGAAATGTTGATTAATTATAATATTTGATTTTATACCTCTCGTGCAACATTAATAGAACAAATACGAAAAGAAATTCTGAGATTATATATATATATATATGATTGATTTTATTAATTATTTTATTATTATTATTATTTTATTGATTTTGTTCATGGCAGAACCACCGGACGTGACACAGACACTAAAGCATTCAAAGTTGAAAAACTATAATTTTAAAAAAAATTCTACAATGAACGTTACAAAATTTATATTGTATTTTGAATAACATTCAATAAATCCAGATAATATCCAAAGTATGTTTTCCTTTAATTTAATCCCAATTACCAAATTAATTGACGAACATTGACATTCACATCCCCCTTCGAATCGCATTACTCAGAAAATAATACACTGCTGAAATTCAACATCCACGCCACTTCTGAACAAAAAATCTGGAAATAATCCTCGAAAGTCCCAGAATGAAGAAATATAAATTCTGAAACGGAACAAGACCATCCGTATCTGGCATCACAAAAGAACATAATTTCTTAATCCCACCATAGAAGAGTTAGTAACTGTCGGTGGTATAGTCCCATAAACGGCCCTTCAATCACGGAACGGTTTCGAACAAAACCCACTTTTCCATCGGAGCGGATGGAAGTTCTGTCTTCAGAAACCGATAAAGCAGAATCGGTTGGTCGAAAAAAATCGCAGGGAATGCCGGGACGCGAATGCGGCCGCGCGGCGGGACATTTAAATTTCATCGCGCAAGGGAGCACGGTAACTCGGTGGGGTTTTTTCGGCACGGTCGTCTTGCGTTGGGACAGGTTGACGTGGGACCGTCGAAAAACGCGCATAAAGCCGTACGTAGACAGCGATTCGTTTTACGGTCACGGAGGGCGTGCGGCCGCGAAAGAAATTCGCCAGCTCATGCATATACAGGGGAGGACCGCTTCAATGGTATCAATAGCCGATCGAAAAACTGGTACAATCTTGCCGCGTTCCCCGCGATCCGGGCCCCTTCCTTCATTCGGGCCCTCCCCTCCCTCGCCGAAGGCCCCGACAATCCTTGCCAAAGAGGCCTCACCTGGGCCTTTTTACGCGAGTCATTCTATTTGCGCGAGCGTGCCCGAAATATTAATCCCGACTGGGGCCCGATGGGGCCTGCCTTCAACAGTCGGCCACCTGTACCATTGAGATACGACTCTACTCTCGATACGCCAATGCGATCGGAAGACGCAATGACCACTCGCCAATTGGTTCGAACACGAGCCGGTGTATGCTGGTTGTCTTCTTGCGAGGCATTGGGACCATGTCTTTGGGCCTTACGCTTGGGACTGGCGGCTTTTTCAGCACGTATTGTGGATTGAATTTTTGTCATATGGGTCGGTCTAGACCCATAACAGGCTGATGTAAAAATGCCAATGTTGAAAATGCTAATCTTGTTGAAGTTATTAGATGTTTGGCTGTTAAAAGAAACCTTTTTGTCGGCAAAAGAAAATTTCTTATAGACAATTAAGTAGATATTACAGTATAAATCTCGTTTGCTCATAGCTAAATCCTACCTAGTATGAAATGCATTAAAACACTTAAATACTCAATATAAACAGTTTACACATAGCAAGTACGGTGATAAATTATTTTGTGGTTATTACTAATCTTGTGAAACAGTACAATATTCAGTATTTTTCAGACGCAAAATTTCTCTAGAAGATGATCCATACTTGGATCGGAACGTTGAGAAAAATTTTATAAATTGCAAAATTACTTTGTTCTGACTTTTGAATCGAACCTGTACGCCGATAACACAAACTATTTTCTATTAATTCGTTACGATCGACAAAACGGAATATTTATCATAGATGTTGAAAATTGCAGAATTGCTTTGTTTTGACTTTTGAATCGAACCTGTGTGCCGATTACAAAAATTAATTTCTAAATTCTAGGTTTTAGAACGGTCGAGATATTTCGCATGGGTAGAAGAACGTCTGGATTCGCAGGTAGAGGTCTAGGAGTCTGTATTTCGTTTTCCATTCCGAGAAATGAGCAAGCACGTTATCCTCCCGCACGTATCAAAGAAGCCACCCCGGTTGGCCGCGTTTACATGCCCGCGGTGGCTGCCTCTACTCTTCAGCTTCCTCGTTTATCCTCCAAGGATCAGGCGCACCCGCGCACAGCGTGCATCAACGCCGAGATAAAAGTTCGAAAAACGAGCAGAACAACGAACCGAGGGGATTGAAGAAGGACAAGGAGACACGGCCAGACCGAAAATAGAAAGGAGATCGACGGAGGATGGTGGAAAAAGAGCGAAAGAGGAAAAGGCACCGGCTCAACTACCGTCCGCTACCGAGGCGGCGATAGTGGATCAACACGGGGCCCAATTAAGCGGCTGGGTTCAGGCCCTATCTATTCAGAAAGGGGCACCACACGAGACTCGAAAATGTCAACCGGACGGACGTGTCGTTAGATCGTTAAAATACCGCTTGGCCGACGCACTACCGAAAACTGGAGGTCGTTCTAACGACGCACGAAATCTTGTTCTCATTCCTTTCTGCGGCTCCGGCGAACCGTTTGC
Organism: Lasioglossum zephyrum; assembly: GCA_028455615.1. Lineage (NCBI taxonomy): Eukaryota > Metazoa > Arthropoda > Insecta > Hymenoptera > Halictidae > Lasioglossum > Lasioglossum zephyrum. The sequence goes on along the minus strand of CM052330.1, from coordinate 12,279,337 downwards.
TACTCGAAGACGCGTAGAACGTTTCACTGATGTTCGCGATAAGGAAATTAATTTTCCGACACTCCTCACGGAACATCCACGCTGGCATTTCGTTCGATACTGCACGAGCAGCGCTAGAAAATTCGTTTGTGCTGTAGTAGAATTAATTTGAGAATGGTTTTAAACTTTGCACCTTTAGTTTCTTCAATTTTCTATCCTACTACATTCTATCATTTTAAGTATCATAGTCAAAGTCTACTTTAGAAGACAGTTACTTGATTTGCATTGATTTTGATAAATTTTTTATTCATTATATCAAAAATAGGTATATGTATATACTGCTTGAAATTTTGAAAAATGTCGACTCACAACGAACACAAAATGTCTTGTGGATAATTTATTTTTGAACAAAATTGAATTTGTTAAACCACTTTTGTCAGTAGAAATAAAACTAGATTGAAGCGTATACGATGCTCTACGTGTTAAATGACGTGTCTAATTTAGTTAGCTGTGAAGAAAATGGTGCAGCACATAACGAGAGTTACATCAAATAAAACTGTACTATAGTACTTTCCCACATCCTGTTCGGCAATGAAGTGCCGATAGCTCATTCACAGGGCCAGTAAACACCGGGGCCGGTTGACTATCAAAGTCTATTAAAGTCGGCTCAGCTTTCATGTATAAAATATCCGGGCGTCTGGCCGTGTTCTCGAAACGGCGAGATCTTCGAAACGCTCGGTTATTTATTATGCAAAGCGCGGCCAGTTCGGTGGCTCCGGCATGGCTCTCCTTCAAATTGAAATTCTGGATAGCCCTTTCGCGGAGCCTTTACGGTACGAGGAACTATTAGAGGGTAATGAGTTTCTCCCGAGGTAGTATCCTATCTCTATGCTTGGTGGTAGCACGGTAGTGGTCCCGAGCTTATCTTAGCCGGGATCCAGTTCAGCCACTCCTTTCTCTAGTATCCTTCAGGCGTCTTTTTGATCCCTGCGATGACTCCTACCACGTAGAACCGTACATTCTGTCCCAACAATTTAAGACGACCGTTCTAGCGTGTTCGATCTCGACGGAAAGGGCTCCGGCTATCACGTAGTCTGGCCTCCGATAAATTTCGACGACGGTTTCCTTCTTCTTTTTGTCGGCGACTCGGTCATGGCTTTTGCATTAAGAACGATAATCTAACCCGGGAGCGTCCCGGTCCACATCTCCAATAGCTTTTTCGTGTTACTTCCATCGTGCCGGCGCTGACTTACTAATTTCTAGGCATTCCGATCGCTCGGGGATCCATGCTACAACGACTTCCCGATTGCGGGCCTTTCGGTGTGTGTTTGTTTATGCTTTTCGCGGCGAATCTCTTCCGGAATTTGAGCTTGTTCATGAGCTGGTCCTCTGGCACTTTGAGAAGCGTTTTTTATTTTCATCTGAATTTCTTGGTGATTTGAAAGCATTTATATGAGGCACTTAAATTTAATCTTTATATATAAATGAAGTCTTGACTGACTGACACATTAACGCCCAGGTTAAACAGGCTTTATGATCTATACAAAGAATAAGAAAGGATATTTTGAAATTAAATCCGTAAGGGGGTGAAAAAGGGTTGAAACGTTTGTATGAGAAATACTTTATTTGCGGTCAGATTTGCTTGAAACTTGGTCTTAATGCTCTTTGATATAATTAATGAAACACCTATTTCGGCATTTTAAAAAATTCATCCCCTAAGGGGGTGAAAAGGGGGTGCAACGTTTGTATGAGGAATATATTGTTCGTGGTCTGATTTAAATCATACTTGGTCTTAATGCTCATTGATACAATATGAATGGGGTGAATGGGGGCTAAAACGTTTTATGGAGAAACAATATCAATTTTCGAGGGCATTAAACAGTTTCCTGTGCGATTTGTTTTGTACAAATTGGTCAGATTGCCACACAATCTCATTTTGTATATAAGACCTATACCATTTCAAATTAATTTAAAAATATAAGCAATACATTAATAATCTCTACCGGAGCTTCTTCACGCACAGATACGTATCCGGTAAAGCTGTATTATGATTAGAACCGTTATGGAACATCCTGAAAGCTAGGACAGGCTTAGAACAAGTCTGAGCCCAGCCAAAGTCCCTGTGAATCGGCTCTAATCTACTCGGCGAAAAATCATCACCGCTAAGTCCTGTCCTCGGTTGACTTTTTATGCGCCACTGACTCCCCAATCGCGGTTTATCATTCAGTGTCGGCGGATTAGGCGTGTGCTGATGACAGGTGGCCAGATTGGTGAAACTTCGTGAGGATCGAATGACACACCAGTGTATACCGGTAGCGTGGAACTTGATACAGGACAGGCCGAAAGTAGCTCGTCCAAGTTAATTTAGTATACGACAAGGAATTCTATACACGATGTAGGTCCTTCCGTAGGGCAGCTCTTCGCGAGCACCAGCTGACACGGCCGTCTAACCAGCCCGGACAACCCGCCACAAGCTTCGAGAAATTCTCAATTTACCATGGAAAATAAACTTATCGTTGGTTCCGTCCTCATTCGTTCCGACGTTCCGATCTTTCCGCTTTTCTAACCCCTTTCAAGACTAATTTGACGTTAGACCCTTCTTCGTTCAAGCGTCGTTTGATACTAAACAATTAGTCAAGAAAAATCTGATAAATCAATCCTGAAGGGAATGAGTCTATATGAGAAAATAACTGGGGAAGTGAGAATAGAATTCTTTTTCAGTTTTCTAACAACTTTAAGGAGTAACTTGACGTTAGGTTACAAGCATCGCACTGTGGTCTGAAAGTCAGTTCTAGCGCGAATAAATTAAAAAACCAACTAACGTAAATCTGTTAAAATTTATACGTGTATGATAGTTTGATATGTATACTACAATAACAAAAGCAAAATTAGTAAATCACATCACCGTATTATTGTTGGCAAGACTGTCAACATTCCAGTAAGCACATTTTATTTTCCTGCGTTGCTGAATTGTCACAAATTATAACTTCAAAATATCGAGTTTTTTCTTGAAGTGTGTATAAATTTTGTTAGTATCTTGTTATATATAATATTATCAGTATGGCTGTAACTGGAAATGGGTTTTACGTTTTAGGTTTACGTTTCCTTCACACACTTTATGATATATTTTATGATATATTTATTTAATATTCAGTGCAAGAGTTTTAGGGGGTTTTTCTCACAGGAATTTTGGTTAGGTTACAAGAATGAAAGATTGGGTCGTGGGATGAAAGAGAGAGAGAGAGTGAACAGGAACAAATAGACTGACTGTGGAATGAATGGAGTTGGAATTGAGTGAATGGACTGTATAAATGTGGAAATTAAGCAATGAACAGATCTGCAATAAATAGATATGAATGGTATGCGATCGAAAACCTATGCCTCTTCCGTGCATCACTCGTCCCCCGTTCCTTCCTGAAATACGCGCGGGTCGCGACCCACGGCGGTTTAATTAAAGCGTCGCGTAAAGTTAATTTATGGGAAAAGCCAGCGGCCCATGAACAGAGCAACGGAAGCCAATTAGGCCAGAACCACTTCATCGGTGCCTCCGCTTATCGGCTTCTCATTTCTTTTTTCCGTACTCTGGGCCTATCAAGTCCTCGTTTGTCTGCCGCGCCGCCTTTTCTTTTGTCGTCGCCTCATTACGATCCTTGAGAATGCTGTAGAATCGCGCCGCGACGCACAACGTCACCGATAATTAACAGTTCTAATTACTTTCAGAAGTTCGAGCTACCGTCGTCGCTTCAACCGCTTCCCCTTTCAACGATTGCTATGCTGAAAACGCTGATCCCGGTTCTGTTGGTTCTGGAAAAATGTGGAAAGTATGAGAAGGGCGTTCTATGGTGTCAGAGTACTCTTTGATAATTCTTACCGACGAAAAAAATAATAGACAATTTATGTCGTGCCAGTTCCCTTCGAAACGAGTAGAAAAACAATTTCTTTGATGTTTATACAAATTGAAACAATCACTTCTTTCTTACCTGTCAAGATTTCCAAAGTGCCCGCGCAAGACATTTGAATTGCGTGAGAAACGCAATTACAATCGACCCGTGTTTGGAGGGCCTTACTATCGACGCGACATTCGACAGAATTCTCACCGCTCGAAGATAACTTCTCCCTACAGTTTTAAACTGGCTTCCTAAGTAAAATCCCAACATTACCGATCCCATTTCAGGCACAAGACCAGTTCGAATCCTACAAATCGCAAGCGACCCTTGCAACCGAAATAATTATGCAGTCATTCACTAGCACAGAACCCACCACTGCATTCCGTATCGAAAAAACTTCAGCCCAGGTGACAAATATCTCGTCGCGAACGAACGCAACACCACGCCTCCGCCAATCAGAGCACCCGAAAGACAATAATTCCTCGAAAATCAGCGAACCGACCTCCGCTCGAAAAAATTATGCAGTCGTTCGCTAGCACAGAACCCACCACTGCATTCCGTATCGAAAAAACTTCAGCCCAGGTGACAAATATCTCGTCGCGAACGAACGCAACACCACACCTCCGCCAATCAGTGCACCCGAAAGACAATAATTCCTCGGAAATCAGCGAGCAGACCTCCACCCGAAGAACCTGCTTAGCCGACCGAATCTCGATACTAATTAGAAGCATCCACGCAGCCACCTAATCCGAGTCCCCGAAAATTCCCAATACCAGCCTTCTACCTCTAATAGTTCGGAACAGGTAGCTTCTCGATCGAGCCATCCCCGTGATTCCCTAAAATAAACATTTTACGAGACCTGGAGAGCGGCGTAACATAGCTGGCGAAGCAATCAGCAACATGCAAAACCGGCCCGGGCTTGTCCGCGAAATTCGGTCGCAATTATCGCCGGTCGCAAAAAGGTCCGTGAAACGTCTTCACACCGTGGTCGGGCGCCTCTTGCCCGGCCAATTTGTCTGCATCATATAGAGTCGCTCGTAAAATAGAGCGCTCCATCCGAGAGAGTCGCTCGGAATACCAATGAGCCACTGTAGGTTCTCGCAGGTTGCCGACAGTGGCTTCATGGGAACCAGCCGTGAGCTGGTTGCCAGAGACGGTAACACGGTGCGCCGCGATTGACACACACTCGCACAAACGAGCCGAGGAGGATCGACAAGATCGGATCTCTCGTAGCCTCTCTCGACTCTTCTCGACCGGTCCTTTACAAATCTGAAGCCGCAGCTGGCAATTTCAGACAGTCCCTCCCTCCCTCCCTCTCTCCCACCAGCCGACAACGATCCCGTAGGCGGCAATGAGAGATGAACTGCGGAATCGTAATCGAATCGTACCTACATTGTTTCAGGTATCCTAGCATTGTGCCGGCAATCGATCCCGTAAATCTTATTCACCGACCTCGGCGAGCTGTATTAAATGGAGCAGTCATGGTTTGTTCTTTATCAAACCGAACGAGTTCCTTCTTTTTAGGATCGCTCGCAACAGATCGTGAGGATACCGTTTCGCGGGCTGATCGGGGTATGATTTATTTTGGGTCGGGCCTGTGCCAAACTGTCTCTCGGAAGAAATCGCGTTTGCTTGCACAAGGTGATTGTGAGCGATCGGGTAGGTTTCGTTTTCAAACCAATGAACTACGGATTTTTATGTAAATAAAATTTGTCAGCATTCGTTGTACGATACTGGAGCCACACATACGTTTCTTTCTCTTCTCAATAGTTTTAGTCAGTTGAAAACATTTAATCCTTCACCGCCTGATTTGTTTTTTAATTGGGATAAAAAAAATTGAAAGAGGGTCAGTTTTGTGTGTTTTATTTGAGGGAAAAATATTTTTTAAAAATTGAAACAACTTCTTCAGAAAAATAAATATAAATCAACATAGTAGGGAAACATATTTTTAGTTTACTATAGACCAGATTTGTTAACTGTATCAGATATGATATATTAACAATGTGTGTTGGTATCAGCGCACAAGTTCGATCAAAATAAGAAAAGCAATCTTGTGATTAACAAAATCCCAACGTTTCGATCCTGATGTGGATCATTTTCAAGAGAAGAATTTTTCCACTGGGGACTGGAAACCCCACTGGAGACTGTTTTCACAACGAACCACTATCAACTAATTTAAAGCATAAAGTACAAAGAATTGACATTCATAATGTTTATATCAACAATGCATACAATAAAAATATGTATGCAATTTTAAGTTTACCGCCAAGTATCGACTTGTGCAGGCATTCATCGTTATATTCTGATTGGCTCAGTTTGAAATGTGTCGGTCGTATGTATGTACTGTGTTCATTTCTTAACCCCTTCACATGGTTTCAGTACAGTTTCTATCGGCACAGTTTATGTGTCAGTTTCTTTCTTTAATTTTTCATGTATAACCTTTCGTTAAAGCATGTACGGCAAAGTTTAACACATATTACAGTGATATTAATTTTTTAGACTTATTAAAAATTCTTCTTTCGAAAATACTTGAAAATAATCCTTGGTTTTTTTATTTTGATCGAACCTGTGCACTGATACCAACACACATTGTTTATTTAACATTAACGTTAAAGAATTGAAAAACACTGATGCATTCTTTTCATTGTTCTTACCGTAGTTCGAATATCACAATTTTTCCTAACGCAGAGCGGATTTATCAGCGAAATTTCTGCAACGGAGCGAACAACTTCCTCCTGGAGGAGTCGTGAGAGAGCCCCGGGTTCCGCGACTTCCGGGAAAGTTGTTGAATGCTCTCGCGTGTGCGCTTCATTGTGTGTATGCCCGCGAACCTTGAATTTTATGCATTATTGTTTGCCTCGCGCTGTTCTGTTCGTAAAAATCACTCGGTGCCGGTACAATTTATTTAAATCCTTGTATAATCTCTCTACATAAATTCGTAAACAATTTGTTCTCGTAATATAGAGGAAAACTAAGTTGATTAGAATTCATCCTAGAAATTTTCCTTCCCTGCAATTTCGAGACTGTCAGTTTTCACCGCAATTTTCTTCGGCCATTATTAAAGTCGTTAGCTCGCCTACTGTGTTTTATTTAATCCCACTGTTCCTTAAGTCATTATTCAATAATCCGCTCTCCCATGGCGGCCGAACACATCAGGATAGTTATCAGCGGCGTTGTCAGTCTGAAACCATGGGAGAGTTCAGTTTTTCACCGGGGAAAGTTGCTGCATTGCGATTCGCATTATCTCGACTTAGAACCGCGAGCTCTGTTATACAACTGGTTCTGTCCATTTCAGGAAATGCAATCGGGGAACTCAGTGGAACCGCTACTTCAACTAATTCGTCTATCGTTGAAATTTCTGATCGATCTCAAGTCGATGTTCTTGTCAGGTAACATTAGTTCTTCATTAAATGCTGACGTTTAGTGTGCCTACAAGATAGTACAAATCAACTGAATGGCAACAGGAGTATACGGGTCTTTATATGAAATAAAAAGTGTTCATAGTTATTTTTTGCTGGACATAAGAGCAAATAAAAATTGTATTCTGTTAATTATGCTATTAACCTGAAGCTAATGATGTCCTTAAATATTTTCAAGATGTCCGCTGATTTAAATTGTACGTGTCCAGTTTATAATAATTGATAAGCATCTGCAATTTACAAAATTTATTTCTTAAATAAGGAAACTGTATCGTTATAACACTTCTGTGTCCCAATGTCACTTAGAAGCACGTCCACCCAGAGAAAATTTCTAACCATCACGAGATGTATAAACTGAGTAAATTTATAGAAAATATTTTTTCGAACGAATTATAGAGTATCGGAAATAATTGCAATTTTAAATAATTTTCAAATGGAACACTCTCTGTGAAATCTCCTCTCGTCGCCTCTCCCTGTCATCTTCTGTCTACGGGTTGTCGAGTTTCCGTTTCTGTTTCTCTTTCATGTTTCTGTATTTGTTATTCGTTCCCGTTCCCGTTTCCGTTTCTGTTTCTCGTGACTGTGACTGTTTCTGTGTCTATTGAACATGGTTGTGATATCTATATTGCCTATATCAATGCGGCAGAATCTTAGACTCATATTCAATAGTTTCCGTATCTGTTTCTGTTCTCGTTCCCGTTCCTGTTTCTGTGACTGTGTCTCCGTGATCCGTTTCTGTTTCTGTGTCCGCTCGAATGGGACACCCTGTACTCGTACATATCTTTCTTTTTTGGATCGCGTTATTTACAAAAGGGTTGAGTGAACTTCAATTATAAACTCTTTCCACAGCCTCGATATTTCCAACGAACTTCGTGCTTCATGCTTCATCCAATCCGTAAAGTCACGATTATTCCGCCGACCGTGGTACGATTCCCTTTCGAATAACACCGGTTTAAGATTTACGCGGACTTCATTCGCGCGGCGGCGATAGATGTACAACCTGAAGCACAATAAATTTTATAGAAAACATTTCTTCGAACGAGTTATAGTTTCGGAAATAATTGCAATTTTAAATAATTTTCGAATGGGACACCTTGTACCCGTACATATCTTTCTTTTTTGGATCGCGTTATTTACAAAAGGGTTCAGTGAACTTCAATTATAAACTCTTTCCACAGCCTCGATATTTCCAACGAACTTCGTGCTTCATGCTTCATTCAATCCGTAAAGTCACGATTATTCCGCCGACCGTGGTACGATTCCCTTTCGAATAACACCGGTTTAAGATTTACGCGGCTTCATTCGCGCGGCGGCGATAGTGTTTGCACGAGGAATCGGCGCGCACCGCGTTGCATACCGTTGCGAAGTATCGCTAATTAATTCGAACCCGCGTGAGTTTGTGTGAGAGCGAGCGAGCGGCGCGGGCGCGTCCAGGCGGACTTTTATTCAAGCCCGGGGAGGATTAATGACCGTCGACCGACGGCTGTGACCACATTTCACGCGTGTCTCGATAATTTCGCGGAATCCGGGCCGCGCCGATAAATCAGGCCGATGTAGATGAAGTTCGTCCATGGGAAACCAGTTCGAGCGAGGTCGAACTCGGCCACGATTTGTCATAGGACGGCGAGACCGGCCTAATTGTACCAGGGCCGCGCAATTATCCGCTGCTTACCGGCTAATTTAGTTGATTGGAACAGCATAATCCGCGTCGGTCCGTTGCAGAATCACCTCTTTCTCCGCGTTGCACAGTGGGCCAAAATGGCTCGGTAGCTGATCATCAGCTAAAAAATGAAAGTCCTCATATCTTGATTTTTAACCAATGAACAGTGATTCTTAAATGTCCATTACATTCGAAAACGATAATTAAAGTTATCAAAAACACTCGTTTCAATAAGTGTTGAAAGATCAAACTTTTTCAGATACGATTTATCACCGAAAAAATTCCGTTTCTTTGTAACGATCTCTTGAAAAACCTACTGAAGATTAAATGCCTAAATTTTTTTTTATGAATAATGTATATCTACCAGTTTTGCCATCAAAGATGACCTGAAAACAAATCTAGGAAAAGACAACATTAGAAACGTCCTCCTCTTTTTAAAATCCATCGATTTATGTAAACTATTATAAATTCACCTTTCTATAAAACACTTTTGATTGTAAATTATGTGGTCACTAATGACCTAGGTGTTAATGCGACCACATTAAAATAAATAATAAATAAATATGTTGAGAACGTCCCAGGAACTGAACGTTAAAGTTCATAATTTATTATTTAAAAAAATACTTAGTCAACTAAGGAGAATTGTCAAAGTTTTTCACCTTCGACAAGGGATAAGTTAAAACGTCCAGAACTGTCCAGGCTCTAACAGGTCTTCTCTAAAAGATCCTGCAAGATTTCGTCCCAACTCGTCCAATTTTAGAAATTATGCGTTTATGACAAAACTGAGTAATTTGACTTGATCGTTTATCTGAATTATTTTCAATATGTTGAACACATATTAAGAAAGAAAATAAATTCCTGTTTCACTCCAGTTCGTTGAAATTCAGATAAGAAATTTTTGTTTTGCACAAACATTCTATACATACATGTCAAATACTTTCCAACAAACTGTATACTGTATAAATGAAATAATTTTTAATAAATTTGTCAACTGTTTGATTTTCTATTTCTTCGATCCCATGGAAACACAGAAATACTATCCCATGAACATGTTACGTCGGTCAGGAACATTTCCGCGCATCATTATACCGTACTTCGATACACGCAGAGAACCAAGACAAATTGGATAAGCACGTGGCAACAATCTCCCGGTTGAAAGGTACCCAGAAACCGTAAACCATATTCCACAGGCACCATGGAGACCACCATGAACCGTTGGTCACGGTAATTGTATAACGCTGGAGGTCGCGTCAGTAACGAGCGCGGCTCGTTTCTCAGATCTTCGGAATCGGAAAACCAACTGCAAACATCAGTACAGAGAATGCGTTTTTTTTCTCTCCGACGAATTATCCACATCTTTTCGTCACGTACCAGCGTATAATTAAATGTTCCATCGTCGGTGCGTCGAGAAGCGAAACGACTTTTCTTCGTTGCCAGTATCCATGCGTAGCAGCTCGCGATAAATCACGATTGGCAACGACGGTGCTAATCCTTAGTGAGCGTGAAATATTGCGAGATTCTTCTCCGGTTCAATCGCGGACCCTGGAAACTGCTCCTCAGTCGAAGAAATAGGGACTGCCTTCGAGGGCAACATTGATAACCTTAACCTCTAAGTGGAGCTTTAAAATGTGCTTCAAAAATAAAGTGATTATTTTAGAAAGTATGAAATATGCTTGAAAAATGAAATTAGAAATTGAATGATATTTGATGTAAATAATTCCAGAGAGTTAGTATGAGTGTATGTACGATATGATCTAGAATTAAGGAGGAGTGATGTAAATAATACCAGAAAGTCAGTGCGAACGGATGAGCAATATTGAATGGTCAGAAATTAAGGGGGTAACGTACCCTCTAAATCTAGGATTTTTATTAGTGTTACCAACCCCTAATCTAGAATCTGAGGGTGATTTTTCGGTTTTTTTCTCGATTTTTTCCCCTACTTTGGACGCTCATATTATTAGATTCAAACATAATCTGCTTAAGCAATTTACAACAATATTGAATACCATTAAATCTTTATGCAAAATAAAAATTGTCCAAGGCAATTCTAAAAAATTGAAAGTAAATGGAAATGTTCTTTTAGTCATTTTAAAAATGGAAGGTAATATAACTTTCCCGAAACTTCTCAAACTTTTGATTTTGTATTTAACTATCTCTATCGAAATGGTGGAGATAATGAAATTTCTAAATCCACAAATTGTTATACAGAATGGAGTACAGATCTATAACAAGCATTCCATTTTATGTACCTTATAAGTGCTGGATCGTTATCAAAATCAACGATTGCAACCCGTTAAAAACAGCAAAATTGTATGGCCCATGTAAGCTCTAAAGAGAAACAAGAATCGATAAATAAACTAGATCGTTATCGGAATCTTTTGGGACATTAACGACTCGAATGCAACGCTCGGATCGCAATGCAGTTAATTTACAGGAGAAACAGAAACTCTTGGAATGTATAGATTTTTCGGATTAGGCTGGCGCAAAGAGATTAACTGATCGACGCGGGTCAAAAGGAGAATTGCCGTGTCGCGCGAAGATAAAGTCAGCCCGCGTTTCTCGGTTACGCTGGCTGGTCAAACACAAAGGGAACAGACGTCGACGCCCGAAGTCACGTCGTCGTCCAGAATCCGCGTGGGAGTCTGAGGAATTGTTAGATGAACTGGAGAATTGCTCACACCCACGATCTCAAAACGGCCGGCGTTATAAATTGGTACAGAACGCGGGCTATGCAACCTTAAAATTGAATTCCCATTTCTCTTATGAGTCACTCAGCGCAGCCTCGACTTCGACTCGACCGTGGCTTGGCATCGACCTTCTGGCTTCGGAAGTTATGCCATTGAGTACCGAGCAGTGAAGTAACACGATTTTTATGTAGTAATCAACAAGAGCGGATTTTTTTATGATAAGTACAAATTGTCTGCGTTCATCTCGAGATACAAGAGCTTCGTGGACGTTTATTTCTTTTCTGAATCATTATGATATGTACAATGTTTAATAAAATTGATAGAATAACATTTTCAAATTCTTCGAACATTCTATATTTAATTCAATTAGTTTTGTTGCGAATGTATTTTTCAAATTATTAGAGCCACTTGCATTTTACGAGTTCACATTAAAATAATGAAATTTTGTTTGCTAGTCGAGCTACACTGTTTTTTGTTTGTTAATTTGTAAAGTAGTTTATGAAGTATTAAGTCGCAAATACAGACAACATTATTATTTTCGTAGTCTGACTCTAACAATTAGATAAACTAACAAATACGAAGTTTCTCTAATTTCCAAAATTAATGTGAAATTCATTTTTGATAGATCACATACGATATATTTTTTATATCATCACAATTGAATAAGATGTAATGATCAACATAAGATAATCAAATGATTATAGTTACGGTATGAGAAAAATATATAGATTATCCCTGCGATGGATAATTGTTGACAGTGTTGGTTTGTTTTATAATTGTGATAAGTCATTTTCTGAAAACAGAGAAGATAACGATATTCAGGGATGAAATCATGAAATATGAAAAAAATTCTGGATTATGGAAATATTTAATTGATTGATTAATAAGTTGTACGAATATCTGAGATACCGACAATTTAAAGAGTATTGTTTCTGTGAGTTGAACTTCTTTGGCGCCTACCTATCTGCAACCCATCTTGCGTACTCGTGGCACCGTTTCCAACCTTCTCGAAGCGAATAAAGTAGTTCGCTTCTTTCTTACACGGTTCATCATATTGTCGTTTGAATTTTAATGCGTTTTGTTAGAATTTGTTACGATTATTAAAAATTATGTGATTACTAGACTGCAGATCTTTATGCAAAGCAAGTACTTTGATTGTAATAAACAGCTGTTAAATAGAAATTTATTCCTTTTCTTAATGACGTTAAAAAGTTAAAAAAAATATCACAGTACTCTTCAAAGTGCTTTTAACACATTCACTATATTTTCTGTTATACCTACTCATGTTTCTTATAAATGCATAAAATCCGCAGTCATTACCCGGTGTCTGATCATGACAAGCCTATTCTACTTCGTGCATGTAACAATGTACGCGAGCCTAACTCTACAACGCCGATTTTTTCGAACAAAGAAATATTGTTTCAAAAAACTGTTATTCTACATTTTCAACTTAATTTGCTCTGCAAAATTATGACCTTTCAGTTTATACCATCAGTTCGATAACACCCAGTATAAGACCCTAAATATGAGTAAGGATCTTTGCTCGTGTCTCGGACGGTTCCCACGGAAATCGCCGACACTTTCCCCACCCGGTTTTTACCAGCAACATTTCACCGACGACTATTTTGGCCGACAACGAATCTAAAATCGTTGTCGGTCAAAATCGGTGAAAACCGTGTCGGGGAAATTTGTGTGGTTGATTTCCATGGGACCTGTCTCGAACACAGGTGATTCTCAAAAAATCAATATCTCCTTGGAAACGATTTCATTTGTTTTTGTCGATCATCCCCGATCGAGCATATTGTGTGCTGGAAGAGCAAAATTTTCTGGCGGAAATCGCATTAAGATTGCAGATTTATTTGGGTCACGATTTTGGAAAGTGTGTCGTGTGGTGTTTCCTTCGAAACTAGGCTTCGGAAGACAGGCACAGTGATTCGGGTGTATTCGCCTCGTGAGTAAATAATAGGGAGAGTTTTTCGCGCGATTGTCGGACGCCTTGGCAGCGAGCGCAACAGTTGAAAGTACGAGAGACGGTTCGCTTGGAAAAATTCCTCGCCTTCCGTTCTTTGTCCGGGAGCGCCGCCGTCACCGATACGAATATCAACGTGATTGGCGTCTGGCGGGCACGCGGATTTATCGGTGTCCCACAAAGCGCGGGAACACACCGTGTCGTTTCTCGCGCCGTTCGTCGCACGCGTTTCGCATACCTTGCCCACGCACATGAGTCAATCCCTGCTGCGGCGCGATGACGCCAACTTCTCTCTCTCTCTCTTTCTCATTCCCTCTTTCTCTCTCACTCACTCTATGACACGATGTTTGAGTCATGTCCGCGTTTATCGATATTTCGTCGACTCGCGTATACACCCTAATTGCGGGCTTATCGTGGATACTGACGCGTTGCCAGCGACTTCGACGGTCGCTCGTAACCCGTTCCAACACGGACACGAACATAACCCATACCGAAGAATTACTATACTTTTTTCCTGACGATCCCTGTTTCTCGAAAAAAATCGTAGCTCCGTGTCCAATGTTGGACACGTTCACTGCCACGCGAAGTTCATGCCTTTCGTACGAGTTTCACTTTACACAGTGTTGGGCCGTAATTAATTCCATGAGTAATTAATTACATCTGCAATTACGTGAGCAAAAGCAGACTACAATGTAATTGTAATTTTTAGACGCAATTAAATGTAATTGTAATTGGTAATTGCAATTAATTTACGAATCACTGTAATTGTAAGAACCACGCAATGATTGAGCCAAAGTAATTGCAATTACAATTACAATTACATGTCATTGTACTTTTATTTCTGCAATTTCTGCAATTACTTGAAATGAAAACTTCTTTAGTTTGGTGAAACTGTGCCGAGGTGTAACTCCGAGTTAGACGAATTGTGGTTTTGAGTGGAATTGAAAACAGTTGAATATATTGAGACGTGTTGGATGAATTATAAATATTTTTGCTGATATGATTACAGTAAATTCTAAGTGTGGGTGGAATTTATAACAGATACATACATGCATTTCGAATATTAGAACAGCGCAGTCTAGAAAAGTAAAATACCTCGAAGACTTAACGGCCTTAGGATTGTTCAGTCTACCACGTTATTACCTTCGTGTTATCGTCCGTTACCATTAGCTTAGGAATCAGGAGAAAGCCTCATTAGCGCTTATCTGAAACACTTTCGAACCTGTTTGACCGCCTACGGAAGCCTTCGTGTCTGGAACTACTCCTTTGTGCTAGCATTTTCATTTTTCGAAACTTTAAAAATGCCTCGTCATTCTCGGTGATACAAGAACATGAATCCTACTCTATTACGACGTTAGTCTCAATTTGAAAATTTTAGACAATGTGTAAAAACTTATATACATCACATTCTGTCAAATTTTCATGATTATTGCAAAAATGCTGAAATATAAAATATCGCATGCACGTTGAATTAGAGAAAATAATAATTACGAATTATTTTTCGGTTTCTAAAAAGCTCATATAAAATTAGATATGATATTAATGAATCATTTATTTAATTGAGAAGCAATGGAATACGATCATTTCTAAAAACAGAAACGATTAAAGATGCTCGAAACTTACGATGTGCATGAGAATGAACGTGGGTGACGACCTATGCTCACGCGATCGTAGTTCCGAGAATAAAGGTCGAGCATGACGCGTTCACCTGAATGAAATTCGAGCTAGTCGATGAAATCACTTTACAACAGACTGACTCATTTTACGTCGAAACAAGTAAATACTACGCATCCGGGTTTTTATTAATGAACTGCCGGATTACCTGAACAGGAACTACTGGAACTCCTCTCTCTCTCCTCTAACTCAATAATCGTTAAATCTTTATAGACATTGCGGTGGTTAGGTCGTAGTATTTCCGGTTACTATGAATAACACAGGTATATACCTGCAAGGAATATCCTTGCTTCATTGTCAATGGCTAATAATCTCTTTCAACGATTTAATTCACGATAAAAATATTTTCAATGGGCTAAAATTATTTAAGAAATGGATATCTAGAAAAGAGAAAATATGATCACTGCGGATTTCATCCATTTACAATAAAAATGGGTTAGGATTGAATTCAGAATAAAGATACAATTTTCAATATGCTAAAATTATTCAAGAATTAAATGCATATCTGGAACAAAATACGTTCATTGCTGATTCCATCCATTTACAATAAAAACGGGTTAGTGCAGTTAAAAACACAAGAAAAAGGACTATAATTGAAGAATACAAATATTTTCAATGTGTTAAAATTATTCAAGAATTAAATTATACCTTTTACCCATCTCTTGCAGCTGATACAGGAGGATTTTATTGTTCCTGGAGATCCGCAGTGCACGATGAAGTGCATAGACCTTATTAATTTCTGTAGCGAAGATTCTACTGTGCTAGACGCGAATGCACACAAAGCCCTGCCCTACGCTTTCATATTCCTGGCGGCGAGTGTCCGTAGCCTCGCCGCGGCAGGAACAAGACAACACGGATCGTACGACCGGCGCGATACCATCTAATATTCCCCGCACTTGGCCATGTTTCGACCTTTAGCCACGGCGAACAAGGTCGGGGGCCTCGCAAGCCCGTAAACCATCCTTAACATCCGTGAAAGGATTCCAACACCCACACTCGCCGGCGCAGCAGTCGGTCACCAGACGAGTCCCACATTGCGGATATAGAAGCTGGAAACCGAGGATGAGGTTGCTGGAATTATGGGGCCGTGAGCCTAGCTTAAAAGGATTCCACAGGAATTGTCCAGGATACGCGCAAGATCC
Organism: Lasioglossum zephyrum; assembly: GCA_028455615.1. Classification (NCBI taxonomy): domain Eukaryota; kingdom Metazoa; phylum Arthropoda; class Insecta; order Hymenoptera; family Halictidae; genus Lasioglossum; species Lasioglossum zephyrum. Next base: position 12,262,920 of record CM052330.1, on the reverse strand, counting down.
TGGATCGAATATCCCTATAATATCCACTGGCTTTGTTATTTTTGCTTCTTATTGCCTCGCGTTTCGAAAGCGTGTCCCATGACGAAGAAAATAATTCCACCGTGAAATGTGTATCTGTGTTTAGGAGAATGACGTCTATGTGTTCATTTCACGGAGGACATTGAACATTCGCGTCACGTTTTAGTGAAATTTGTGGGTTGTTGTGTGTGGCATAAAAAGTTTGGTCGGAAAGCGTTGACACGTGGCCAACATGACAAAACTGACTTTTCCGATAGGCGTAGGGCATATAGCCCTTCCGGCACCTATGGGCGTGATGCGCTAAGCCTGCGCACTGCACTCGATGTCTTTTCTGTATATACTAATAGATGCTGGTAGGGGATATTGGACGCTATGGTGGGGACGGTCTTGCTTGGTAGGGCTAAAAATAGCCTTCCAAATAGATATCAACGCCTCCTACTCAGGGGAAGACCCTACGGGAATTCTAGTTAAAATAGTATAACTGGAAATTTGTGGTTGGGGCTACGTACGTTCTGTTCATTCTTCACGCAGCTTCAGTGCAGTGAACTGCAGTGTCTAAAAACAAGTGCAAAGCTTAGAATTTCAAGACACTTCGATTACTTTCTCTGTGCACCTGAGTAAGTACTACGCACATAACAATTGACACGCTAAGACAAATTGAAACCTGCTTTTCCAACCGAAACTTCTTTAGTTGAAACCTTGTCCAGACTAGAAAATGCCAGTGCCACATAACCTGTTCCGCACCGAGGAAGATGAGGGAGAAGAATTCTACGGTCCTTTGGATGGGGTTAAACCCTCTGATTACCCGGAATCTTATACAGATCTCTTGACGTTGCACTGCATGAAGAGGATAGTCCGCGTATTCTACGCGGAAGGGCATCAGATCTGCGTGAAGTGTTGGCATCGGTTAGCACCACAGCACCAAAGACAGTTCAATGAGGGCGGATGGCATTATATATGCGCAACCGCAGCCCTCGATGTGGACTGCCATTGCGAAACGTGTGAAACCCGTATTATGCAGAAGGGTTTGGCTGTCGATTGCTCCGAATGTATAGAGGAGTATTTCGAGATGACAAACGAAGCAAGGGAGAGGCTACGACAGGGAAAATCTGTCCCCGTAATAACACGGTGGTGATCCTAACCTGGAGCTTCGAAAACGAATAGTAAATGGTCCAGGTGGAAACAGTCTACCTGTGAAATGGAAGTCACCCGTCATTGTATTCATCCCCTCCCTAGAATTAACCACCTACCTGAAGGAAGCACACCAAACAAGTGGAGGACCCTTCGTCCGACCGAAGAATTTATACTAGACTGACAATACAGAAATTGTTTATGAGGCAGTCGAGACACTCAATACCTCGCCACAAAATCATGGTACCAGCCTAACGGTTTATGTATAGGCAATTTCCCTGGTCCAGAGTTGTGCTAATTCAATTACATTTTAATTCAATTACGTAATTGAATTGCATTGTATTTCAATTAATAGTAATTCAATTACTAAGTATTTTAATCAGATATATAATTGAAATACAATATAATCGAAAAACAATGTATAATTAAAATACAATATAATTAAAATATAATATAATAAAAATACAGCTCTCCAAGTTATAGCCCAGGACTTTGAAGAAGTGCGATATATTTGTATATTTTTCTGTCATATACAGTAACCGCGGGTTTACTGTACAACAACCGTGTTCTGCACGGACAGTATTCCCGTAGTGACATTACTTTTTTATGCCTGGTCCTGGTCCTAGCAGTCCCAACAACTAGACAACGTGCATCACGAGTCAGAATGAAGAAAGAGAGGACGATGGTTATTTGGTACTCGACTAGGTTATTGATCTGCCTGCAGTGACCACATTAACACTTTCACAACCGCTGACACCAATATGGTGTCATGGGCTGGCCAGTCATGAATTTTGTTTTATATTTGTACGTTTCAATAATTATCACACAAAGGGAAAATATTGTTGTATAATAATGTTGATTATTGATTTATAATAATAATGTTAATTGTTTCATGAATTTACGTAAAGTTTTTTCTTCCAAAATGTTTGGAGAAATTCTAGAGAAAATAGTAAAAATTGTATATTGTTGTATTATATATTTCTTGAATTATAATAAGTTTTATTATTTTTGAAACTGAAAGACAATTGTATGCATTGTGAAAGTGAATCACGAATATCTCTGAAAGCTCTAAAGTTCCTTTAATGAACAGCTTATATTATGTACATGTGAATGAATTAAATAAAATATCCCTAAATATACATTTACATTTTAGTTTGCAATCCTGTGATTCCCACGCGAAATCTGCTCGGCTCTCTCGACGCCTTTACCTTCATGTGTATATTTGTTTCAATGTTTCAATCGACGACCACAGTCCACATCAATACCAAAACAAAGAACGACGTGCTGAAGAAATAAACGAGCATAACGTACAATTGCACAAGATTTTGCACACAATCTCTTCTTCCAAAGTAGTCAACGAAGAAACGACGCGAAGAAAATGTATTACAATGTCGAGGACGTATCATGATCCTGTTCCCCCCACGTTTCACAGAACAATGAAATTGAAAATTGAGTGCATGCGCTACCGTAGGCGAGCAATGGTAACGTGACGAAAGCCGCCGGCAAAAAGCCATTGGTACAAGGTTGCGGTCCAAGCAGATAGCCGAAGAAAAAGTCGCGAAATAAATCGAGGTTTTGCGCTTCGCCGGCAGCAAATTTTCTGTTGTACTCGGCTGCGATACTTCTTCGTCCGGGATCGCGTGTTGTTCGACTCGGGTAAGTTCACGCACCACTAGCTCGCGAGACCGCAAACACGATCGTCATCCAAAAAGACGGATCACGCGCAAAACTAAATGATCGACCGCAGACCTTACCGTTAAATGGAAGTTTCAGTTCCGCTGGACTTCATTCCCGATAAAGTGTTCTCGCCGAGAATCGCTTGTCGGAATCTCGCCGCATATTCCGCGCGGCGATTACGAAAACCTAAAGCGTCGTTTCGATGCACTTTTATTTTAAGAGCCGCGCTTTTTGCGGTCGGCCGAGAGCGCCGATCAAATTGCTGATGGGGTGGGAGGAAAAATACTTTATTACTCGGCCGTTCTTTTCATCTTTCTCTAAATTCAATTCAAACTACTGTTGCGAATATGTCCGCTTCCAATAAAATTTCAGTATATTTTTGTAAATTTTCGAGTGCCGAATTCATTTGTTGTATACCTGCGATAAGATCCTCTCTAGCATTAGTAATCACTCATATAATCTAAGCCTTTCAGTTCGTCTCTCTAACTTCAATTCGGCATCCTATCTTCTATTACTCATCCTTGAACTTCATCCCTATCATTCAACCCTTACTGACCATTAGAACTAAAACAACCCCCCACCTTTCAGAACTAAACCTATATCTTCTGCTGATTTCTTATTTCGCTTCTGATCAATCTTGACGAGTCTTGTCTAGACTACTAAGTTTTTTTTGTATAACGTCTGTAGTTTGTATTTCGCTCAGAAATTGTACTTAATGAATATACACATTAAGTATCCGGAATACAACACATTCTTGCAGAATTGAAGTATCGAACATCATCTTCACCTCTGAAAAATTAATACTGATAAAAAAATTACAGACACCATTACATTTTTCTAATGTTTACTAATTGCAATACAAACGCTGGCTATTAATTCGAATATGCAATCCATTGCAATCGCCATAGTCTGCCAAGGAATTGGAAGTTTCCTGTCTAACGGCGATTAATCGCATTAAAGTAGAGAGCATGGCCAATTTAGAGTAAAAATGTGTAATCGTTTGGTGCAGCGATGACGAAACGTCGAATTGCACAAGTGCAGCGTCACGCGAACTTTCCCAGGATCGGAATAATCTGCGAAGGGAAAACTGGTAAAGCAGAAAAATTGAAAAATTACGAGCCGCCTTACCACCACGAGGCTGGGGATAACTTCGGAGCGATTAAGAAACGCAAAGTGCCAGCACGCTGTGCTAGCCAGTAGCTAGGTGCACGAGGGGCCTTGCAGTAGCTTGCACCTGCATCCCATTGCGCCGCCGATTAGAAACACTGATGCCGGATAACTGCAAGAACGCGAAACACCGCTGCGTGACGCAAGAAACGCGAAATAATCGCGGCTGAAATCGCGATAGTGCAAGATGCGTGATCGTAAAGAGAATTTGTGTACGTGACGGTACGCTTACGGGAGTAGTAGACGTTTGCCGCTGGAATTTTCACGTTTTTTTAAATATATTTTCTGTACGGACACCTCTTTTGAGCACCCTCAAACATGTGGATTAATTTTATCGAGTTCTTGTCTCACCTTTCTGCGATCCGAGGATTCAGTTTCTGTGTGTAGACTTCATGATATTTTATTGCGTGCTGATGAGACGAGATTCTTCGATCCTGTTGCCACAGCAGCTGGCAGTTTTTTGTCGTATGGCGACGCCATTGAATATTTTATCCTCCTGCCCGACTTGTAAAACTACATTTAGATTGTACTTCTATCGGTGGTAAAACAGAGAATTTTCGTTATTTTCACTTGCTGTCATACATTTTACCGATTGTGAGTTGGACGTGTCAAGCGTGAGGATCATACTGCGGATGTTTAGGGGAAATAAAAATCGTCTGGGTTAATTGCAGGATGCAGGACCCAGTTTCAACTTCTCTAATATTTTAGTAAATAGCAAAATTAAGATAGAAGCTTTGAGACTATAAATTGCAACATCATTGAATATCGTGAAAAATAGTGACTATGGTAATCATCTCATTTTATTTACCTGGCAATTTGATTTGTCTTTATGCGACCGTAGGTAGAGTGATATAATCGCTGTATTAATTAGCGTAACGACGTCGGCGTCACCGACGTTAAATGAATAATTAAGGTGAGCCAGAGACTTCTCGTAGGATCGAATGAAAAATATAAAGATTCCGAAGAAGAAGCGAAAAAATTGTCAGGCGGTCGACGTTGACCGACGAGTTAACTCGTTTTTCCCGTTAAACAGGCGAGATGAAGTGATTAGGCTGTCAAGGTGATGGTTATCCGAACAAGGAGGGCGGATGGGCCTGAAGAAGGAGAATATTTGATAAAATATGGATCCCCGACCTTTGCCAATAGTCGAGGCATTTCTCGCCGGGCTGATAAGACCACCTGCGCGTCAAGGTTCTCTTCAGATAAAAATCTTGCGCTTCTCGTAGTCGGCTCGATGGCGAGCCTATAGACTATAGGCAGTGGCCACCATCCACCACAATGGTTATTGTTTCAGCACGGTATGCGAGCGGCGTTCCGTGCCGCCTATTTATGACACATTATGCGAAAGCGCACCCGATAGAGTACGAGTATTGCATTTCGTGCCATTGTGATGGCAACAATGATACACCCTGGGCCATATAGCCTGGTACCACTACATAAATCATGATTCGTGGCCCAGGTATCGATGGCCTGGCTCGCATTGGCCGGGTAGAGGTGTCGCCATGAAAATACTTCGCGCCCTACTCTTCTATTTTTTTCATCGCTCCCGAGCATGATCCATAAAAGTGGCTACGCTCATCGAGATATACCCCCTTTCTTTTATTGTATGATGATCAGACCGAGGATTTCCGCATGCAAATGTTCTTCGGACAACGCGTTCAAACTGGACATTTCTGCTTCGCGATGAGCTTCCTGTAAGGTGAAAATTGAATCGATGGTGTTAAGGGTTTTTAATTCAACATTTAGATTGGTCCATGTTGTACAGCATGTAATTATTTTAATTTCATTCAGAATTTTATCTTACATTTTTAACCCATTCTCTACACGAGTTATTTTAGTTATAAATTGATTTCGAGATAGAAGATTAAGTGTCAACAGCACAACACTAATCCGACACACCATATTTAGAATAAACTTCGAATAAAAAAACACAATTATTCGATCGCGACGGTTCCAACAACATGTAATTTTTGTATAAAGTATTGGTACATCTCCATAATCAACGGTTCCAGTCACTAATTAGTGGAACACTAGTATTCTTACCACCTAATATAGTCTGCGAAACTCGTCAAGCTGGAATAGGAGGATCCAGCTCAATCTGGCGATCCAGTCATTAGTTGAAGATCAAACAAGCCCGGGGCGCCTTATTAAAAATTCGACGACATTCTCCGCTCGATTATTCCCGAGATTCATAATTATGCTCTCCTTATTCCGGGACGTTCCTAATTGCTGCCAGTTATACCTCCGCTGATCTTTCGACTGTTTAATTCCAAGGACTCGGGACCGCCCCTATTCAAGAACGGGAACGACAAAAACGGAATGGAGGGAGAATAAAAGAGTATACTATTTCGTGAAAAGATGATTTACAATCACTTCAGGACAGATCTATGGACTCTGAATTTCTACGCCCTTTCCTACAAAATGAAATGCTACTGGTACAACCATAATTTTTATTTCCAGTTTTAGAAATAATTGCAGGGAGAATAAAAGAGTATACTATTTCGTGGAAAAATAATTTACAATCACTTCAGGACAGATCTATGGACTCTGACTTTCTGCACCCTATCCTGCGAAATGAAATTGTACTAGTGCAGCCATAATTTGTATTAACAGTTTTAGAAATAATTGGAGGGAGAATAAAAGAGTATACTATTTCGTGGAAAAATAATTTACAATCACTTCGGGACAGATCTATGGACTCTGACTTTCTGCACCCTATCCTGCGAAATGAAATGCTACTGGTACAGCCATAATTTTTATTAACAGTTTTAGAAATAAACAGCGATCTCTAAAATGTCATATATCCTGCATAATACAATATTTCAGCTGTGTGCTATCAGCGATACATAAAATATGTCTTGGCAATGAAAATAGATAAAGAAGATAGGAAACATTAGAATGCAAAACTCCACGATAATTGCTAACTAATTCGTGTGTTTTTGAAGTATGACTATTTCAAAATACTTTAAGTATGTATCTTAAAACGACGAATTGAAGGTACATGAATAGTTTCAAAAACAATATTCGGTCTTGAAGAATAAGGAGCGAGTGCATAGGAAGCCTCGGTATTCGTGTAATCTTCAAAGTTTTATTTCGAATAACATTTTAACTGGAAAATCCAGTGAAAGGCAGCGGAGAAAGGAGGTAGCGAAAAAATGGTAAAAATCGAAAGTGGTTGTTTCGCGAATATCTCCATGCTAAATAGAGAGCCAGAGGTAAAGTTGAAGGGAAAGGAGCCAGCGAGGGAAACGGCGGTGGACGCTGGCGTAAACGGCAGCGGTCATATATCGCGGTGGCGCCGGAATCGCAGGATCCGTGCCCTTGGACATTAACGTTCATTAGGCGGGTCGTTAAGCCGAAAAGGAACGGCGCGTACCGGAATTTCTGCGACTCGGAATAATATTTCTGCGGGCGGAGGCGTGCGTGTGTCGTCGTGTCGCCCCGAGCCAGGACAGAAAGGGTATCCCAACGAAAAACGGTGGAAGAGAGGACGAAGGGAACGGTGGCCGACGTGGTTTATTCGCGGGAGAGGAGAAACTGAGAGAGAGAATGAAGGAGAGCAGCACAGTATGCAAATCGAGGCTTTCGGTTCGATATAGAGGCGACGTGCGCGCGATTCGAAGGGACTCGCCTCCGTTATTCGCCATATATCCTCGTAATTAAGTCGGTCTCTCTTATTAAGCACCCTGCCCTCGGCCTGCTGTATAGTATCGCTGATTAAAGGACACAGCTTGTAGCGAGGACCGTGTGCTCTCTTCTCTCTCTATCTCTCGCTCTCTCTTCGACGCTCACATCCGGTCCGGTTTATTTCCTAATCGTCGGTTAACAGGTTCGCCAGATGAAGGAGCAGTAATTGGTGACCTGGTTGTTCGACCGTTCTTGAAAGATTGCTCGGGAATTCATGTTGCTCGACTGGTATGGGATCCTTCTGCTAGGATCAGGATGTAACGGATGTTGGTGATCGGAGTTGGAACTTGTCTTCGTTGCGTATACAGTGGTTAACACTAAACCAACCAGCACCAGTCAAACGACTGATCTCTCGTTTTTTAGTTTCTAATTAATGAAATTTCGGAGACCCGTTTCGCAGGAAATGGTTGGATCTGTTAATTCAATCTACGAATTAGACTGGGGATTTTCGTGTACAAAGAAAACGTGCGAGATTTGAAAATTATAACTTTTATTTAACCCTTGCTTGTCGTTTGGTTTGAATAACCGCCGAATATCGAATGGCCTACCCATCGATCGATTATCTGATTCGTGACTTCGGAGAGTTTCACTGTTTGTCTCAGTAGCTTACGAGTAAGACATGAGCACAGTACGTGGTATTGTTTTTCTATAATTCTTAAACTTATTTCATTAAGCAAGTAAGTTGACATATCTCAAAAAGTGTTTAACATGTTCTCATCATCAAAATATTACTTTGATGTTGTTTTAATAATGCACAGACGCAATCACTATTTTCTTGAAAAGGGTCTAAACCGAGACTGGAACGTCGAAATTAATATATCGCAAAATTGCTTTCAATTAAATTGATCGAACCAGTGCGCCAAGAACATCGACTTTGTTCTTCCCGTTAATTATAAGAGAAATTCAATCTTCTCTTGAGGCAATGCATGCGAAGGAATTTTGTGAACAGGCGTGGAATAAAACTCATTCCACCAACTTTCTTGCAGAGAACGTAAGAGCTCCGACGAACAGACGAAACTTTTCCGCAAGCTCGTTTTCAGCTTGCACAGCACGAAGCCAGTCAGAAAATAAAGCAAAGCATCGGTGAAAATACAGAATGATTTCGCGCAGCGGTGCAGCGACCGTGAAACCACACGCGTTTCCGTCAAAGTGGCTTTTAAAAAACGTTTTCTCCTTCGCGATGGGTTCTTGCCCCCGTTCTTGTTTCGCCGGCCCAGTTCCTTTTTCTCTCGGCCACAGGAAGTCCTCGGACAAGGAGATTCATTGTCCGTTCCGTTTGCAAGGAGCTCACGAAACACGCAGAAAATCCCGCAAGTACCGTTTCAAATCTACGAACGTGGAAGCCGCAAGCAATCCTATCGAGAAAATACCCCGGAGGTAGAAATCCGTGGGCCACCGAATGCCCGGTGGCGTTACACGTGGGATTGCCCTGGTAATCGTCATCGTGCTCGACAGACGCGTCTTCTTATCGTGGTACATGGAAGCCGCTTGACAAATCGCCTCGTTAAGGTCGATAGTTACGCCAGTGCTCCTAGGCAAGGCGCGTGGCTGGAATGCGGCGCGGACGTGTGCTGTCGCGAGCGGCTGAAACGCGCCGCGCACCTCGCCGTAGCCAATCGGAAAACGGAGAATGGGAACCAAGGTTCCGACGGATGACGACTCGGTGCTGTTCTCTTGAACCTGGAGAATTTTTCAGTTGTTGCCTAACAAGTCGATTTTTCCGCTCGTTTTTCTTGTATTTAATTGTGGGAGAGTGTAGAAGGTGCTGGGAGCAAACAAATTTATAAAGACACAAGGAATATTAATGCAGCAATGAAATAATGTCCTTTTGCTGTTGAGTTGAACCTGGAAAAACCAAAAAACATCAAAACACTTTTCTATCATCTCTTTACAAAATACAGACATAAAATCCTCATAAAACCTCAACGAATGTAATAATTAACGTATCCAGAACAAAATGAAACAAAACAAAAATTAAAATAAATCAGACTTATCAATCTTCACAAATCTCCATGAATTTAAAATTCATTGTTTAGGTATCCAGAACAAATTGAAACTAAACTGATCTGAGAACGGTACTTTCGCCTGTCGTTTTTTAATTATGTCAGACCAAATAAACTCTCAAAGAACAAGAAGTAGCCGGAACAAGAGAGCGCAATGATCGGAGAAAATGAAATGATATTTGAGGGTAGTTCTTTCGGTTTCGGCAGAGGCCGGTAGTCGTTGATTACGGGCAGGCAGGGGTGTCTGAATATTCAAGATCCCGGTTGCCTACGTCAATGGGAGTCTGCTAGGTGTAGCAAGAGCAGCAAAAGCAGCACGAGCCGCGGCTGTAGTCGAGCGGAGGCGGTGGGAGCCGTCCTCTCCATCGCGGCGAGGAGCAGCGAAATAGAAGCAAAAAGGAGAAGAACGGCGAAAAGGCACTCCGTGGAAGGGGCTGAACGCGAGAAGTGGTGGCCGACGAAGAGAAAACCATCCCGATTACGAAGAGAACGAGAGAGAGAGGAGAACCGCGACACAATCACGTCCTGCACGCGCCGTGCCCCGAGCCACTTTCAGACGCTGTTACACGAGGCACTGGGTCTCCTTCGCTCGACTTCCGCCAGTGCAAAGTACCTTTTTCTGTCGGGAACTTTGTTCCACGACCCAACCCGCCGCGAGCCTCCTCTGGGAAAAGGTGCCTCCGACTCGGCAACAGAAATTACAAACATTTCTGCCCTTTGGGTTCTGGAACTTGCACATTTATGACATTTGTTAAATTTTCAAAGTTAAGAAAAATTAATAAACGTTCATGATGTTTGCACCCTCGTTTCCAAGGGATGTTTTATTCGACGAAATTTAGTCTTCTTATATAGTTTAAAATATAATCTTTACTAGAAGCAATTAAGAAAATCAAATTTCATTAGAATCCACGAGGCGTCAGAAAGTTACAAAAATTATTGTCATGGTAAACCTAGCTGAACAAAGTCGTAAGCTTATTTTTAAATTGCAGATTTACGGATGATTATTTTAGTAGTTATTTCAACGTGCGAATCATTCTTGGTACTTGTAAAATTTTTAAAAGTTAAGAAAAATTAATGAACGTTCATGATGTTTGCACCTTCGTTTCCAAGGGATGTTTTATTCGACGAAATAAATCTTCTTATATAGTTTAAAATATAATCTTTACTGCAATCAATTAAGAAAATCAAATTTGATTAGAATCTACGAGGTGTCAGAAAGTTACAAAAATTATTATCACGGTAAATCTAGCTGAACAAAGTCGTAAGCTAATTTTTGAATTGCAGAGTTACGGATAATTATTTTTAATAGTAATTTCAAGGTGCGAATCGTTCTTGGTGCGCAGTGCATTATGCATGGTGCACTAGACGCGCTAAACGAAAGCAACCGTTGATTTTTGGCCATGTTGATTTCGACATCTATAAATCACCACATGCTTCAACCAATTATTCATTCTCCACTAATTTAGAAACATCATCGTTATGGAACTTGATATATTAGTACCTCCTCAATTCCAAATGTCACCGACTCGGAACTAAATCCCAGCGACTAGGAAGAGGCAGGTGCGAACTAAAGTAAATGTCATTTCTCTCAGCCTCGGCAACAGCAAATAACGCACAGTTTATTAGAGAACATATGTCATCGCCGTAATCTGAAAGTCACGGATATAACTACGTCACACAGTTAAGAAGATAGAAATCTTCGCGTCTCGAGAAGAACTTGCCCATTTATCAAGATCCCGTTTTCTCTACACTTTCAGCTAAGAGCTTCTCTCCGCATTACCTCAAATCAACGGAGATTAATAAAACGATCCGCAAAGGGTACCTCAAAGCAAAAATGGGACATCTATTTCTTTACTTACACTGAAAACGTCCATCCCCTAACTCGTTTGATCCAGAAACAACTTCAGTCTTCATTTTTATAAAGTTTTTGTTACGGACCGAAATAAGAACGTTCGAAAATAATCAGAAAAATAATCGAAGAATAAATTCCCATAAAGGACGACGTGTCCCAGATATGCACAGTAGTCTCATGCATATTCAAAGACTGAGCAAGTGCCTCGATAAATATTTTTTAACGAACCCTACCCAACATAACAAGTCCAAAGGGGAGATGTGGGTGATCCGGTCCAACGAAATTCCCAATTTCGATGAAACCGCGAGATCTCGGGAGGATCAGGAGCAGCAGCAGTCTCGTGTAACATTGCTTCGATCACGATCGGCGCTCGAGGCACATGCAGGCGTCTCTGACCCATACGCTTCCAGCGCTCGAGGCAACTCCGAAGTGTGGGAACTCCTCACCTCGGAGCCTCCCGACGACCTTTGCCGCAACCTGCAACTGCATATCTTCCTGCACCTTGAGGCCCCGGCATAGATACGGTCCCGACACGGTTCCGTTTTGTTCCTTTTCCTTCCTTTTCCCACCTCCTCCTCTTCTCGTTCGTTTTCTTTTCTGGCCCCGGCCAGCCCAAATGGAGTCCTCAGGATAACGGGTTCAAGGCGGACCATTAACTGTGACGTATTCCGGTTTACAGAAGGAACGCATTGTGCCCCGGCTGATTGCGAAGCCCCGGGCAACCAGACCCTCAGGGGCATTCAGCTCACGCGACCATTTATCTTGTTCCTTCTTCGCGAACGTCGATGAAAAACCCGCCGATGATAAAAAGACACCGCGGCCCCCGGACCCCGAGAAAAAATGATCGCAGAGCGGATTGAGCTGTTCGAAGTAGGATAGCCTAAAATGGCCGAGCGTTACGAGCACCCGAGACCGTTCCTTCCGCCCCCTCTATCCTCTCGCAGTGGCTTTTTGCCCGCTGATTGCTGCCGGATTGATTCGGACGATGTTAATTTGTTGGCAATGATTGCGCCGCGCCGTCACGGTGCTCCTTTTGCCAACAACTCACGAGGACTTTCCATTTGGATGCTGAAAATGGCACCGTAGGTGTCGCTTTTTGCTCAGGGTATTAATGAGCCGACGTTTCGTTGAGTTAGGTGGTTGGCTCTTTTCGGGGATGCTGGAGAACGAGCATCGAGAAATGATGATGTCAGTTCGCGGATTTGTAAGGACTCTTTGATGGTCTGACACTGCCAGTAAATACAGTATTAGATAGTTGTTTCTTTGTGGAGATGATGGAAATTTGAGAACGATGTCCTCGTTAATTTGCGAATTTGTGCGGACTCTTTGATGGTCTGGCACTGTCGGGTAATGTCTCTTACGAGGATGTTAAATATAGTAGTAGATGGAGGAAACTTTGGGTTATGTTGGTAGGTGTTCTCGTTAGCTTGCCAATTTGTGCGGATTCTTTGATGATTTGACACTAACAGTAAACGCCTCTTAATGTTCAACATTGTGTTAGACAGATGTTTCCTTGTGTAAAGGTTACGTGCGAACACGTCGCAATATGTTCTCGTTAATTTGCGAGTTTGTGGGGATACTCTTGTGGTTTATTTGTGGATTGGCACTGGAAGTAGATGTGTTGAACATTGTGCTAGATGGTTGTTTCATTGTGTGGTGTTAGAAATCTTAGACTACATCGGAAGATGTTCTTATTAGTTTGTGAAATTTTCGAGACTCTTGTCGACCAACTATTATAATTTCACTAAGAAAATCGTTAGCCTACAAGGAAATAAAGTCGTCCTTAATGCTCAACGTTAAACAAAGCTCTGTAGGAGGGTACCGTAGCGCAAGGATTACTCGAAACGTGCTATCAAACCGTAATTATAGTCATTCTACTTCTATCCGCTACATTCAGGATTCTTTTCCCGCAGTGGGCCTCCACGGAGCAAAGGTCAATGGAAATTATCCGACATTTAACGAGTTTCTAGGTACTTCGGCTGCCAATTTACGTGTCCGGATCATTGTTCAAGGCCGGGTTTAGCACGTTGTTTCCATGAAACTATCTTTCGTATGGTTTTATGCAAATTATATGAGTTCCTAGTAGTCAATTGCATCATAATAATTCATATTTGTTAGAAAGTTGATAGAATTTCTTGGCGAACCTGTTTCTACCGTCTTAATTTTTATTAACATTGTTACGATGTTGTGTTGAAATTTATTATACATCAGTATATTCAACTTTAATTCTAAAATTCCAAAAATGATTCAGCAAAAAATTGCCAAGATATACGAGCTTGGAAGCCAATAACTACCAACATACTCTTTAAATTACAAAGTCACGCCATCTTCGATATAATAACCGACCTCTCCACCTCAATAAAAGATCAAACCAACATAAAATTAATTACTACGTCTCGAGTTCCCCTCGATTCCAATAACATTAATTTGCAACACGTTCCCACGTAAAAATCAGTCCACAATTTAAGGAGGCAGGTACACATCCATTACAATTTTTGATATTTAAATGAACGTTGGAGTTGTTCAAGTACAGTGAAGAATAAAAACATGTAAAATAGCGTTGTTCCCTTCTCATGACCTTTAGCCACGAGGCCCGAAGGATCGCGCGCTGCAGCTTGACCGTGATCTTCGATCTAGATCGAACGGGTGATCCGGTTTCTGGTCCCATCGAAGGCGAAGGCTCACAATTACTATCACAATGTCGAGTCCTCGAGGGTGCGTTCGTCGTGCGACCTAAGTACAGGCTGCGATCGGTTCTTCGTTCGCGGATCGTTGCGTCCTCCCGCGATTGCATCGTCACTGATTGCTGCTCGCGTTCGAGAAAGGGACCTGTAGGGCCTGCAGCTGCGTTTACATGTTCATCGGCCCTCGGTGTAAGCTGATGTTAACCTCGATCTTCTTACCCAATAACCACTAGCCACGTTCCTGTCAGGTGTTAGCGTATCACCCATTTTTTTGCGCGTCGAGTGCGTATCTACCTTATCTTTCATTAGACGGTCCCACCTGTGCTTTGTTTGATCTAAATAAGCTTCAGACACTTTTGCAATTAAACTTTTTACCTTTTACAGGTTGAAACAACGAATGGTGTTTCATTTATAACGTCGTATTCGTAAACTGATTCGCCATTACAGGACTCATACCATATTCTTAAACATTAAAGAATACGTGAGGACTCAATAAAATTGAATGACCCCATTGAAAAAATTTGGAGCGTCACTCGTTCATCTTCTTCAGGTTCCATTATTAAATTCACATTTCTCTTGAAGATAATCCAAAATCGGATCGAAACGTTGAGAAGAATTTTATGAAATTGTAAAATTCTTTTGTTTTGATTTTTTGATCAAACTTGTGAATGAAAACGGAATATTTATTAAATTTACATGTCCCAAAAAAGTATTAAAAATTGCTATTGACTATAAAAAAGATCTAATCTAAAAATATTCTCACTACCACACGACTCTACAATGTAATTACCTTTTTTCGCAAGAATTCGTCGAGCGTGCTCTATGTGGCTGAAGGACACTACTGCCATTTCATTCGAACAGTGTCAGCGTTCAACGGCACCGCGTGGAACGTAAAAGTCACTAACATAACTGGTAGCTAGCCCCAAGGTCATCAGACCACTCGAATACTCAAAGGCAGGGACTGCGCGCGACCTTTAAATAGTCCAGACACCGAGTCGCCTAAACGCGTATTAACTAGACTATGACGATTACACGTTTGACTATCTAATGGTGCCAACACACCTTTTCCGATGCGCTCATCGCTCGAACACCTGTTTTCCAAAGTGTATGACGTTCCTACGCAAACCTTCAGGTGCCACACCTGTTCACCCTAACGAAAGTCTTCGGCACGAGCCTAGGAGAAATTCAATAACGTTTATTTCTATTTATCGAAACCTTCTGCGACTACGTATTTAAGATTCAATTTGGAAAATCTGCGATGAAAGATTCGATAAAGATCGCGCTGTTAGATTGATCTTGGCGAATCCTGAGTTGACGCATGAGGATGGAAACAAAATTTTCTTGGAAGTTTTTAAAAGCAACATCTTGTATCTGATCGATCTTTTTTTCGACCACGCATTTAAGATTCAATTTGGAAAATCTGCGATGAAAGATTCAATAAAGATCGCGTGGTCAGATTGATCTTGACGAATCCTGAGTTGACGCATGAGGATGGAAACAAAAATTTCATGGTAGTTTTTAACAGAAATATCTTGTATATGATATTCTCATGTCTGCTAGATTTTGACCCATCGGAATATATTACCGACTGTTGTTCGTTAACATTCTGCGGCATTCCAGCACGGAAAAGTTCAACGCGCACTATGGGAAAACCTTGGTATTCATGATAAATCACGAGTATCTGAAATCAACACTTCGTATTTTTCAGAAAATTTAGATACAATCGCTAATAGGCACATAACTTTCCCTAAAGTGCAGAAAGGAGAATATTAACAACGCGCATGGCACATGCTTTTACGCAAGTGCACGCTGTTGGACGCAAATTTACGAGCGCTGAAACTGTGATAATGATTTACTTCCTGTATTGGGAACTATTAACTACTGCACAACCGAAAACCGTTTCCGAGTCATTTATGACGAGAAGCCTTCGTTAATGGCATCCCTATCTTGATGAAAGAGCAAATCAACAGAGAATTCAATATTGTGTACACTGTTTCGTGCTTTATCTGCTCATGTTCGTCATAAATGCAGAAAATTCTCAGTCGACTCACACCACGGAAGCAGTGCAATAACGGAGGCGGCACTTCGCGAGCAAGGAGTACTCGAACCAGTTGATGAAACGAGATCTCGAATGTCTGGTCTCCAGGAAGCAATACGGCGACGAAATTCGGGCTCGGCGCAAGAAGAGGGACATTCCGGGGCGTCAAGTTAGAGGACATCACACCGTCCGACGAATGATCCGCCTCGATTCGAGGGAATCCGTTCTCGGTTTTTGCGGGGAGAGTTCTGCCCTGTCGGTGCCAGCCACGCCTGGGGAAGGAGGAAGGTCCACGGGCGAAAAAAGCTGTCTTGACGGACGTTTCCCGGGGAAGGACGTCGACGATCATGGCCCGGAGGAGCCGCTCTCGGACGTTCTATCCGCGGGATTCCACGGCTTGTTCGTCTGCGAAGTAAAAGAAAAAAAAAACGAACGACACGTGCGTGGCTGTCCACTCTTCCGGCGATAAGTCCCTCGTCGTCTCGAGAGTCGATTTTCACGACCCTTTGACTGAACGAGTCGCCGATACCGCCAATTAAGCGCCTCCGCCGCGATCGAACGACGATTTACCGCCAGTTAAGCCTCCTTTCTCGGACAGAGTGCCACTCTACCAACTGGAAATGTTTTCATTCTGCCGGAGGTTCGCCTTGGACTACCCGCGATTAGCGCGTCGATGCCTGTGAAATTTAAAGACTCCGCCTGGGACTCGCCTGCCGCAGGATTAAGAGCGGCCAAGTTGTCTACCACGTCCCGCATCCATACGAGATGGAGACCGTTTCTGCTACGATCTTCAGCGAAACATAAACTATTCCCATCCTCGGAATCTCGTTTTCTTCCAGCCTGCTCCGCTGGCTTCGGTGGTGGATCATGATGGCAGGAGGGTGACGGGTTTGGTCTTTGTGACTCTATGCTGACCGGGGTTGTTGTAAACAACGCGGGAATACATATGATTGGACTGAAGTTCTTTTTAACCAAAAGACGCAGCCTAGTGAAAGTCATTTTCACTTATTTTAACGCTATTCTTTCGTTGTACCAGCAGATACGACGGCGCAATAAGTTCTATGGCAATGTAACTTGGACAACGAGGAAATGCTCAAATTAATTAATAAACTCAGCAAAATAAATTTCAAGCTTCCAATGGATGTCTCAATATTAATAGCTAAACCAAATATAAAAGCTTGTCACTACATGTTATCATTTTTTAAGAGCTGTGGTCTTAAAGTATAAGTTTTGTTTATGTTTTTCCAACTAATCATATGTCTGTATTAAAATATCTGTGTATCTTTAATAACCACATTATATTTTGTAATTATTATATTCAGTTTTGTATGTGGCGTATTTCGCTTTTTTTTGTAATTATGTTGAAATAAATCTCATGTGAGATTTTCTAATAAAAAAAAACCTTATTCGAACTATTACGAAATTTAAAAAAAAATTAGTCAAATCGGTCCAGCCGTTCTCAAGTGATGCGCTTACCAACGATTAGCATTACAATTAAAATATCTAAAAAATATATGATTCCATTTATAAAAACATTAATGACCTTCATATGTCGTTTACACGTCCACCTACAAAAAAATGCACCATCAGAATGTGCCCCTCTCAAAACCATTCAACTTCATCTGAAACATTGTTTGCTATGCGTAATAATAATGACGTAAATCTAGATGGCAAAATGTGGCGCCCCACCCTGTACATCCATACGAGGTGTATATAGGTCACTCGGCAACCGCGTGAAACCCAAATCCATCTTCTTCAGCAAGTTCGTCGATCTATTCTGCAGATCGCGCAGCTTTCGCAGGTTCCCGCCTCCGTGTACCGGTGCGTGAGAGGCGTCTACGCCTCGCCTCGGTCAAAACTCGGGCCTGCTTCTCTATTTATTCTCTCGTCTCCAATTAATTTGGCCGTGGAAGCGTGGCGTGGTCCCGAACGAAAACAAAGCAATCGCGCTCTGGTATCTGCGGTGGCGGGTCTGCCCGGTCGTTTAATTAGCGAGTATTGTGCAGCCGTGAGGGACCCGCGGTCGCCCTCGACTCCCTCCTCGGGCTTCGGATATCGCGTAACAAGATCTTATTCAGTGTTCGGTGCACGGGAGGGTTAATGATGCTATCGCCATACAGTGCCAAAGCGATCGCATTACAGATACTATTCCGGCGTATTCGCCGTGGACCCGCTCGCAAGGAGGCGCATACGACGTCGATATTTCTTTAACGATCGCCGCTCTACGCGCTGATCCCACGTGGCCGCCAGCCAACTCTTTCTCCTCTTCTTGATCCCCCTCTCTCTCTCTCTCACCGTTCGATCTTTTGTTACAGACCACGGGAAGCTTGTCGTATTACCTGGTAAGGATTTCGCTGGGGACTTTCGTCGATTAATCGGCGAAAGAAACCACGAGAGCAAGCACCATCGGCCTTATGAAGATTTTATCGGACTGGCCAGCACGAGATACACCGTTCCTGAAATTGTAACGTTTGTTCCGGGGGAATTGGTACCCCACCTGCCTCCCCTCGCTCTCGACCACGGTGCAATTGAATTTCAGTCGGATCGCGATCCGATCGACGCCACAATGACTCCCAGCGAATTTATCCTTATGTTCGCCCGGAAATTTCTCCGGCGATTTTACTTTCTCCTGACCCTTTAAGCCCCCGTACCTCGGGACGATTTAATTGTTCGATGCAGACTGAGACCGTTCGCGGGTTAATAAGGTGGTTATTGATGCTATCGGGTTGTGTTAATTGTCGGGGACCGTGCGCGGCTGTGTCCCAATGCCGATTGTAATTGATACAGAGTAGGGGAATCGTGTAACTGTGATCGGTTCGATGAGCGAGAGATTGTGGCTCGGATTTGTGTTTTTGGGAATGCCTTTTGTAACCTTTTTTTAAGGTTTCATGGCTGGTAGACTGTCGGAATTAATGCAGTTATATAATAAACGTAATATCGTAAATAGTTGATTAAACACAATGCAGTTGTGATGAGTATTGACCGGACGTTAAAGAGTCTGGTCAAACAATAAATTTAGGAAATTTAGGAAAAAGTTGTTCAGAATGATGACCATGACAACATATTTCAAGGTCATCAAAATCGGCGAGGAAGCCCCTAATGTAAATGATTACCAATCTTTCTAACGTCTCAGACAAACTAAATCTGCTAGATCCAATTTTGAGAAAGTTATTCGTTTTTAAAAAGTGTACGAACACTTTGTACACCCAGTGTGTGCATTTTGCATAAGATCTAATAAATTTACCAACGGTCTACCGCCCGTGAGTGAGGATTGTTCGCGTTCCCATTGACAGTGAAAATTCTCCAACCTCCTGCGCGAATCTCCCATCAATTCTGCAACATCGTCGACGCCAAGGTCGCCCGTATCTCCTAGTTTCTTAGAGGTTTGTGGGAACACTTTACTTCTCACGTCGCCGGCGAACGTTCCTCGTGACGCTTGATCCCGGGCGATGGGAATCGTCTGATTACGGCCGTCCGTATTCACTAACTTCGACATCGATATTGATCCGCATTCCGGTCTGCTTTGCATATCATCCTCCGCAGAACATCGAACCAGTTTTTACGACGATGGTCATCGTTACGTCGGTTTAATGCAGCTTCCGGCCCGATGCTCCCACAATTTCGCATCGAGGAATCGATACGGTCCGTTCAACAGGAGAGCTCGTTCTCCACGGAAAAACTAACTGATTTCCTTGGATAAATACGGCGCCCGACGTTTCACGGATCGGCGCACTTTGAAGCTCGCTGGGAACACTAATCCGTGGCGGAAACGCTGCTATAATCCGGGGTAGGTTAGTCTCAGATCAACAGGAAAGTTTCAGTTCTGATTAAATTAATTGGAAGCTTATCTTCTGGAACAAATTACTGAAGTTCTCTCTAGCTTAAGGTTTTTCTTAAAAGTGGATTTTATGCATTTATAGTGAAACTGAGTAGGTGCAATTTCAAATAGAAGATTATTTTAAGGAAATTGAATAGCTTCCATGTGTTGATCCCAGATTATTAGAATTACTCGGTTGCGGGGAAAGTTCTGTCGTATTTTAAAGAAAGCAGTTTAATCTATTTATAAAAATATATGTTTAATATTATCTTTCAGATAACCTGTCGATTTCTGCTTCCCAATGAGTCGCTACACGTGTTCTTGATTTACAAGCAAAATTACCTATTGTAGGAATTAAGTCGTAACTAGAAATAACACGTCCGTAAACACAATAGTTTAACGTTTAATTCCAATTATCTTGAATACAATTAATTAAATTGTCTCATTTAAATCTCCGTCTGAGATCAAACACGTCGAACCAGAATAATGAATAACGGAAATTATAAAATATGAAGAACTCAAAATAAATCAATAAGTAACTAATGTCGGATCGTCGCTCGTTACAGTTACTATCGACGATACATTCGACAGAATTCTCACCGCTCGGAGATAACTTCTCCCTACACTATTTATTTAAAATACGACAGAAAATTTTATAAAAACAAAGTTTCCCTTCACACGAGAATCGCCCCTTAATTTCCCACTGAGTATGTACACCATCCTCTCTAAACTAGCATAATCTCGTCAAAAGAAAACGACGGCCCGGTTTCCCCGTTAAAAACCGAAACCAGTTCGCAACCGCGCATTATGTCCGGCGGCGGGTCTCGGTGCACGAAATTCGACCGTCCGTTCCGCTAATCGTTTAAGACATACTTAACTTAATTAGCCCTCCAATTAGCATAATGCCACGATAGTCGGCGCGTTGGGAACGCGCGATTTTTATGCCCGGGGTTCCGGTGGATCGTTGCAAGGCGAAAAAAGGAGCATCTAGAGCAGGATTTCGGATCTACAGGAGATCTTTCTCGGTGGATCCGCGGCGGGCCCGACATAATTCCCGCACGGCCGAAAAGTCAGTGCCACTAAAAGTTTCGGGGCGTGGGCAATAATTTACGATGCCGCGGCGGTAACTATCCGTAAGTACCGGCGAGAGCAACGCTAAATGCTCGTCCTTATGCAGCCCCGGACGCGTGCACCAGAGGGAACGAGAGGCGTAATACAGAGAAGACGAAGAGGAACACGAAGATACCTACCCGTCCGCCTTTACTACGCATAAATCTGCGGTCTCCGCCGACCTCGACGAACTTTACTACCTTTCCACGAAAACCCACACCCCGAAATGCAACGATTCAGACTACCACCATGCAACCACCGGCGTAATGTAGGTCTCTGTGTTTTCGGGTTGCGAGGAGTACCTGTCCCCTGTATACACGAAAGGGTTTATGTGTTTATAGCGTCCCCGAGAGTATGGAACACCGTGAAGCTGCATGCGAATTTCGCTGAGTTTTTTCCTGCAAGATAATCACTGGCACCAACTGCTTCTGGTTAATATTCGTTGACGGAAATTGCTTTCTTCAGGTGGGCTCTTTTCGTTATTTGTGACCCATTTGAAGGGCATTTTGGATGCCTAATTGGTCCTTGATGAGCACTTTGCAGTACTTTCATGAAAACGTTTCTTGTTCCAGAAAATTAAAATTGCATAATTTACACATTCTCTTAGACTTAATCCCATATCTCCTAAGAATTGCTTCTGTTTAATATTTGTTGATGGAAATTGCTTTATTTGTGGCTCATTCTAAAGGTGTAAATTAAAATTGCATAATTTAAACATTCTCTCAGACTTAATTCCATGTCAACTAGGAACTGCTTCTGTTTAACATTTGTTGATGGAAATTGCTTTATTTGTGGCTCATTCTAAAGGTGTAAATTAAAATTGCATAATTTACACATTCTCTTAGACTTAATCCCATGTCTCCTAAGAATTGCTTCTGTTTAATATTTGTTGATGGTAATTGCTTTATTTGTGGCTCATCCTAGAGGTGTAAATTAAAATGACATAATTCAAATATTCTCTCAGACTTAATGCCATATCTCCTAGGAGCTGCTTCTGTTTAAAATTTGTTAATGGAAATTGCTTTATTTGTGTCTCATTCTAAAGGTGTAAATTAAAATTGCATAATTTAAACATTCTCTCAGACTTAATTCCATGTCAACTAGGAACTGCTTCTGTTTAACATTTGTTGATGGAAATTGCTTTATTTGTGGCTCATTCTAAAGGTGTAAATTAAAATTGCATAATTTAAACATTCTCTCAGACTTAATACCATATCTCCTAGGAGCTGCTTCTGTTTACAATTTGTTGTTGAAAATTGCTCTATTTGTGGCTCATTCTAGAGGTGCAAATTAAAATTGCAACTAGGAACTGCTTCTGTTTAACATTTGTTGATGGAAATTCCTTTATTTGTAGCTCATTTTAGAGATATTTTTTATATGTAACTGGTTCTTGACGAGCACAAAGAATAATTAGAGAAATATACATAACCTTCACTGAAACAACTGCAGTCTTGCGTTAATCGGCGCGATAAGTGGCTCGATAAATAACCGACGCGGTGTAGACGTATGACCATTTGTACAATAAAATCGTTGCAGCCGCCGGGTCGGTCGCACATATCATGTTCCTTCGCGATATCCGGTAATAAGCACACAACACGACGGGTTTCCCACTGTCACGGAGCAGTCCACCTTTTTATTCAACGACCAGTACACTTTCGTTCGACGTTGACATTGCATAAGTGCCTACACGCGGCCAACACCGTGGAATACTTAACGATCACCGAGCAAAGAAATGGGAGGAGCCGTGCAGCGTGTAAACGCCACGAAGCCTAATTACTATATTAATTGCCTCCGCCCAAACTTATCTTATTGATTATGGTCTCGCTGTATCCCTGGATACTATAAAAGGTTAATCCGTATGAACCGATCGGTGTACGAAAGATCGAATCGGAAATTAGCTTGCCGAAACGCGTCAGCGGTTGTAGTAATTTAAATGACGTGATTTAATATCGCGATGACGTATATTATTCCGAGGTGTAAAAATCGTTGATAACCACGAGAGAAACGTGGTTTAATGAAATCCATTTTTTATCCCTTTGCTGTACAGAATCGTCGAAGCTTATTTAATTAACTTTCGAAGACGGATCGGTGATCGTGTACTCTACACGAGAAGACATTTTTATTGCCGGTGTAATCGACCGCTTGGACACTTTTGGTGAAAGAAGAAAATTATGACTGATATTCACAGGTGTCCGTTTATGCTGAAAAAGGAATTAAACTGCAGTTAATTAAAACACTTTATCACAGGCCGATGGAATTTTTACAGTACTTTATCCACAAATATTATCTGATTATTAGACTGTGGGTTTTTATATGAAAGAAAAATTGTCTGCATCGTATTTTTCTTTCTAATCATCTTGATGAGTCAAGAATAATACAATATTTTCAGATGTAGGAATTTAAAAATGCTAGTATATTATTTTCAGCCTACTCGACATATATTTAAAAAAGATAACGTTTTCGTTCAAGCCAGTTTGTTGCAATTCAAGTGGAAAAATTCTAGTTTTTATAAAGATGTAAGCCATCTTTGTTATAAACGAATATAATCTGTATGATTATAAACGTGTACTCGTGTGCCAAGGTAAGAAATAAAGTTTAATTGCTTGTAACTTACCCTTTGCACTCCGGATTATTTTTCAATTTTGTTGCCAACAACTTCCTACTATTTAAAGTGTTTTATTTGAAATTTACTTCAAAAGACACCTCCCCGTTACCTCCTGTTACTTATTTTAAATAATTTTGTTTACGAATTATATTAACCATAGCTCTCAAACGTTGTTGTAATTTATATTTCTGGAACTTATATTTGCGTTAACTAAAAAATAAGATTATTAAATAAATATAGGAAGAACCAAAAATACATAAGAACCCATTATATTTACATTTTTCTTTCTCTGATGTCGAGTCACAATCGACAAAGGAGTGCAAAGAGTTAATGGTTTAAATATATTCTACTGAATATGAATTTCTTCGGAGTGTTTCTTTAGTGAGCGCGTTGAGGGTGAATAAAATTGGCCAATAGAGAGCCGAGGATCGTACCGACTTCGACCCGATCCAGGACCTATCTGCGAGTGTTCAGGGTCTCAGGGACTCGCGAGAACAACCTGTAATTGTACACAGCCTTCGAGTGACTCGCAATAACAGAGTCGGCGATTCCCATTGCGGAGATCGGGACGCGTGACCGGAGAGGCGAGCCGGTCTTTTCTGTTGTGGATGGCCGGTTCGTTTTTGCCTTTCCTTCCTCGTCGATCTATCGATCCTCTTACGAACCGACGAGACGCGGCTCGTGACTCGATGACGCGGCCAGAGGAGCTGATCTCCGCTTTGTCCTCTTTGCCACGCTCCTACGGCCGCGGATTTACACGCGTAACGAGCTTTTTGCCAAGAACACGATAACGTTCTACACGCGCCGAAACGTAACACGTGTGCCGACCGTTTGCCTCGAGATACGCGTCACCAGAGCTGCGGAGTTACTACGTCGTTGGAAACGCGTCAACTGCGAGTCTGGTGGAATCTCTCTTTCTAACATTTTTCAAATAATATATACCGAAAGAAATGTTTAATAATTCCTGATGGATGCATCTTTATAATTTCAACACTAAACCTACCGAGCACTAAAAGCAATTAAAATGTTTCAACTGAAAAAGTGACTTTATTTATTTAGACTTTGTGCAATTTTGATCACGATATGTGCTTGGATAAAAATATTATCCAAGTTAGAAATTATAATTAAAAATATTAGAACTCGTCATTGTGACGAGTACAGTGAACCCAGTGTTAAATGTAAAACAAATTTCATATTGAAAGCTTTTCTGAATATTATTCTATATATATATTTTAACTTGCTGTACTACAGAAATTGTACACAGCAGGGCGAAATAAGAATTTCATTCTTTAATGATTCCAATTAGCTGAGTCTTTAATTTTTTTTAAATCTCTTTACTGCTTTAAATTGCTCTTACTTATTTTTGTCCTAAATGCATAATATCCGCAGTTCAGTCATCATTATGGAGTTGTATATTTGAGAGACTAGATTGAAAAGTGACAATAAAACGAAGGAGGACATAACTTTATTAATAAAAACCTTATGCGCTATAAAAGCATAACATATATTATGGAAGCATAAACTCTGCTTTTATAACAGATTTTTTACGATGACAGAAGCCTTGCAAAGTGCATCTTCGATACGCGGTTGAAACTTATGAGCATACGTTGGACTTGACCCAATTACTAGCACAAGATTACAAGGAACATGATGTTTATTTCATAGCCGGACGTTTTTTCTGTAAACCTCAATAATATCAAGAATGTTCTTGTAGTACAATCGTCGGTAATCCACATTTTTGACACTGGTTAATGGAACAGGAATTTCCTGGTTGATACTGACCGGTCGTAAAATTTTTCCTAGACTGCTGAGTAAGCGGTAATGATTTCTATTTCGAAAATAATCGAGGTTTCGCCTACTTATAACCCGGCAATAATGATCAACGGTAATTCCATGATAGCAATTTACGAGCAACGGCTAATGGATACTGCTCTCAGAAATACGACGAAAAATCAGCACAACGGGAACCAGTTCTAGCTGGTCTCTTGCGAATTGACTAAGAATTCGCGAAAAGTACTTATCGCCGTTCGTGTGCGCGATATATATTTGTTCTGGGCGAGACTATCGGAGACGTAAACTTTTTTCCACGATAATCGACAACGAGGAGTGTCCCCGTTATCGAACCGCGAACTTATACGACTCTAGATAACAAAAGCTAGTTCTCGTGCGACGACCGGCAAACATTGCGAGCACTTTCTACACGTGTAAGTGGACAAACGTGCGAAATCGATCGGGAACAATATGATTGACTCCCTCCTGCGAATTCAAATCGCGACATAAATTTCATTCGTTTTGTTTTAGTACGACTGGGGTCCGTGAATGACTTGTCCGATCAACATTGATTGGTTGAAAGGCTCTGGAAAATTATTGAACGAATATAAATTGAGGTTAACAAGAGGAATGGTTAAATCTTTGTGGATGACGATTTTTTAAAATACTGTGGATCTTCATGCAAAATTTTCTGTAGCAGGAAATTCATTTCTTTTGTCAAATAAATCGTTTAGTAGAATTTTCTACTTTTCTTCTAGCACTTTGAAATGCGAGCGCAGGAAAGATGACAAATTTGTTCACGCTAATATATAGCGTATCCACGCTTTCTACAATCTTTCCATTTTTCAAACGTGGCCTGAATATGTAGAGCTAAAGTACATACGTTCGGGTCATTGGTTCACGGCTCTAGACAGACAAAAAACGTGACGATCAGCGATAGCGACTCACTATGGCCTTATCTAAATCGAGGTTCAAAGAAAATTAACCCGGCGATGGAAAAACTTCGTGAACAGCAACGACTTCATAATTCGACGAATAACTCGCCCTCGAGATAAGGAGATACCATAACAACGATCGTTCCATATCTTTTTCGAGATGCGGGCCTCCAAAACACCCCATTAGCTATCCCATAACTTAACACTACACATAGTTCCTATAATCTCCAAGTAAAAAATATAGAAAATATATTTCATCGTAATTTTAATAAATCCAGAATGCTAAAATAATATTCTTGAATGAACACACAAAACCACATTCTATTGCGGATTTTCTGCATTTATATGAAAAACGAATTGTGAAAACATTACAAGAATATTGTATTGTTTTTAACCTGTTAAATTAATTGAAAGAAGAAATACATTTTCATTTCACTTCTGTTATTTACAATACATCCAAACAATCTTCATTCTGCATAAAAATCTCGTTGAATAAAATGTCGTTCTCTTTTGCTTCCTCTCTTGAGTAAAAGATGCATCGAAAAAGAGAGAGATTAGCTGTCCCATAACTTAACACTGCACGTAGTTCCTACAATATATACGTAAAAAATATTGGAAATACATATCTTCGTAATTTTAATAAAACCAGAACGGTACAATAATATTCTTGAATGAACACACAAAAATCACATTCTACTGCGGATTTTCTGCATTTATGTGAAAAATAAATTGTGGAAACTCGTTCAATTAATTGAAAGAAGAAATACATTTTCATTTCACTTCTGTTATTTACAATACATCCAAACAATCTTCATTCTGCATAAAAATCTCGTTGAATAAAATGTCGTTCTCTTTTGCTTCCTCACTTGAAAAAAAGATGCATCGAAAAGAAGAGAGAGGAATAGAGATGCAGGGCGCACTTGGCGAATCGTGTCGTTCGGTTTACGGTCTCGTAAATAAGGGAGCGTAAAACCAATATATCCGTTTTTTATGCGGCAAACAAAACCGTGCGCGAGCGTGTAGTATAGCATGCGCGTATCTGCATACGCTCGGAGCTTCTGGGCAGCGAGCTTATAACCGCGCGAACGATCCCCGATAAGCTCGCCTAATTTATCGCCCTTTATCCCCGGGGTTAATGCACCGGGGTGCACTCGTTTTTTCGTCGATTTTGAATCGGCTACCGATTCGCGACGCGTGCTCGCTCCTCTATCAGCCTGCACCGAGGGTCGTGCGTGGAAATTTTCTTACGCTGCGAGAACAACGGGGGGTCTGTCCGATAACACTAATTAGGTAAAACACTATCCGATAACACCGAGTCATTCGGACTTGGGAAATCGACTGCTGCTGGTGATACCGAGATTGGAAAATCCCATCTTCCTCCAGTTCGATGTGGAAATTTTCAGTTTAATTCCTTTCATAACCTCTTGCGCGATATTTATATTGAGAATCTTGTACCCTCATACGTTCCTCAGGGTGAAAATTCACCCATTTACTATTTCAACATACTATAAAGTGATTGTTTCCTCTTTATCTGTAATTTGAGACTTAGTTTTCTAGAATGTGACTTGACAAATGAAGCAAAGTTAATTAGTTTAAAGTGTAAAGCAGAAAAATGGGTGAGTAACCATCATAGAATCTTTTATGCAACTATTTCTGAGGAGCGTGTGAGGGTTAAACAAATAAAAATCACCCTGTTAACTTACCGAACGTAAATCATTCCATTTCCATTTCTATATTCCAAAATACCTATAACTACGTTAATTTCACGCGAACTACAACACTTGACTTCCAATTTCTAATTAAAATTTCTTACTTTTTCTTGACCATTTATCATTGCAGATTTGTATAATACTCAAGCGATCGCTGATCGAGACTATAAATTGGATAATCAAATATTAGGGTTCGAGGTAGTATAAAAAAAATTAATTTCATGAAAATCAGAACACTCCATTCAGGGACAGCGTAAGACTATCAAGATCTCCACGGCGCACATGAAGCACGTCGCCAAAAAACTTGAATCACTTTCCTCGATCGAAGAATTTCTCTGTTACTCGTTGCACAACGCAGGAATTGCATAAGCCCCGCTATAGTTTCATATACCCTGGCTGCAAGCAGCGGGGCTGGGCTTCGGCGCAGCACCTGCGATCGACGCATCGATCGCGATACAGCACGGAGGTGGTCCCCGGTGCATCGACGCGACGCATCGTCGCATAGCGGTGCATCGCGATGCATCGCGGTGCATGCGAGAGCCGATAGCGCGTTGCGTCCACGTCGTTGCACGTGTTCCCCGGAGTTTCTCGAATATCCCGTCGACATAAAACACCGCTGGCCGATATAAATCGGCGGTGCAACGAGATCGATCCTCGTTACCGCGTCGCGGGGTGCGTTGCACCGCTGCACATCGTTGCAACGCGCCGCTTCAGCCGGCGTATATGTAGCGAGACGAATGCGACGGTGATCAAACATCGATTCTCCTAATATTTTCGAAATACTATGACGTTAATTGAGAGAGAATTAATTGTATTATGATATGGTCAACTCCATTTCTGACCGATGCATAAAGTCAGAGAAATAACGAATCAAATAGTTTGTTGTATGCAAACTGCGGGTATTTATGCTGTATACAGCAAAACTGTGTAGATACATTGAAAAATTGCAGCAAAATTGAAAAAATTTTAAGTTGTTAATACGTAAGTGTTATGTATTGGAAGGAACAAGACACTGTTTCACTTTTAGACAGTTAATATATGTTTCACATTTGGTGTGCTCGTCTATACATCGCTCTGTATGCTTTCACATTCGACTCTCATCTACGACTCTCATTCTCTGTACTCGTGTCGCGAATCCCGTATTGTCACACGTGACTAGATCCGCACATTACACCTTTATATTTGTAACACCGTCGGAAGCGCGATCTGGTGTACTTATATCTAACAATAAGCAATAACATTAAATTAGATTTATGTCTCTTGCGATTGACGCAGACAATTTTTATTTTGCACAAAGAGAAAATTCGACTCTCGCTGTCTGGTAATGCTGGCCATATATACGAATGTTACCGTAATTAAAAGTGATTATGCACGAGCGCGTCGTTCCGCTCGTTCCCAGGAGTTTCTCGAATATCGAGGCGACATAAAACACCGGCGGCCGATATAAATCGGCGGTGCAACGAGATCGATCCTCGTTACCGCGTCGCGGGGTGCGCTGCGCCGCTGCACACCGTTGCAACGCGTTGCACCGCTGCAGCCGGCGCCCCTTTTGTTTTTGCAATCCCGTGGATCAGATACTAGGCGTCGGTTATCACTGCGTGGTATCAGGCCCACGGCGAGGATGTAAGTATACGCGGCGCGCGTTCCTCGGCGCACAGTGTGTGTCTCAAGATAAGATATCTGGAAGGTCCGGGGCACCGATGCCTCTGTCCACCGCGCACGAGAGAATTTCTCTCTCTCTCTCTCTCTGTCTCTCCATCTTTCTTTCTCTCTCCTCCCCCGCTCTGCCACAGTACCACGGTTCCTCAGCCTGTCCCGATCCGCTCCGAGTGGGAGCAATAAATAACTCGGACCGATCGGTTTTTGCCGATCGAGAGCCAAGCCGTTCCACCCTGTGGCGCGCGCGCCAGAAAGACCACTCGGTCCCTGATCGCTGGAGGATCCAGCGATCCATGGACCTCGTAAAAACGAGACCGCTCTCGAGATCCCTGTGCGCTAGCACCGGCCCGAGAATAATGCCCCAGTAACGCGAGCTAGATGCCAACCTTACTTACCGCCAGCGATCCCTTTTTGTGGGTTTTAGGAACCCACTTTT
>CM052330.1:12147992-12232522 GCA_028455615.1 Lasioglossum zephyrum | reverse complement strand
TGGCTTAAAAAATATTTTTCCAATATTTGAAAAAGATATTTGTCTAATATTTTTGAGCTACTAGGATACCTGCAGGCTAAAACTCGCCACAAATAAGCTGTAACTTTGATACTTTCTGGAGTACAAATATAAAATTTTTGAACGATATTTTCAAAAAGTGGTATATCGTATGAACGCAGAAACAAATCGATATTTTAGATCTGCCACGTTAGGACAGAGTCGTAAATAGTTCCGAGGTGCGAAAGCTTAGAGCCGGCGACGCTAATTGATTTTAAAAGACGATAATTCTCCTCGTTCGTTCGGATCTGCTTCGAGCAGGGATTTTTCTCGGGATTTCCAGACTATCCTTGCTCGTACCCCGAGGGTCTGAGGCTCTCGTTAATTTCCATTGGACACTCGTCGAATCCTTCGGGCCCGAAAGCGGGCAAAGTAAATTTGCTTAGTCTGGTCACGCGCGCGCGCATCGCTCTTCAACGTGCGCGCATTCTGCGTCCGGCGCGGCGTGCGCTTCCACGCCGTTCCTCCGTTTACTCGTGTCATTATTACCCACGGGGGTAAACCAAATATGCACGTTGGTTAGTGGCAACGGTAGAGAAGAGAGTTAAACGAGCCACGGGGAGTGAAAGAGGAAATCCTCTTTCCTTTCGGAGCCTGACGTCAGTCACCGAGCTGCGAGCTTTGCTCAATCGTTACACGTGTCCACCAATTCGTGGAGAACGTCTCGTTAATTCTGGAAGAAGCGTGTTTGTGCATTGATTTGCAAGAATGCAGTAGAAAATTTCATAAAAATCATAAAAAGAATATTTGCTACCTATAATTTTAACTTCATATGTTAGTTTATCACGCAAAGTTCATTTTCAATTGTTAATACTGTTGATTTGTTGAGTGTGACTCGACATCGGAGAAATAAAAATATAAATGAAACACGTCCTTATGTCTTTGGTTCTTCCTGTATTTATTTAATTGTCTTATTTTTTAGTTAAACAAATACGAGTTGCACAAATATAAATGACAACAAAGTTTAAGAGAGCCATATTTAATATAATTAGTAAACAAAATTGTTTTAAATACGTAGCAGTCGAAGAACTGTTCTTTCAAGGAATATTCATACAAAAATCTTGATATAGTGAGGAGTTGTTGGTAAGAAAATTAAGAAATAATTCGGAGTGCAAAGGGTTAAAGAAAGAAGTTTCTATGCAAAAGGGCTCCAGTTGAAATAAAATTTTCATTTAGAAAATCACTATCAAATAAATTAGCTCTAAATATAAATGAATATAAAATTATCCAATAGCTACCTAAAACAGTTTTATAGCTGCTTAGTATATCTGAAAAAAGATTTTAAACACAGATGGAGTCGCAGGATGGTCTATAAAGTGTCGATCTCATTATACTAAATCACCGAGGTTTTAGGATGCATAAAGGGTTCAATTTACTATTATCTGTTCGAGCGAGCAGCACGAAGTTACGCATTAACGATTCGAACATCCATGCCTCCCGGACCTATTTTAATGGAGCGCTGCGTTATATTGAAGTTTTGGGCCAATATGGCTGGCGATTATCTTATATTAGCTGTATCCGCGACTTTGTCCATGTGCAATAACAAATCTTGGTCGATTATCAATGTAATTAAATTGCCAATCGCCAAGGTGGTCTCAGATAGAGATAGAGATTTTATTCTTAGATAACAAAATTTAACGAAATTAATTAAAAAATGATTACAAAAAATGTATTTACAACGATGGTAGGTTAGAATAATTTTTTAACGAATTTTAGTGGAAATGTTACAAACTGACAGACAGACTCGATTTTATTATACATATTATAAAGATAGAGATTTAAAAATTGTATCTCGATTCCACAGAACAGCGTCGCGCATTACGCACATTTACGATGGAGATTGAGTGGCGAGGGAAATAAAACGAGTTTCCTTATCTTACCTTGCCGTGTTCACGACGCCGGTTTT
Organism: Lasioglossum zephyrum; assembly: GCA_028455615.1. NCBI lineage: Eukaryota > Metazoa > Arthropoda > Insecta > Hymenoptera > Halictidae > Lasioglossum > Lasioglossum zephyrum. The sequence continues at coordinate 12,230,559 of CM052330.1, read as the reverse complement.
ATTAGGCAAACGATAACCCGGAGGCTCGTTGCCATCGAATAGCTTAACGAGTGTCTGAGCACACACTGCCGTACTCCGGGAGAGCACTCATTCCTTTGATTCCCATTCGAAATCTTTGAATTAACTGACACCCGCGTTAATTTTATACCACCTTTCTCACGCAATGTGCAGGTAGCAGCAGTCATCGTGACAATACTGTGCACGTTGTTTTATTGTTGTTAATGTGGGGGGACCCTATAAAATTATACCATTCCATAAAGTTCGACATTGCTTGCTGCTCGTTCATGAAACATTAGCCTGTTGTTTAAATTCATACTTGTACAAAGTTTAATTTTATGCAGACAATTCTTAAGAACTACATTTGTTATTCACAATTACATATTTAACTATTCATTATTATACTTTTGAACATTCTGCATACCTCCGGTTCCCATTCGTTCTAGATCCGTTTTTTGCGATGTAAAAGTATCTTTCATTTAATGAAGATGGTAATCGGTTAAATGGTCCCAAAGCTACCATTTATTTAATGACCCACATTTTGCTGCATACAAAAATTTCCTTTCGTCAGTGGAAAGTGTAATGGTCTCAATGGACCCATCCTTTATTGGCAAAAGATTCTCTTCACTCTCCCAAGATCAAAGTGATACCCCGAGCTACCACTCCAGTCCGACGTGACCCATTTTCGATGAAAATAAAAATTCCCCCATGTCAAATAAAAGTTAAGCGATCTTTAGGATTACCATTAAACTACAAGATCCTCAAGAGTATTTTTTCTCCTACAGAGCCCAACTTCCTCTTCATCCGAAGAGGGGGTAATTATTTACGTTCGGGGCTTCCTCAACGATTTTTATGACCTTGAAGTATGTTGTCACGGTCATCATTCTGAACAACTTTTAGTTTTCGAGATATTCGCAAGAAACTATTGCTAATACTGTGTTGAATTTTCTCTCTTGAATTTTCGTATATCAGCATCGGCGATTGCTTAACGGCGTTTCTAACCAAACACAAAATGAATAACACAGGTATACAATATACGACATATATATGTAAAATAATTTTCGTATGCGCCTGAGCAACCTTACGTTGCCAAGGAGCGTGCTAGAATACGAAAAAAGCGGCGGTAATAGGAAAAAGTTGTTCAGAATGATTACATTAACAACATATTTCAAGGTCATCAAAATCGGTGAGGAATTCCCTAATGTAAATAGGGTTAACGTTGATACTATCATTTTGACTCTACAACCTCAAAACTTTCCCCAATCCTGGAATTTCCCTAGGAAACGATTCCGGAGCATCGAGTACATCGGTAACCCCAAACACAGCGTACTATCAGCGTCAGATAACACGGGATCGGTTCAACTACGATAGTCCCGAACAATGGGGCACGTTTCGAAAGAACAGCTCGGTCAAAAGTTTCCATAGATCGCCGAAATGACGCTCGTTTAGGAGTCCCGGTGGTTATCAAACCATAATTCAAGCTGGCGGCTATCGTTGGAGATAGACCCGGACCAAGATCAAGTTCTTCGCGAGAGCATGCCCTGGTCTAAGACAGGAAAATCGTGCGAGGAAAATCGAGAGATGATTTCCATGCGGATTGTGGTTCGGACAATGAACAGATGGTCGATCGGCTGTAACCACTCAAAAATAATCTGCGGCACGCTTGGCCACGTGCCCGCGAACGTGATCGCCCGATACAAGGAAGATCCCCGTTTCGGAATTCTATTCGTGGAAATTTATGACACGCGGGTGGTCACGGGCCGCGCCTTGTCCTCCTTCCCTCTCGCTTCTGGCGGCGAGCTCGATAAGACGCGTCATTGTGAAAGAAAGTCTTCGGTATATCGGGTGATTCACCTGACTTGGAAACAAGGAAGGCATAAGCTTCTCACGCAGTTTAATCTTCAACGGATCAAACTTTTGCTACCTGTTATGCATCATTCTACTCGTTCCAACGTGCTCGTCACTAATATGATTTTCGTTTTTTGGCGGAAATTACAAATTCCCGAGATATTCGCTGATTACTTTCTTAGTAGCACTATCTATAAGATTACGACGCAGTGGGCTGTCTGGGTTAATGCTCTGATCGGTATCTGAATTGTAATATGTAAGAAATAGCCGTATTTATTATAACCAATCGTTGACAGACGTGTTCGTTTCGATCTGTCTTCTTTTTCTAAATTCTCTTGTTATTTTCGATTTTCTACTTTTATAAATTTAACTATACGTAGGGTGTTGTCTAATACGCGATACATACACACATTCCACCCTATAAATAATTGATCAGACTCCGATCTTCCACACAATCCTCACGTTACATCGTGCACACAGTACCTCGAAGACACTCTGAGACTCCACTAAACATTGGTGTACCATTATTAAAAATATTATAAATTATGTTTTATCAATCGTAAATACTAAATAAACAATGTGTGGTGATATCAGCGCACAGGTTCGATCAAAATAAAAAAAACAAGCAATCCTGAATTAACATTTATAACTTTTTGGTAAAGCAAACGCATAAAAAATTTCTTTTCTTGAAAATGATCCACATCAGAATCGAAACGTTGGAATTTTGTTAATTGCATGTTTTTTGATTTTGATCGAATTTGTGCGTCGATGCCACCACACATTGTTTAATTAAAAATGTTGTTTACATTATTAAATATGTTGGTGTCTAACTAATTGCTAAATGTTTAAGTATTGTATGAGGTATTATATCGATTTCAAATAACACCGACTGCAAAAGTTTAAGCATCTTTCTATAAAATAAAAAATGTCGTGCCTCCTTCAATAATGTCAACGATATAAAAATAATACGTAGACATAACTGAATTCTTTTAATCCTTCCATTGTTCCAAAAATCCTCTACTAATTGCTGTAATAAGTACATAAAATCTGCAGTCTACTTATGTCACGGTGTTAATGATTGAACCGAGTATCGAGACACCCGGTGTATCGCTAATTCTACATACATTAAGTATGGTCGTACGCCTCGTCCGGTAGCCCCCCTCCTCGCAGCGAGCGATAAGAGGCGCGATCGTGGAAGGAAATCGTGCCAGTCTCAGCGTACGCAGAAATCTGCCGAGTGTCTCGTGATCCGCGTTCAAGTTCCACGGCCCGGACGACCTCTCGCGACAGGGCTTCACAGGGGAGTACGGCAATTATACCGATAACTATTAACAAGAGGGGAAGGGAAGGGAACGAGGGGAAGCGCCAGAGGAGAACGCGTTTCGAGCGGTCGCCGGTCGATAACGGCCGATTAGCCGCGAACCGGCACGTGACACCCTCCACGGACTTTGAACGCCTCGTTAAGATTGTTTACGAGGAAACTTCATTAATTCGATCGGACTCGTCCGCGGTGATTTATCGCGCGGAACGTCAGCGGAACGATAAATACCGATAATTACAGACCGGATCGGAAAATCGTGTCTCGTACGCGGCGAGACGCCCGCCCGATCGCGCCAGACGCACAGGAAAAGTCGAGCGATTTCTTCTCTTTTTCTTATCGCGATACACAGATCGGCTGGATCGCGATTGCGCAGTATTTTCTGTTTGGATTCTGCCGACGCGATGCGACCACTATCTCGCCTTCTGCGAATTGATTTTGCCGAGGCGTTGCGCAACTTGGCGCCTTCTGGAAACTACTAGCTTACTCCAAATGTTTCTTTCGCATTGTGTAACATTGTTAAATGACACGAGCATGCGTGAATGAATTTTTTCATTTTAAAATTGTTAATCGCGATTTTCTCTCTTCAGAAACTAAGTTGAATTTGCATTACGTGTATTGACCAGAATCTGATCTTAATTTTCATGTTTCATTTGGACAATTTTCTATATTTAAGTTTGTTTTAATTATTGTGTTGATGTGTCTGGGTTATTCCCGCAGCTTCCACGATAATTGTTCACTCGTGCAGATTATAGACTATCGCTTCATTCACTTTTTAAGCCTTTTTCATCGATCACTTAAGTGTTACTTCAAGTGCCGCCTTTACGTTTTAATCTGTGCTGTCGCAGACGCTCATTTCTATTCAACCACTGTCATAGTGACACTCATTTCTATTCAATGTTAATGTCGTATAGTTATCTTCTTGTCTCGTTAATGACATTCCTTTTTAAGAAGTTGATTCAATGGAAAAAAAATTTATTTATACGAATGCCTCAACTTTTATATTGTTAAGGTTAATGCATCCGAATGTGAGTGATAAACATTAAGAAACAATGAACTGTACATGCAGTTATAATATTTTCGAACATTTTTATATTGCTTTTTTTACCGTGATTACTTACAATTTTTATCATACCTACAGTCTTTTATAAAGTAGGTTATTAGAGTGGGAATTGAGTGACAAATATTAGGAAACAATGAACTGTACATGCAATTATAATATTTTCGATCATTTTTATATTGTTTTTTTTTATCGTGATAAAATTACAATTTTTATCACGCCTACAGTCTTTCATAAAGTGGGATATTAAGTTTAATTTTCCAGTCTAAATTTCTTACTGGAGTACAAATTGCTTTTCAAAAATTGCTTTTCAAAAATTAGAAGGTATAACAATTTTTGCTACAATCTAATAGTTAACTATAGTATATATGTTTTTCTTTATTTGCGGCGCACAGGTTCGATCATTAGAAACAGCTAGTCGTAATGTTAACTATAGTCTATCGACTACCATAATTCATTAAATGTTTTGGAGACTGTGGTATGCACAGTGGTTAGTACATATTATTAATCGAATAGCAACTTGTGAATTTCTTGCTAGACACCTCTACCAATATTAGAACATGGGCTTCATATTTCAAGAACAGGAACAGCTATACAATCACTATACTACTTCGACATTGTAAAATTTGCGGATGAGATTGTCCGACAGCGAACGTGTTAATGAACGGCAAGCGGATCGACTTCTGACAAGAACGAAGCAAGTACCGTTGCGTTTCGAGAAAGAGAGTGTCGCGTCCGATTACGACAGAAACGGCAAACAAAATATTTGCGAAATTCGCGTTGTCCGTAGTAGACGTATGATGAAGTCGAAAGCCGATAACGCGAGTCAATGATCCCGATTCGTCGCCGAACCAGACGGTTCGAACTGGTTATCGTTTCTGGAGCACCGTTATCATCGTCCGGCAGTTCTTCGACGGCTGTCAGGCGCCTCGTTACCGTCCCGCTCACCTGGCGTCCGCTTCCCAGGACGTAAATGAGCGTCGTCTAGACGGCCGTCCGAGCAAAAAGCCCCCGGATAATTGCCTGGAAAATAGGAGCGAACGACGACCATCGTCGTCGGCGTCGCCTTCGTCGTCGCACGGAACCAAGAGCTGAATCGAAACGAATCGAATCGCGAGACCAGCGCGCAGAAATTTCCATTGACTCCCGTCCGACGCGAAAAAAGTTTATCAATTATTAATCCACGAGACACGGACGGGTCAAGCAGTTTTTTGCTACCCGGACAAAGGCAAAGGCGAGAGGGAAAATCTCGAATAACACGGTCTCCGCTTGTCCAATTATTTTTGGAATTTATGGCGCGATTAGAATGCGCGATGGATATTCTCGGAGATACATATTTGAACGGGTATCCGTTTCTGGAATTTTATAGGACCTATTTTTTCGACTCAAACGTGAATTGCAATAATGAAAACCAGCTGAAAGTTACATAAGCCCTTCTTACATTTGGAAATTATTGAAAACTGAAAGATTTTTTATTATTAACAATTGTTTTATAAAAGTCTCTAAAATTTCAAAAAACCTGACATTCATCTGATGTTTCGCGATCGGGTCTACTGGAGATAGAAGTTACAATCATTTTTTTTGTAGGTAGATTTTAATCAGTTTTACATACTCGTTGTATTAAATCACTAATATACAAATATTCTGTAGTAACATTGTCATTATATACGAAAGACCTCGAGATAGATGGAGATCAATTTTCCGCTGATACAGCATGTGGAATACTAATATGGCTGCTAGTCTCGATTTCTTACTACTGACTGCGAGATTTCACAATGAGAAGTATCAAAAACCTGTTAATCAAGCAAGTATCAATTTAATAATGCAATATTGTTCCTAATACATGAAATATATCAACATTATCTTGAAAATGCAACTTCTAACAAACCACAAAATATCCAGTAACCAAATACAGTATACTGGCACACGATGATGCTAATATATTATCAGTATATGTACTTAGAAGATATATTCAGTTATAATTGTTTTTATCTCTCGATTTCAGGCATATGTTACAAAGTACAAAACAATTTCTCAAATCATAAAATGATCTTCATTCGATATGGAAAGGCCTTACAGTTTCGATTAAAGGAATTAAGCTATCATATACCGTGCGAAAGAAAAACGTCATGCCATCAGCGAGCCTAGGACAACACTAAATTTGGCTCTGCTCTCTTATGAGCAAGCTAATTCTCGAGAAGTAACACTCTCAGTACATACACCCCTGAGTAGTGGGGATAGATCTGGGACATTCACAGGTCAGACTTTTGGAACATTCATGTATAAAATACTGTAGTAGCATAACCGGCTATTTATGTATTGATAAGCACCGTCAAACACCATCGTCGAAAACCACAGCTGCAGGAAGAGCGGCAGAAAAACACGATTCAGAACGGTCCACGATATTCCCAGCAAACAAAATGCAACATAATGGCAGCCGATGATCTCAACAGGCCCGGGGCCCGTTCCCAATGACTTCAAATGACCGAGCACTTTCTACTGGCCAGCGGGACCATTTCCCAGTGCTACTTTTGATCTCGTGTATCCTCAAATTTGCATTCGCTTTGCAACACCGTGTTATCCATTTTTCCTGGGGGCATTAACTGCACCTAACATACCCGCGCGCAAGGCGTTCCCATCGCGGTAGAGCGCAATAATGAAATCCCGGAAACCTCTCGAGCCGTGTACTACGATCTCGTTAGAAAATTGGATAGCTCATCGGTGCGGCGAGCAATTTCTCCAGCTGTTGAGAGGGTGGCCGAGTGAAAAGGAGACACATTCCTCTAGGAAACAGTCGCGGAAGCGAACGCGTGGGAGTAGCCGGGCAGGTATAGTCGGTAGGAGTATAGTCGTGCCGGATATTACGCGGTAATAAGAATAAGAGTCACGCGAGCAACCATGGGAAGGAAAATTTACGAGTGTGTAGATACGAAGCGAGCTCATCGTTGTCGTTTTCCTCTTCCTCCGGTGTGTCGTCGTAACGTTTGCAACGCGTTGTCGTCCGCAGCTCTCTCACGGCGTCATAACAAATATAAAGCGACGCCGTATATCTGGCCGCGGAATCGGACGCAATCAGCGGATTCCGGGAACGTTATTGGCAACCGCGGGTCGCGAAACAGGAAACCATAACCTAGTACACGGAACAACGCGTTTCGTGTGTCCGCGTGAAATAGCCGCGTGACTGGCACGTCACGCTGAACGATCGGTCACCGGTCGCCAAGGACGACGTTCGATAACTGTATTTACGCCGCGAGGATAAATTACTGACCTGTTCTACGGACGCTAGATAAGAAATGCTCTGTACGAAAAAAATTCATGCGATGTTCTAGCCACAGGTTCTGTGGATCTTTTGGAATGGGTATGCTGAAGTTTGAACTGATCGTTTGATTTGTTATACTTGATGGTCCTGTTGTGTGAAGTTTTTTGGTTTGTTGAATTATTAGTTCTGCTTGTGATTCAGTTTTTAGTTGATTTACTAGACCCGATTATTCGATCTCCGGACGCACGAAGTTTACTCGAGATCGTTCCGAGTAGAATAGGTCTGACCTAGCCAGACTGACCAGTCTCGATTTTTCAGTTCCTGTGTTACTGGATTTCATTCGATTCTGCGATATTTTTATTCGCGATTGATTTATTAATTCTATTATACTTCGCATAAATTTATCACCATGTGCAAGTAAGCTCATTCAAACTTGACGTAGTAGATCTACAGATGTACAATGTTTATTTGAATTCATTCAAAGTAGAATAGGTCTGTCGGACCTATTATTCCTTAAATGAAATTAACTCTATGTTTATTGTTATTTAATAATCTAATGAATGTGAAGAAATAAGTCATGATTAATGAATTGACTTTTGATGATACAATACAATTTGTTTTAATCTAATTTAAGCATTTATTGGTGGATTTAAATGTGGCTGACTAATGTGTCTGGCGACTACTGATCATTTCTACTTGACTGAATGAAGATGTTCCGGCACACTTGTCTATGGTTGAATGAATCTAGTTATCTCCACGAATTGTTTATCGTTACGGTTTACTATTTTTAGTTTGAAAATTTAAATATTCTCCTTCGTTAACGAATTAGCAAGGGTGGTTTCGGGTTAATGGTATGTGTTATTTGTATTTTGATGTACGCGGCAGCTGGCTGTCCGCCGGAAGTATCGTAACGACGCGTCTCCCGTTCGCATACGCGTATATTGTTTCATGAGAACTGTGACGCCGCGGAAAAGGGTCATGTGAACGTGTCACGGGCATCCACCGTATACTTTCATCGCGAATCCGAGCTCGTGGGACGTTGACCGAAACGAATAAATGGCTCTGCCTCGTGAATTCAATTCGACAGTGGCCATCCAATCGAACGTTGAACACGCTTCCGGCATCCTCGAATTTCCAAAAACTGCCACTCGAACCCGACTGAAACTCAGCTTTGCAAAAGTCAAATCGATCTTGTAACAAAAATCCGTTTCGACACTTGCACCAGAAAAATCCCCAAATCGACCAAATCTTCTAACATGCTGTTAAACAAACTGCTTGAATGCATTCCAATAATTAGACAGTGGCTTTTTTAAACAAAATAAACATTTTCTGCCTCTGTGAAACACACAAGTGGTTATTGATTTATGTCTTTCTTTAATTATAAGAAATATAATTTTGTATCAGTGAGAACTTTTTTAATTAAGCGAATCCCAATGCTTTACGCAAGTGGATTTCGTTTCAATCATTCCAGAGAAAAAGGCTGATATAAATAGTTGAAAATGGCGAGATAGAACTTTCACAAGAATTCTATCTTCGTCGCATTATCTGTTCGTGTCTTCAGAAACTCGAGATCTGCGACGTCGTGAGCGCAGGAATGTCGGCTAGGCTTACACCAGATAAAAGTAATGTTACAAACGTATCAAAACAATCCCCTGGAAAAAAAATAGTTTACGACATCCTCTTCTTCAATTTCAAAGTTCATAGCCCAAGAAACATGCCTCGTGCAGTTGAAGCGCATTCCGTTGCATCTTTCGATTAAAATAACGAACTTAGGGTAACAAAAATCTTGGAAGCCATTAAATATGTAAGAACAGACGGATGATTCGAATAATCCGTTTCTGAAAATAATATTAGAATTAAAATACAGAACACATTTATTTCGTTAACCAAAAAATTCGTTCTCACGTTTCGTCGTGGGTATTGGAAAAATCCTTAAAAAATACTGATGAAGACGGAGTTCCAGCGGAATTTGAAGGCCACTGACAGGGAGCTATGCGCTTTATTGGTACGTGGAACGCGTTCACCCTCGCGCCGACAAAAGAACCATAGAATCGATGCGAGCAACGCGCGACGTATGCAATCGGACCCATTATCCGCGAGAGCGGTCAGTATCGTCGATTATCGAGCCGCGTTCTTTCGCAATCCGCCTGGCCGGACTATCGCGACGCAGTATCCATAATAATACGTCGAAGAATTCCCCGTGTGTCTCCGGGACACCGATACATATATATCTATATATATATATTCATTGACCGGTGGTGGCGGTTTTTCTCTTGTAAACGGCCATTAGCGACAAGAGGGTAGCAGGCAAGATGAATGCTTATCGTCTCGGTGGCAAAGAAGTGGTCATAAATATATTTCTCTACCGTCGCGCTCGCTAGCCCCGTGTACGTTAATTAGTGGCCTTTATTTTGATTTAAGCACACTGTTAACGAAGTTCAAGGAATGCGCGCGGACTAGAGTCGCGATGGCGGAAGGATGCGTCCTCGCGGGAGAAGTCGACACACGCCAGGCCACGTGGCTCTATGCGGCGACCCGTGTCTCCTTAAGCTGTGTATCCACTCAGGGCCGGCCTGACCTTTTGGTTGGAATGTGAATTTGGTGGGAATGGAATTACTATTATTTTGCGATCGTATATTCCACACACACCCGAATATTCAATCTACTATACAGTGGGTCCTGCAGAATGTCTGATGAGTTTTCGTAGATCGCGGGGCCTTACAAACTGCGGGGCCAGGTTCAAACGAACGCGCTGAACCTGCCTCGCGCCGGCCCTGTATCCACTGATCATGCTACTGTAGTCATTCTTAAATCGATATTTCTGGGAAATACTTCGGAAAAATAATTTTGTAACAAATTTCTGCGTGGTTCAGGTTTGATGCCCATTCGAATTAACGATAATCAAAGTAAGAATGATTTTAATAAGTTAAAATATCAAGTTCTTTTTATGAAGCATTATTTAGGTGACAATGATCATAGTGTGTTACATGAATGTACTACTAAAATAATTATGTAAATAGAAATAAATTTAAAAAAATACTACGTTTTTAAAAACGGACTAAAAAGTATAAAATAATTTTTCGTAGTCGCATATCGATTCGTAACCTCGTACAGATAGTGGTGAAAATTTGTGATTGTGAATTTTGAATTGCTATGAAAATATTTGTAAGATTCCAAACAAAAAACATGGGGCGCAAGATGCATCGATTATCTATTTCATGCGCCCCACGTTTTTCGTTTGAAATCTTACAAATATTTTCATAGCAATTAAAAATTCACGGTATACATTGTCATCCAGTTCTGAGCCATGTATCCAATTTCAAGTCTCTATCTCATCAGGAAGTTAGTTTAAAATCAATTGAAAAATTTGTCACCGACAGACAGATAAATAAACCAACAAGAAAGCGAGCTAATAAAAACGTGGTAAAATGTACTTACATAATGCTGCAGCTTTAGGGGTACTATTTTGAAAAATTGAATAAACGTTTTCGATGTATTTAGCGATTTTGCTAACGTGAATCAAATCGAGCCACTGATTTCGCCGAAGCTCGGCGGTTGTCACGGTAGATCCACCTCGATCGGGKRGGTTCGGATCTTCCGGTTTCACGACAACGTATCCTCCTCCTTTCGACCGTGGGAGATCGCGGGATCTCCCTCGCGTTTCTTCGCGTAGCCGTACCCGCGGTTAATTGGTACCCACCAGAAGAAACACGGAGGCAAACGCTTTAATCGCCGTTATATCAGCGCAAAATAAGACTATCTCTAGCTGGCACGCCGCGGCAGGAACGAGAAGGTGCATCGACTTTTGTATCGCGTCGCGTAAGCGCATATAACGTTGCAGTAAAACGACACGGTCCGTGTTAATGCACGCGACCGCGTGTCTGCTGGACTTTTGTTCCGCGGACTGAATCATGTTTCCGCAGCGTCGGAATAAGGTGTGAAAGCCGAAGCCTGTGAACTTGATTCGTATCGGACGCTTCTGTGTACTGGGAGTGTTACTTCTCGAGAATTATCTTGCTCATAGGAGAGCAGAGCCAAATTTAAAGTTGTCCTAGGTTCGCTGATAACATGACATTTTTCTTTCTCACGGTATATGGTATTTCCTGTTACCTTTCCATATCGAATGAAGATCATTTTATGATTTGAGAAATTGCTTTGTACCTTGAAACATATGCCTGAAATCGAGAGACAAAAACAATTATAACTGAATGTATCTTCGAAGTATGATGTTTAAACATCTTCTACAGTTTAAGATGTTCATAGTTTGTCGTAGTCATCGGACGAATAATTATGTGGATAGCCAGCAAGAATTTATCATTTGTGACACGGTGTCGTATTTAATTTAATTACCAGTAGGTGTAACAGTGATTTTTGTGATTGTAAAATTATTTTAATAAATCTTAAGCAGAAGCTTCTGCGATGTGTATCGGTCGAGATTGTGAGAAAAATGGTGCAAATTTCTGTTTGAAGGGGCGAGTCAAATTTTAATAGATTACAATTGTAAATAGTTCGCCAACGGTAAGACATATTTTTATTTTCCTGACACTTTGGCGGATGTTATAATAACTTGAGCAACAGCTTTTCTTCGCAAAATTATTTTAGCACCAGCTGTAGAATTATTATTATCAATAGTTTCAGATTATCTAAGTGCTTCTACAACCCTGAGCACGCAGAATAACGATATACTAAATCTGTGCCTCTAAAACAGAGTTGTGTTAATTCAATTACATTGTATTTCAATTTCAATTATTCAATTACGTCGTAAATTAATTACTATTAATTGAAATACAATGTTATTCAATTACTAAGTATTTTAATCAGATGTGTAATTGAAGTACAGTATAATTGAAATACAACATAATTGAAATACAATATAATTGAAGCAGCTAGGAAATTTACAAATAATAAATTCCTTCTGTTTGAAACCTACACATGAATTTTTCAACCTCTTCTTGCCTATTACTTCATTTTTAATAATTCAATTACAATGTATTTTATAATTGTACTCCATTGCAATCACGAATTACATTGTCATTTAATTGAATGAACATCTGAATTATAAATTACAATATAACTGAATTACACTGTAATTCAATTGCTTTGTAATTATAATTCTGGATTAATTCAATTGTAATTCTGCACAACTATGCTTTAAAATTATTCTATGAATGTTTGAGATTGCGCAAACATTAGTGTAATTAATTATTAACAATTAATTTCGGCAAGTTTCGGGTTGAACCGTGCAGTATATGCTCGAGTTCTCGGTCTCGCAGTGTTCCCCGTGTTTGCATGGTCGGTGCACAGTGTCGCCGGTGTGCGTGTGCATCATGCTGTGACTTTTTCAATGTGTGAATCGGAGTGTGTCGCGGAGGATGCGCGAGGGGTCTGCCGAGCGAGCGAGGTAATGACTGGAGCTTCCTGCTGTTCACAAACTGCACGGGATGGGAGACGTCCCCCGCGCAGGATATCCGACATTTAATCTGATTTCTGGATTATACCGGCGTGGACAGGGCTGAAAGAAACACTCTCGCTCTCGTGCCTCCCCTGTCCTCCCTCTCTTTCTCCCTCTTTCTATCTCTTCCTCCCTGTGTTCGTTTCCCGCCTTTTTGCCCACCGTTAAAAATAATACCGCCTCGTTACTCCCTTCGAACCTTATTACGGACTCGATGATTCAAGGGGACACCGGTTATCGCGATAGGATGAGGAATTATGTGCTAATTGGACGGCAGACAGTGCTCTTCGGGGCGGATTTCTAATTGATTGCACCGGTTTAAAAATAAACCCCGGTAATGATACCACGACGTATCAATTAATCGCTGCATCACATGTCGTGCAGCAAGTAATCGCTGAAAAAAAGTATTGCCGTAAGCACGGCAATTAGTGGGAAAAAGTATCCTCGAACTGATGGAACTGGGCATGTACTTGAGAGAAAAATACTGAAGTTTCTTCGCTATTGCAGTTTGAATTAGACTAGTGAAATTTCGTTACGACCAGACGATTGTAAAATTTAACGGAGGATTCTTCCTTTTTGTAATTCACGTAGACAATTGTTCACTTTCCATAAAGATCCGCAATCTAATGGTGGAACGCAGGAACAACTTGAAGATTCTCAATTCTTTTAAGAGTTGATTTCACTGTGTAAAATCGAAAAGTGACACCAATAAAATTCAAATTGTGTCACAGATGGTATGCTCGACTAGTATGCACAGGTTCGTGATTTTTTGAATATCCTGTTGGCCTAATCACCCTCGTTAGATGCACCTAATAGCGCGACGTTCCCCAACCGAAGAAAAGGGGACCATTTCCGAAAACGGTCGAGCGCGTTTACCCATTTAACACCACCAATTTCCGGCGTACTCACGAATCATCAGTCAAACTGTAGCAGCGATCGTTACGGAGCGGCGAACGATTAGTCTCTTTCCTAATTCCGTAGTCCTTTATTTAGCTATGCCACCCGCGCAACAGGAAGAAGAGAGAGAGCGTAACGTTGATGCGCCGGATGGCGAGCCAATTAACCGCGTGTTTGGAAAATGGTAGTCCCGAAGCCATCGCGTCGCGTGTTATTTTTTATTAGTATTACACACGTGCATACGTGTCCGGCTCGTGGACAGTGATAATGAAGTTACCGTGGACACGTCACGCGACCGCGTACTTTAATAACTAACATTTCTCTAATATCGTTCTGCCGCTAAACGAGGCGGCGGCTCACGTGCCGGGCGTCAGTTACGAAACGCTGTCATTATTTTGCCGCGGACACGGGGAACGAGCAGGTGACAATTGTGCAACGAGGATTTCACGGTGCATTTTCTTGTGATGAGGAAATTACGGCGATCGTTGTCTTCAATGCCGGCCGCTAATTAACGCCTGGAACGGGAAAGTAAGAGTCGCCTCTGTTGCCGACTGTCAGGTTCAATGTGAGTCGTTTTTTTCGGAAATTGCTGATCAATCAGCTGTGCTAGTATTTTTTTTACATTATTCAAACTCGTAATAGTTTATAAATTATGGCCAGACTATATATATAGTACTTCGTTGACTATAAGGCTAGCAACACACGCTATTATAATAAAGTAGTTTTATAAAAAGCTCTACAAACTAAATTTTCAATCGTAAACTAAAAATTGTTTGCGGCGATTGCAGGTAACAGAATTACTTAAAAATGATTATAATAAATAATACTTTGGTAGTTTTGCTACCTCGTAGTTGCTACCACTATATTCAAAAAATGGCGTCTAATAGCAGTTTTTTGAGAATATCTCCTACGATGAAAACATTTATTTAAAATTAAACTAGAGAAAATTTCCTACAATTTATGGAATAATATTTTTTTTGTAAAATCAATAGTTTTGGCGTACGAGCGCCGCAAACTATTCTTCACCTACACAATTCTCGTGTTTTTCATATATTTACGAAAAATATACAGCAAAGATACGAGGTGGCAAAGTTGAAATTCGGAAAGAGTACATTGAAATCTATAAAATTACCCATTTACAAAACTCCCGGAAAACTTTCCAGACAACCTCTTTTTTTCGAACCAAATGACTGTGCAGAAATAAATGCTACTGAATATTAATTTATTAATGTTTAAGTGATTAGATTAAAGAAATCTCAAAACTGCAATTTTTGGGAGCTGTGTATCCAATACCGACGGCACAGAAATTGCGACATCCGCCACGAACGGGTTAATACAATAACTTGTTGCACATGATAAAAGTCAGTGCACCGGTACGACCAGCGTGCGAAGGGTTAAATTAATTAATTAATTAAAGCCTCAAGACACCAGTCAAAGGATCTGAATAATTCATAAATGAAAAAATTCCGTCGGGTTTCATTGCAACCTTCGTTTACGGTATTACACGCTCCGGCTTACATAATCCAGTTGTGGCGCTACGCTCGCGGAATACAAAGCGGTCTCATAAGCAGGAGCAATTAAAAGATCAAGAACACGGAGCAGTCTCAAGGCAGCAGTAGCAACACCAGCGAAATCTTGAAGTAATGCCGGGCCGAGGCCACGCGTGCACACGGCGTCAAGAATACGTGAAAATCGCGTGTTCGTTTTCATCCGCATCGCGAACAGGGGACGAAAAGATTCGTTGCTGTAGGCCACCAACTGGAAAGGAGGGTCCGCAAACTATTGTTAACGAGAGCGCGTGGCGTAACACGAACCGGATGTAGCCGCGTTGGGGTGGCACCGGTTACTTCGATTACGCTATCCAATTTTTCTCCTCGATGACCAGACGAGAATCACTTTAAAAATCGTTTTTCGTCATCGAGAAATTTAATTCTCCAGGAAAGCTCAAGAGTCAAGAATTTTCCGCGATTGATTTTTACTGAGAACGATTTCAAGGAGAGCCAGACACCCTTCAATTCGAATGAAAAATCAAATCCTCGACTTCAAGAATTTTTTTTCTTCAACAGTAAGAACTGCGTGAATGATTTACTGAGAATGATTCCTTAGATATTCCCCAATATAACGATGTATTTTTTAATAACATTATAGACGTTCAAACATGTTTAACCAATTTTCAAAGAGAGTAATCTATGAAATCTAAGGAGACACCGTTAGTATATCAATTTCAAAGGAAAATTCGTATGTTTGAACAAATCGTCTAATCATGATTCTACAGAATCCTCCTCGATGACCAGGCGAGAATTACTTTAAAAATCGTTTTTCGTAATCGAGAAATTTAATTCTCCAGGAAAGATCAAAAGTCAAGAATTTTCCACGATTGATTTTTATTGAAAACGATTTCAGGGAGAGCCAGACTTCAAGAATTTTTTTTCTTCAACAGTAAGAACTCCGTGAATGATTCCTTAGATATTCCCCAATATAACGATGTATTTTTTTATAACATTATAGACGTCCAAACATGTTTAACCAATTTTCAAAGAGAGTAATCTATGAAGTTTAAAGAGACACCATTGGTTTATCAACTTCAAAGGAAAATCTGTACGTTTGAACGTTTCGTCTAATCACGATTCTACAGAATCGTTACAATAAAAAATGATTCAAAACATTTTGGCCGTCCAAGGATATATTTAATATATCTTTCAGCAGCAATGGGAATTTCAATCGTGAACCAACAAGCCACCCGCAAGAACGTAATCGAATAATTTCGTTCGGGATCGTTATGTAAGAAAGGATCCTTTTGGTACAGCAGAATCATTGAAATTACCAACAGGTTTCCGGCAGATAAAGTATTAACGCGTTCGCGAATCGCGTAATACCGGCCCCGGTAACTTCAATAATTAATACAGGGCAGCAGACAGTAATCGATTCCTCTTCTTCATCCTCTGGTTCCTTCCCCTCTCGTTCTTCCTGTTCTCGTTTGGTCTCCTCCGGCACGGCTGCCTGGACACGAGGATTTCATATCCAGGAATTACGAGCAATAAAACGCACCTGTTTATTCACGGCGGTGCCGATTTATTTACGATACGCGCCGCAGACCATGATTATTGGGAACGGGCCCGAAAACTGGCCGAATCCGCCGCCACGGCAACGGATTGTTCGTGGAACAAGATGCTACCCAGGGGATCGTAAAACGCGTATCGATCGCCGCGATCTTTAACCCGGTGGCATCCTTTTCGGAGAAATCAGTAATAAGCGCTTTTCTGGATCCTTTCTGTCCAGCGAAAACTGGCGTGGTCGCCGATCCCGGAATACGTCCCCTGTATCTGTACGTAGTATAATAAATCCATGTATAATCGTACCAGTGAAATTTGAAACGAAAGCGAGGCTCAGGTTTTAAGTGGCATGGACGATTCAGAATTATTTGACAGACACGTGAGATGCTTACAAGGTAGCAGAAAAGTGTCTCTTAATAAGGTCGGTAATTTTCGAGCAACTTCCTTCGCTGCGAGCGCCATGACGTCAGGCAATTCTTGTCTTTATCTGCAAATTATTCGTTGAATTAAGGTATTGGGCCCGGCTGAATAAAGCAACTAACATGTTGCACGCAGATTCGAGATAAGGCCTTCGGGACTCCCCATTGGGCCAGCTGCCTTCTCCAGATACGATGTTGCAGTTATACTTATATGAAGGGACCAAATTCGGGTAAAAATGTTTCAGATAATTAATTATATAATTATGTGTATTATAATATATATTATAATTCTATAAAAATACGGAGTGTCTCAAAATTCCTTTAACACCCGGAAATTGTAAAGCGGTTTTGTTAAAGAGTTATTAATGAAAAATACGGACCAATCAGAGCGCGACCTAGATGTGTGTTGGCACAGTCGGCCAATTGACAGTTGGCGCGCAGGGGCTGACATTTCCAACAAGCGTCTAGGTCGCGCTTTGATTGGTCCGTATTTTTTGTTAATAACTCCTTAACAAAGCCAAACATTTTTGCAAAGGAAAATGTTGCTTCAAATAAACTGAAGAACCTTCAATTTCCGGATGTTGAAGGAATTTTGAAACACCCTGTATATAGATAGAAGTCAGAGGAAAGCGTCTGAGCTACCATAAATGGAGTAAAGGTGTAGTTACATATTTTCCGTCCAAGAAGTTGTTCATGTACCAGATTTTAATAAATTTTATTTGAGAAAGCTACGAAGATTGATCTCCATTTTCGTGGTGTTATTTAAATTCGTCTCTCTGTGTCAAACGGAGAAAAGGTTTTTCGTTAAAAGTCTAAGTGTATATAATTAATATAAAATTGGCAATGATTTAGTAAAGATCGTTTTTATCTTCCACGTTAGAAGAAGTTTTAGTAACGTCAGCTTAGTAGTAAGTTATTATGATCATCCTGAGCAGACTCTTAGGGAGGCTTCGAAGATTCAATTAAAATGGGGAGCACATTTCGCAGCTGGAGATCGACTCCTGAAGGAAAGGACATGCTGGTATAAAACAGGTCCGATGTGGACAAATTTATAAAGCTCTCTTCTGTTCGTCAATTTTCTTGCCGCGTTGTCGAAAATTCCCTCATTCAAGTCGGACAGATCGCTATGGCGACAATCCTTGCCGAGGAAGGACCTTCATCCTGACAAATGATGCAAGCTGCCGGTGTGCCAGAATAATTACGCGGCGCTGGAAACACGGGGAACCGGACGGACGAAGAAAAACACCGACGATCACGGAGCCCGGTGGCAAAGCTTGAAAAATTCAACCGAGTGTCGCGACCGGCCGGCGTCAAACCTTCGTCCTCAAGAAGATCCCTTGACAAATGAACGGCGGAAAGAAAATTGAACGAGGCACCCGGCTTCGAAGTCTTCGCTTCCACCATCCGGCCAGAGGTTGGGTAAAACATACTCTTAAATATGGGGTGCTAAGTGCTGGCCATTTGTTACACAAGGGGAAAAATCTGTAAAAATGTGGTTCAAGGTTCATAGGCTCTTCAACTCCCTGTAGCTGAATTTTTGTTACAGAGGGAAACAGATTTATGTAACTTGAAAACGTGTTTTTCATATTTTCAATAAGGACCACATAAAACATTCAGTATTTTCTCTGTAATTCGGACCAATTGCAATTTAAAAAAAAATAATATTTAGAAAGTTATCGTTCTTTTAAAAGTGTCCAAATATTACTGTGAGCTACAATCTATATATTTTCAATAAAATCACTTGACGTATAATATAATAGATATTTTCTACTGGTTTCAACTATCACTTAAATTATTGTGAAATTTTAGAAATTGAAATGTACTATGAATTATCACAACTTTCTCTCGATAAATCTCTAAGTTTAGAATCGTGTGATGCCGAATCGGAACATACAAAAAGTTTATAATCTCTAGCATATACATTTTAGGATGAATACAAATTCCAACACTGAATTGTAATAATCTCTTAAGCATAATTTTAAACGACCTGGACGGTTCAAGTTTTATAATATCGAACGTAATCAGTTCCTGCTTGGTACGTTTTTGTTCGGTTTGTCTCGAGAAGAAATCAGGATAATAAAGGTCAGAATGCTATCTTGCCGACAACCATTAACTTGGAAATATGACGAAACAAAAAACTTGATAATTGATAAGTAATTACCGTAAGCCACATGCCGTCATAATTAAACTCGTTCTCTTCTTATTTCGCGTATACTTGATATCTAAACTACGGCTTCCTGTTAATAATTTATCTACTGACATTAGATTGCGTTTTTACGCAGTTGTATAGAAGACGAATGCGCGAGATAGAAGTACAGAAAAAGTAGATCAATCATTAATAAGTCGAATATGGATACTAAATGATTTCCTGTTGCAGAACGTGACATTTAAATGATACGATTTGACTAATCTTCGATAAACGATGAATTTTTACATTCTCATTAATCTTGCTGTGAGAATATAGAAAATTATTTACCATCGGTTGAGTGTGCTTGTTCATTTTTAAACAAAATCTCTGAATACAGATTCATAATCTGATATCACAAATATTATCGCACTTAATTGTGAAGTATTTAATTGTAATTTCCTTTTCAATTTATGAAAATTGTAAGTTTTCCTTTCAATTTGTCAAGTCCAACGACGAGGAAAGTAGAATTTCAATTAATTATTTTTTAATATATAATAACTCTTCCATAAAAACTACAACAGAGAGGACACGTGAATCACGTGTACACGCTCATCATTCAAAATCTCATTCTCAGAATTAGATCAGCTTCTAGAGTGCCACGAAATCCGCGGACTAACGCAATATTCTCTTCGATAAATTTTCCGGGGGCAGAGCGTCCTATCGAAAATCACGTAGCGATCGGGACAAGGGCGATAGAGGGATAATGTTACACGATAACGCGCAAGTCCGGCGAATAACGAAGCCGACTCGCATTTCCATCCAGGCTAGCAATGTCACAATTTAGTTTTCGAAAGAGAAGACCCGTGGCCGCAATGGTTGCTCATCTTACTTCTCTTGCGCAAACGGCTCTGGACAGGAGCGTTGACACTGGCCAATTTTTTCAAAGTATTCGCAACCACGACAGAAAACTTGAACGTCCGTTTCTCCGAATAAATATACTCCGCACATTCCAGTACATTGAGTAAGGCAAACAAATAATTAATTACATTAAAATTCATGAAAAAATAATGACATTAAAACTGGTTGCATGGAAAAGGCTTTTTTCTATTTTTGTAAATAAAATTATCCCAGTTGAAATATCGACGAGGAGATACGAGACGAGGAATGTTGCTTTAGGGGTTGAAGAGCAGCTAGCAATTTCCTCGGAAATCGGCAAGAAACTGATAGAAAAATTCATTAGGGAGCCGTTAGGGTTGATCACTGACTTTTAAAAGACTATTAAAGAACCGCTGGAGGGCGGCGGGTTAACATAGCTCGCGGAGGTTCAATTATACTAAAGGCATCAATTTCCACTACATCAATCTTCTATTACGTCGACGGTCGAGGCTTCGGCGTGTCCACCGTGGCGGTTTGCAGGGCTAAAACCGAAATTGAGCAGGCAGTGTGGTCCTTCATTTCGGCAGCTGTCCACCAGGACAAATGACCGAGGAGAGTAGTCTCTCTCGCGGGCCTGATAACGCCGCGGCAAGCCGGTTAAAAGGAAATTAGGGTCGGCGCAATTCCGTGCGCGCGAAGGGCAACGCCGCCGCACCGGTGCCTCGTTTCGCCGCAAGGACGAAAGGATAATCTGCTGTCATTGAGGAGGGGTATAATGGGCCACCCGTAAACACGTCGTCGTCGTGTTTCGTCGTTCCCCGGCTTCGTTTCGTTTCATTCTCTTCTCGTCTCTTCCCTTCTCTTCTATACTCGAGGAACGATCGCCTCGCTCACAGGATGAAGAAATTTTTCGGCGTGAACCGTGCGAAATTACGCGACGTCCTCGCGACCATAACGCGGCTCGCTTTAACGAGATGACATCCGGACGTCGTCGTCGTCGTCGTTCCCACCGCGGTCGTCCAGGATCGTGCCAACTGGCTAGATCCTAGTTTCGTCGAGACACTCCACAGAAGCTGGGCCAAGCTTTTTCGAGAATATTCCCCACAGCTGGATCGCTAGATTATACAGTTTTATGCAAACTAAGGAACCAAGTAAAACTTTCCTTTTTTCTTTAACAACCTCGACAGTTTCGATATAGTATATCCATATTTCAAAATTCTGTTAATCTTCTTGTTCTTTCATATTGTCAAATTAGTAAATTGTTCTTTAACTTACTTACTTAACTTTAACTCGTTACAAATATAATTCAGGAGGGTTAGGTTAGGTTCTTAAAAGTTTCCTTTTTTCTTTAACAACCTCGACAATTTCGAAATAGTACATCCGCATTTTAAAATTCTGTTAATCTTCTTATTCTTTCATATTGTCAAATTAGTAAATTGTTTAACTTACTGTTCAGTCGTTCACTGAAACCAAATCAATCAGAATTTGGTGGGACTCTTATTATTCGGGAGGGTTAGTTTAGTTAGTTAGCTTTCATATTGTTTGAGTTGTTTAACAAATACCACGGTGATATTAATTTTTTTCAGACGCATTAAAAATTCTTCTGTTGAAAATGATCCACATCAGGATCAAAACGTTGGGATTTTGTTAATTGCAAGATTGCTTGTTTTTTTTTATTTTAATCGAATCTGTGCGCTGGTAGCAACACACATTATAATTCAAGAGAATTGAAAATCGTTAGGAAAATGCGAACAGAAGTGTCTTAATATTAAACATATTATATTATTGTTAGCTGCCATCTGTTGATAATTTTTTTTTCGCGTTAGGGTGTACATTTGCGCTGGCAAGGACTGGAACAACAAGTAGAAAAATCAACTCGAAAAAGATCAGGTAGCGTGCAGCGTTCTCAAGAACAGAACGATCACTCTGATGGGCATCCACTCGAGCATCACGATTCCGTACAATTACTGATTATCCACACCCCGGAATCGGGCCACACCGATTGCTCTAATCGCCGTCAACTACCTAGTATCTCAATTCACCGTGTACACCGGAATATTGATTTTTTGCTGGCCGATCCCCTTTTTTCGCGAACGATGCCCGGTCTAACGATCGCGGATCGTAGCTACCGCCTTGGGAAACAATCGCCCCACGAAATTGGGGATCCTCGGTTGGTGGTCCGTGTGGATGATGATAGAATGCTTGTCGGGGATTCGCCGACCTGCGACTTTATTCCTGGGAATCCTAGCCAACCTATCACTATACTATAAACTATAACAATTTAAAATTGCCCATGTCAATTACGAGAAGCCTCCTCTTCTCACAGAGATTTTATGAAATAAATTGAATGAGAAATTAGAACTAGATGAAACGAAAAATGGATTATTTATTATTATTCTTGGTTAGACAAGACCTTAGTAATAACGGGGGGGCTGTCCCCCGATTGTTAACAGAAGAGACCAGGTAGTTATCACCCGACTTCGCATTGGCCACACTAACTTGATTCACTTGTACAAAATTTTGAAAAATTCGCTTCTGGGGGCCCACGCTTGCAGCAGAAAATTGACCTAAAATTTGGTCGATACCGTTCCCAGATATTTTTTATAAAAAAAAGGTCATTCATCGTGTTTTATTATATGATCGTGCAAAACCTTAATCCGGCACTGCGCGTAGATTAAGTGCAAACGAAAATATGAAAGCAGCGAAATAAAAGTAAAAATACATTCGCTGCTATCAGTTATGAGACCCAATAAAAAGTCCCCTTTCTTATAGAGTCCTGTACGCGAACCGGCGAATAAATTTAGCATCGTAAAACTTCGAATCGTGCAACGAACAATCAAAAGACAAGTGACGACAGATGCAAGATCACTATAGCATAACGTGGTTTAAGCTTTTTCGGAGACGTCGGTGGCAGACGACAGTATCGGCGGTCTCGAACCCTGCAAACAGGTGTATCGGAGAAGGTTTCCGGGCCATATCGCGTTATCGTCATTCCGCGTGGCGGCGATACTACGCGAATATTGTCGTCGAAACGACGGTGTCACCCGTGAACTGCGGTTTTTACAGCGTCGATTAGCTTATCGCGGTCGACGTAATGGCAACGCTCGTCTGGTGACGGCGACGTGTGCAAAAATGGGCAAGGAAAGGGGGCGAACGGACTTATCTGAACTTCAGCCGCGTTGTGTATAGCCGGAATGACCCCCGGCTGAATCGCGAGCCGTCATAAACCGAGCCAATTACACGAGCATTCATGGGTCTTCTTCGGGTTTTCACGATCGGCAAATTTCTGCCGGATCGGCCCACCGAAATGGCTATTTCTGTGCATGTTTAGCCGGCGAAAGCGATTTTCCCGTCTCGTTTCACTATCTATACCATTTGAAAAATGTTGTACAGTATAGTAAGCATGAAATATATATATTGTAAGAGACTCCAGCTATCGCAGGTGCAAAGGCTTTTAAACAGCTATTCTTATTCAGAGTAGTCAATTTTAGACAATTTACGAGATCAAAAATGGTCAAGTTTATTGATCAACTGTTTGAAAATATTGCATACATGTTTCAGTAAATAACCCTTTGCACTCGGAGTTATTTTAACTAGAAAATAAAACACTTCTTCCGACCTAAAATATTTCCATGGTAAATGATACTTTTTTGATGGAAACGAAATTGATATACCTCATACAGTACCTTAATAAAGTAAGTTCAGGATTCTTCCGACCTAAAATATTTCCATGCTAAATGATTTTTTAACATTTGGTGGAAACGAAACTGATAGAATACATGATACAATACTTTAATAAAGTAAGGTCGGGATTCTTCCGACCTAAAATATTTCCATGCTAAATGATTTTTTAACATTTGGTGGAAACGAAATTGATAGAATACCTCATACAATACTTTAATAAAGTAAGTTCGGGATTCTTCTGACCTTAAATATTTCCATGCTAAATGATTTTTTAACATTTGGTGGAAACGAAATTGATTGAATACATGATACAATACTTTAATAAAGTAATTCGGGATTCAGACGTCTGGGCACACCTTCCCGTATCGGAAATCGATACGAGTCGATATCACGCGAGTAAGGAGCACGTGTGTCGATAGAGACACGCCAGTTCTCCTTAGGATCTTTATTTGGGTTGATAAGATTAGATAGAAGCGACGAAGAAAATAAATTTGGACGATCTAGACGATTGGTTCGACAGTATTGCCGGAGGTCGTTCGTCCTCGGCGTGGTCGCGCCCGGTTGAATACCGAAACGACGTTTCCGTGCGACGTTCGACTTGGAAATTTATTCAAATGTCACGAATGCCCGGGAAGGAGGAAGTTTGCTCGCTCCTATCTGACTTTTAAAAATGTCTCCGCGACGGGGAGTAGTCGATCCTCCATATATGATGCGGCTGAATTTTGCAACACTTTATGCACTCGTCGCGATTTAATTTAAACCTACCACGGCTGAATGACAGGCTTTTATTTTGCAATTGCTGAAATTTTAAAGACCGAATAAATTTCATTATTCATGCACAGATTATACCGACACCAAATTCGAAATTTTAATCCACCGCTTGAATATTAAACACTTTTTCTTAGTTCTACATAAAAACTCGAATCTTGTTCAATATGTTATTTAGTTTACTCGACGATCAAGGAGGAGGGTGTAACTTCGTGTAAAAAAATAATAAAATGGTCTCTCAGTATTCATTTTTAACTGGGAACTCACTACTTGCAAATTCTTGAGTTTTGATCTTTCCGGAGACCCTATTCTGTTCGATAACAGATGTTCTAATTTAAAAGATTATGAAAAATATGTTTAATATTGACGTGCACACCGGAGGGTTAATTTTTCCAGAAAAATTCTGTTTCTGTTGTTAACTAACAATAGGCACGACTTTTTGGAGGTTGTCTTGGGAAAGGTGAAACAGGCCTGTGGAAGAATGGAGAATACACTCTCATTTCCATCTCTGGTAATGGATTCGGGGTACCGGGGAACAGGCTTGCATTTAATAAGGTGCAGCCGTCTGACCTTATTTTAACAGATACGCCGGTATTTGATCAGGTCCTCCTTTGGTCGGTCTTATGTTTGTTCGTCGTGCCGTGCGTGTGACTGTCGCGAGGCGACTTCACGAATCGTGGAAATAGCCGACGCTGGCAGCGCGTGCGCTCGAACACGTTTTCCAGGAGGACGCCGAGCCGGGGACATGCTTCTTTTCCTCTTTTTCTTTCACCCCTCCCCTTCACCACCTACCTCTTTTTCTTCTTCTTCTTCACTTCGTCGTTTACTTAGAAGCAGATGCATTAGAAAACTCGTATGACGAGCCTTGACGCGCCGCGTGGCCTGACGAGTGGACAGCTAACGCTGCCGGGAAGCGGAAAAAACGTGGTAAAAATGGTAAAAATTCCGGGAATGAGGAGGTTTCCGTTCGAATCATTTTTTTTATGATTAGTGTATCCTCTTTCTCTACCTACTCGGTGACAATTCTGCAACGATTGGATGTCTGCGGTACCCGTAACATTCTAAATGGCTCAATTATTTTCTATCTCTAAAAAGTTGAAGCAGCAGATCCTGTTACCATTTTTCAAACTTCTTTTCCTACAGGATTGGAGTAGAACTTCGCAAACATAGTCCAGAATGATTAGATATAATCAATACAGAAGGCGTTTGTTATAAAACAAACTTGTAAGTAGAATATAAAAAGAAGATACCTTGAAACCTTCTTTTTTTATCTTTCTTATTCCTTTTCAGGATTATTTCTTTAGTCGATAGTCTCGGCTTGGGACTAATTTAAATACTCACACCTAAATACTAATGTAATTTGTTGCCTTTTTAAAATAATTTCATTATTCATGCTGCTCGAGAAAGTGCACAAGCTGAGAATAATCCAATGTCATTCTTTGATCATAATTACTCCGCAATAATAACTACAATGAACCTAGAACCATTATATGCTCGAAGAATAATATCCGACCAGAGGTTTATTTTTAATTTAATTAATAATCATACCGATTATTCTTCTCTGCTTGCGCAAATCACTTTTAATGTAGCGGAACGTGAACTGAGAACAAGAGCGGGTTTTCAAACACTTGAAGCGAAATCTACTTATGGATTAATTAATCCAATGAATTACATCATTGCAAAATCACGTACTTATTGTAATCGTATTGATTTTTTCATTGAATCTTTGCAAAATTTTCAAATGCAACTGCGCAGGATTATATGATAATACCTATCAACTGTACCATATTATTTTGTTTTTTCTTTGTCTTTTTGTGCATGTCCCTTCTTCCTTATTAGACAAGTAGTCTTGTATCTTTCTCTTTTTTTGTAAATACTTATGTAAAAGGGGCTTCTGTGCGTCTATAATAAATAAATAAATAAATTATTCATCTCACTCTTGAGCACAGAACATTCGAACGGTTAATATATTAATTCTGTACTATTTAATGTTATTTCCCTTCGAAAATAATATTCTGTGTGAACAATGGTACCCCAGCAATTCTCATAAAATATTGTAGGCGCAAGTCACCGAGTGAATCACTCTTCAATTCGTCGATCGCGTCGGTGCCTGAAATAATTGCAGCATCTCGTAGATTTCCATTCGAGCGAGCAAAGTGTCGCCTGATCATGAGGTTTCGCAATCGCTGTCGCGTCGAATTCCGCAAAAAAAGAAAGAGAAAGAAAGAGAAGGAGTCGATCGATCAGGAACAGCGTCAAGCGTCTAGCGAACGCGTGTTTCTCTTCGTGACGAACGGATACGTGTTCGCGTACACGTATCGCGAATCGCCGAACGTATCTTCGGTGACGTTTCCTCATCTCACCTTCGGCCGAATCGCGTGATGGCGCGCGGCTAACATGTTTCCTGCGTTTATCAGCTCGGACTCGCGCGCGCCACTCGAGCCGTGCCGTCGCGTCGTAAAAATTCGCATAACGTTAACGACCACCTATATCGGACACGTGCTGGAAAAAACGGTACGCGACACTGGGAAAGATATTTTACAGTCAAATACGAGACACATGACGTTCGAGAGCCTCGCCGCTTTCCATCGCCTGTAAATTTCTGCGCGTCATTTCCTTCTTTCTTACGGTTTTACTTTTCTTGCATTTTTTGGGCCAGCATTGTAGCATTTAATAATGAGTGGGAGGGTGTTTATTAGGGGAATTTTTGCATTTTTCTCTATCGTTTTGTAGTACAGTTGAAAAATGCTTTGTACCAGGTTGTAATATGTTTTTGGAATTTATGAACGGACTGCAAATTTTACAATCAAGTAGAATCAGTGAAAAACTCCTGTCTCTAATAAAACAGAGGCATTATGAATTTTACAAAATTTTCATATCCTATAATTACATTAGATTTTTTCCTCTCTTTTAAGTAAGACTACAATAATATTATTTCGTAATCAATATATGGACATTAAAGTAAACGTAGATCTTTGTCTAAATAAAAATAATCCTCGTATTCTGGAGAACGATTAAAGACGGAAGGATGAACTCACGTGAAAGGGAGCGTATAGATAAATAAGAGAGGAGATGAAAAATGTTTTGTACTAGGTTGTAATATGGTTTTGGAATTTATGAACGGACTGCAAATTTTACAGTCAAGTAGGATTAGTGAAAAACTCCTGTCTCTAATAAAACAGAGGTATTATGAATTTCACAAATTTCCATATCCTATAATTACATTAAAGTTACTTCTCTCTTTTAAGTAAGACTAAAATAATATTATTTCGTAATCAATATATGGACATTAAAGTAAACTAAGTATATTTATTCTTGATCCCTTTCGGGTTACAGGGAGAACCCGTTCCCTCTACATTTAATTGATTTCGTAATAGATACTTGCCTAAATAAAAATGATCCTCGTGTTCTGGAGATAAATTAAAGACGGAAGGATGAACTCACGTGAGAGAAGATTTTTCCCGTAACGTCTCGCGGTGTGGTCAGCAACGTGCGAGATAATACTGGACGAGACTCCGAAGTGGAGAAGAAGACAGAGGTTGAAAGGGAGCGTATAGATAAATAAGGGAGGTGATGGTCGGGACGGTCGTGTAGCTCTCCGGAATTTTTTAAATGGCTCCATCAACGCGGCCGAGGCCGGGGCCTGGCTGTTGATGGACACGAAACTTAATCTCGAAGAAGAACGCGCCGTTATCTAGGGTTGAACCTTCGCGACGTGTGGTATCTAACCCCTCCTGAGACAACATTTGAGGAAACTTAGAACCTGAGCCTTGGGCAGGTAGATATGCACACGGGCCCCGGCGACCTCTCCTCTTCTGCTCTGGGAAAGTCAAACAGTCAAACAACTACGCGCACCGAGTGTTGACTCGCGGCATACATTTGGTAGGAACACTTCCCCTTCGCCTCTCGCAAGACAAACAACCTGTCGTGATAATGATACACCGGATAACGGCAGATAAAAGTGCACGGAACACCGGGGCGGGGAATGAAAACGAAATATTGGTAGCGCTTATCCTTACGGAAGGGAGCAACAAAAACCTGGAGGGGAGGAAGCGACGTCCAAGGACCTCGCTTCGGACGATTCCGATAAGAATCATTCTACAGGAATTCTTTTTTGTTCTGCTTTCTGATCATTTTTTTATCCTGAAGAGAACCCTGTTAATATACAAGCCTGCTCTGTAGAACGGCTTGCCGATCCTCTGATAAATTGTGATAATCATTAACATATGTATTTGTCTTTGCTGCGAGCTGTGTAATTATAAAAATCGACCGCTGCAAACGAACGAAGCGCTTCGTCATGGACCTGGCGCATTAATAATTTTGTTATAGATTGTTGAATCGAATTCGAAAAGGGGAGGTTACTCAATTCGATTAGTATGTTGCTCTTTTTTCGTGTGAAGTCATACTTATTTGGTAATGATAAGTTCATGTAAATAATTCGTATCTTACAATAACAGTCGAAAATTTTGTGGAAGTTCGAACATTTTCGGAAGTATGAGACACAGTTCCTTGTAATCTTCTTCCCATAAAAATCGCTGATAGCACATAACCTTTTTTACGTATGTGTTCTCTCAGATAGCCGCGCAGATCTAAACATTAGTTTAGTGATTGAGGAAAGCGTACGAACCAACTTCAACTCGTGCCTCGGTGATCTACGAGACTGATACAATTTTGTTCCAATACGAGGTACAAATTGTTTCTAAGGAAATGTTACTTATCTTTATGCAAAATAAACATGTTCTATGCTTAAGGATATTCTGGAGGTAATTAAAAACGCAACATAATTTTACGCAAATTTTACAAGTTTATTTTCAATAATAACCATGAATTTCTGAGGTATTTTCAATTTATTTAAATATTTTTTTTTTTTAACTTTTTATTGCATAATTACACACGCATTTATATATGTAATGTTGAATATCACAAATTTATTATCTTGAAGTTCAAATCAGAGGTTACAATCATTCGCAAAAGTCACTTACAATGTTTTATAATATGAAGACAATTTGATTAAGAAGAAAATATAACATGAAATTCACTAATTAAACGAAAGCTTTTGAAATTAATCTATTTTTTTAATGCAAAATATACTCACGAATGGCTTTCATTGCCAATATATTGATGGATTTCGAATTTCTTGTACTTTTGACAACCCATTGTACCTCCAGAACATACTTAACGTGAGACACAGAAATTAGATAACGGTGAGTTTGGTCTTGTATCTATTTTAACTATGTGAAAACAGTGTAATAGTACTCTTAGATGCCTTCATTTGCAAAAACACAATACTTCAGGAACGTTTAAAAACATCGTTGAAATTACCCATAGAAGAAATGCCTTGCAACTTCCATTCCTGAAAATCAACTTTGAACATTTTTATTTGATTAAAGCTTCCCGGTGTAATGATAACATTCGAATAAAGGTGCACCGAATGAAACGTCTCTCGCAGATCCGTATGACCATGGCGCAAGGTATAATCCTCCGAAAAAGGCCGTTGGCAATCAGAATTCACTGAGGGACCATCGCACACGACCATGATCATTACACGTTCCGCGGAGCAAACGGTAAAACGTGTACTTAAAGGTTCTCCTTGGGAACCGAGGAATTGCAAAAACCGATTTCCTTAATCTCCCCGGACAGGTTCGAGCCCTTAACGCGTTCCCATGCTCGAAATTTATTAACGGCCAATAACGGCGAGGCGATTTAACCGAGGAACGGTTCGATCTTTCTCGATGGATCGTCGAATCGTCGAACTCGCAGCTCCCGTCAAAGCGACGTATTTTTCCAAGAGAGCAATCATTCCCGTTCACGAACACAGCAGCCTAAGGGCTTTCCGAGGCGATTTTCAGCGTGGGTGCACGCGAGGATCGTGAGCTACCATCTCCGGAGACAAGGAAGAAAGAGATCGAAACGGAGAAAGAGACGAGAAGAAACCAGCAGATTCATTCCCACAATTACGCAACCAAGTTCCCCCGGTGCCCCGGCCTTCGAATTCGTCCTTAATGAAGGATAATCACGTTTAATTGACCGCCCCGAGGCGTCGGTTGCACCCTCCGGCCAGGATCTCTTATACACTCTTGCCAACCGTTTCGTGAGACCATCCTGGGGCCACTGTCTCTTGCTGCCTCGCAATTAGTGCAGATAGGTCAAAGAAAACATTAACCGAGACCGCTTTCCAGCACGGCGTCATTGTAATCCACGGTTAATTGATATTCGCTCCTATGATCCGGGAGTAGACACCCGTCGCACAGTGGTCCCTCTCAGCGATTTAGTTGGCCAAAATTATTTATAATGTTTAATGATCCCACAACGTTTTCAAATCACATATAATATCATTTTTAATTTGTTTAAGTATTTTAAAAACATTTTTTAATACTTTTTCAATATTTTTTGGTAAATTTTCGATTTTATAAATATATTGAATTTTTATATTTTCTTCAGATTAGAAATGTATCTTGAAAATAACGAATAAGTACTTACGTTTTCTTTATTGGAAATATATGTCTCCTCTGAATCTGATATTTCTATGTCTGAGTAATCAATTTCTGAATCAGTATTGTGATTGGATTCTACTACATAATCGAAATCTTCTGCCGAACCACTGACCTCGACTTCAATGTCTTCAAAATATCCGAAATTAGACATCATTGCCACAAGTATGCGTCAAACTCGATAGACGAAATCAGACTGACGTTAGATAATCGCCCCGTAAGATAAACAAGTCGAATACGACGCCCTTCAAATGAGAATAGCTCGACGGAAAAAATGAACAGTCGAAGACTTGGATTATATTTCAATACATATATACGAAATCGTCGATCAAAAAGACCAACACGCGCCTACTCCCGAGTTAAATATCCGTGACCTATACTCACTCTACTACCACCACCTCAACACCCTCTGTCCGGAGATATTGTAATTAGGTACAGTGATGTCTCATTCCTATACGTGAAAAGAAATTCTCGCGAGGACTGCTATCAGTGCATTGAGAGTCGATCTGAAAAAATTGTGCACTAAGAAACTTTTACCTTCTGCTGTGTGTGTTTGAATTTGATGATGAAACTGGCTACACACAATTTAAAGCAGTGGTCATACTCTATACATTGAAGAACATCAGTGTATTAGTTACTGTTTAATAGATTAATTAAAAGTTGGAAAAAAATTTATTTGGCACCTGTGTCTTGCAAATAATGCAGACACTTTTTATTTTGCACAAAGATCCGCAGTCTTGTAGTTACACATATTGTGTTATCGCAAAGTGTTATTAATCTTTCGTGACCTGTGTTACTAGAATAATAAAATTTTATTTATGGAATGTTGCTCACCTATTATGGAGAGGTACTAATTTGTGATTTATTAGTGGACTGGATACTAAATTTGAAACAGCAGAAGAATTAAAGGAAATCAATATTTGATTTTCAGCTGCCGAAAGTGACAAGTCCTATCGAAATGACCGAAAACGTCGGTCCCTCGTCGAATTGCGCAGAACAACTTGGCAATTTCACGACAGGGCCGGGAAAGTCGCGGCGTGTCAACGGTTTTAACTGCGATGTAAATCATGCCGATAAGTATATCGCGCTGCCGTGTGCTGCCGCCACGTCGAGCAAGCAAGGTCGCGCTTCGCCGTCTCTCTTCCACCATCTTATAATTAATCATTTTCGTACGGCACGCGGTAATACCACTTTCTTTTCCCTTTTACAGTAAAGATCCGAATATTTTCCGGGTCCGAGGTCCTCATTCTTGTCTAAGCCTACTCCCTCCACTGCCTGTCAACGCTGTGCCGCGCCAAATCGACGAAATCTGTGTCAAAATCACAGAACTTTTGAAAGAAATGAAATAAAGCAATGAAATTTGTTTTAAATTAAAGCTGAATCTTTTAATTAATATGGAATAATTATGCTAAATTTGTACAATTTCAAGAAAATTGTGATTTTTCCAATACCATGTGCGGAAAACATTTTTTTGGAACATGCTATACATAATTTCCCGTAGATTTTTTCACGCTGATTTCAAGTCTGGTCTCAAAATTTGTCTACGACCTCCGGATTTTGCAAAAAACCGAATTATTGTTAAAAATTTCAATTTTTATTTCCTCAAGGTTAAAAACCGTTCGTACCATAATCTCCATAATTATCCCATATTCCGGATAGTTCCAGCTTTAGTTTTTCAAAAATTTCATCGCTCTATCTCATTTCTATCGTAAGTTCTTTGATTTTCACTCAGATTTCATTGGTTTGTCCCATAATGCGACGTCTTGGGTAATGCTAACGCCTCACTATGAAATCTGTGTCAAAATCAAAGAACTTTTAATAGAAATGAGATAGAACGATCAATTTTTTTTCACAGCACGGATGCTCGAAGTAACTCTTCAAGCTACCAACGATTAATTAAAAATCCCGCAATGGAGCGGTTGCTCGTGAGCACCAGTGGAACTAGGCTCGTTGCGTAGAGTTGAGTTTCTCAATGTTGGAAATGTCTTTGGGGAGCTGTTTGAATATCTTGAGTAGTTTAATGGAATCGAAAGTGCACATTATCATTTAGCACATTCCTTGAACCCTTATTTCTGATAAAAATTATTTTTTTGAGGTGGAACAACAGCCCAATTATGATCGACGTGGCAATCAACGTGTTTAAGCCTAATATAATGTAAGTGATAAAAGGCTAACATATTTCTCATTTGTAAATGTTCTTTATAATTATACGTTTCGAGCGCATAGTAATCTTCTAGAATACATGTGGCTTGAATAAAAAATTTAACTTATGCAATCGGTGGTGCATATCACGTGAAATATATCAGGATATCATTGGCACCTGTCATCTTGTCGGTGTCATTGTTAAAAATTGATATTTATTGCCACCACGCCAAATACTCTTCGCAGTATACCCACATTAAGTGTTTGATACGGGGACTTGTTTCTGGTCACTAGTTTGTTGAAACCAGAGTTGGACAAAAATGGTATTTAAATAAAAATTTCGAATAAAGTGGGTTTAAGATCCACTTGGAGAAAACCTACTTTATTCGAAATTTTGATATGGATTAATTTTTTGTTAAACTCTGGTTGAAACAGTTGAGCAAAAATGTTATTTAAATAAAAATTTCGAATAAAGTGGGTTTAAGATCCACTTGGAAAAAAGCCACTTTATTCGAAATATTCATGTGGATTAATTTTTTGTCAAACTCTGGTTGAAACAGTTGGAAAAAAATGGTACTTAAATAAAATTTCTTTTGTCAAACTCTACTTGAAAAAGTGTGCGGCGTTTCCCAGCTGAGAAAATCCTGACGGTCGAGGTGCCAGCTTGGGAACGACTTTCTGGACATTAAGGATTGGAATTCGCGGTAGAAGTACCGTAAATACGAGCGGCGTAAGTATCCTTTACGCCGGGGGACACGGAACACCTGAAAAATTCGCATACTCGGATCTAGTGTCGGCGCTAATGCGGGCGATTGCCGGCTACCGCCAGGATACTCGTGTTTCACCCGTGGAAACGCGTGGGTTCAGGCTGTTCCTGCCGCGGCGTTAAGTTCGAATTTTATGGTCCGGCCCGGTAATCCGTTAGAAAGATTCGATTTCAGCTACATTTTAGCAGGGGCCATTCCGCAATGTTGCGCCGCGAAACGTTACGACCAAGCATTTCGGGTTTCATAACCGCGATCAACCAACAGACGCCGATTGGCCGAGCGACGTTTATGCAAATCTCCGCGCTTTCTAGGGCGGTTTTGAGAACCCCGCTCGCTGATTCCCGTCGTCTAATTTGCCTCGAAATGCCGCAGATATTAAATCTTCAATAATATCCGTGGCCTCGGTGAAATTTATGCACTCGTCCTTTATGCGCGGACGTTATGTTTGCAAATGTGCCCCAGTAAAGATTTTTACACGGCTGTTTATAGAAGCGGAAAGTTTCCATTTTCCTTGCGGAATTGTGGAAAAGTGGATCATTCAAAGGAGATCTGGTATTTAGTTAGGAATATCTATATAGTGTGTACTTAGATTTATGATCTATTTATGATCTTTTAATAGTCGGACCAGTTAGCGGTGTCGGCGAATTTACGCACTCCTTGTTTTTGCACTGCTGTTGCATGCAAATTTTTGTAGAAGTGTTTACATAAACTATAATCAAATAGAATTGCATAATGTGAAATCGTGAAAACTGCAATCTGGTTATGAACTTTACAGTGCCACGCATTCACTAGAATGGAAATGCATAAAACAATTTTTTCTGGATAAGTCAATATGAAAATTTAATCTTCCCCTTTACAACGATTGCTTAAAACTTCATTTGATGTTTTTTTATCATTTTATAGAACAGAAATGAGGAACAAGTACCTCATATTATTTTGCAGGGATGTAGATCCAATTTTAACCATTCGTTGTAAAGGGGAAGCTTCAATCTTCAAATAAATGGTTGTTCCAATCACATGAAAAATTTTTCAATGTTGTTATAAACTTCCCAATTTGTAACATTTCGGACCAAAAAGGGTTTTCATTTTCTCAGTCGCAGTATAGCACAAAAATATCCTGGATAAAAATGAGGGATAGATAGAAAAAGTAGGGGCTTCAAGCTGGAAAATGAGTCTAAATCTTTATTTGATCGCCTCGGGGTTACAAATACATTTTCCGTCCTCCCTTCTTCCTCTCATCCACCTCTATTCGCTATTACAAGCGACTCTTATTTCTACCGTATATACTAAATATATTTACAATATACAAAATATATTTACAATAGACTTACTTACTAACTTACTAAGCTATTTACTATTTACATCGAGTCTCGATATATAGTTATACTATTTTTGTTAACAAAATGATCCCAGTTCAAATATCGTCAATGTTTAGTTATTGCATTAAGGGGTTGGAAAGCACCGAAATAGCATTGAAATACTTTTAGGATGCACTGTACATCACGGTTTTCGAAGGTGGCGTAGAAAACGGGCGCGTGCCACGCGATGCGTGAACGAATACAGCGGCAATTATTAATTCGCATCGTAGACGGGGATAAATAGTGGACGGGAACGGTGTCGTGGCGAGGTGTTCATAAATAAGGCCGAAAGTATGATCCCGGTCGATAACCACCTCGGGGTAATTAAAATCCCGGGGTGGTTAGAAGATGTTCGAGGCGCTCTCCGTTCTTGAGGAATGTTGGTGGGGATATTTATATGGCGCGAGACCACGAAGAAGGGTCTCGGTTTAGACGGTCGCGTGGTACATTCAGCCTGTCTTGCTTTTATTCGCCTTTTTCTTCGCCGCGTCTTCGTCCTTTCTACGCCGCGAGCAATCACCATGAATCACCGTTTAGAATCGACAAGCCGGCGGTTTCACGGGGTGCTAGTCTACTGGTCCCTTCATCATCGATTTTTGTTGACTCTGGAAACGCGCGATCATTCACTATCACATAATTGCGCCCGGGTAACGCAATTAATCGCAGGGACATTATCTCGTTTCCATTAGTTTTCGCATCGCTGACCTTAATGTGGCCCGTATTTCATTTTTTGCCGTTGATATTAAATTTGAATCCGATCACATTAAATTAGAATGGTTAATGAAATCGCTGTTCTACCCTTCGGGAGACTTAATAATGTAAATAATAAGGATTCTCTACTTCATTTTTAACTGTATTTATTCAATTGGAGGCCAAAAATCATTTGTATGCATTAAATGCATTCGCGTATAGTGTATAAAACAGGTAACCGCATTCATTATTTCATGAACATCAAAAGACAGAGTCGATGAAGCCACCGTTTAATTACGTACCAAAAAACTTCGGCTCCGAATGAAAATATCCGCTTTCTAATTAGCACGGACGCGTCCCTTTTATTCTCGACCGATCGACCCAGCGAGATCCTTTTCTCGAGCATTGAATCGAGCAATTACAATCGTTTTCTTGGACCGCAGCGCAGAATAATAATCGGCGCGCGGCGTATTATCGGAACCGGTATTGAAATAAATGACCGGCGGGCCGAGGTTCCGGTACGCGATTATACATATTTCATATTTCCATACAATTATCATTAACGGCTCGAATTAACGAGCGGCGGACGCGCCCTCCCGAGGGAGGCAGCTGAACGTCTTCTGTCTTTCGTCTTAAGTTGTTAGGTGCTACTATCGCCCCGCGGTTTCCGAGCCTTATTTAAGACTCGACGAAAGAATGTAATTCCATGGAAGCCATAATAAATAACGGATAAAGCATTTCGCGAAACTCGTTTCCTGCGCGCGTCGCGGTCTCCGAGGATTACACGGCCCTCGAGGGATTCGGTCGTCTCTTTATTTTTCGATTTCCTTTTCCTTTCTTTTTTTGTTTATGTGCTTTTTTCCAACTTTTTCTGCGACATCGGTCGAGGATAATTGAAGCCGACGGCGAAACTTCTGAGAATGTGTTTTGATAGTCACGAGAAAAATAACATACACGACGGCGTTTTTCAATTAATCTTCCGGAATTTCGTTCTGCCGCCATAATCTTGCTCGTTTCTAAATATTATACTCGATGTAATCCGAGGTTTTCGGAGGCGAGGCAACTTTTTGCCGGCCAGGGATTCGTCATTTGTAAATGACGTCGTGCATTATGGTCATTTCGAGGGGGCATAAGTTGGGAATGATGAGATCAAATGCGAAGCAGGTTCTTTGATTTGGGTAATTCGAAATTTTCAGTTTTTTCGTAGATCGTAATGCGCTTGTTTAGACAAGATTTTTATTTAGGGAATATCTGTGTCTATAATTGTGAAAGTGGTCCAAGTGAAAATAAAAAAAAAACAATAAGTTCATGAGTTATTTCACATCGCATTAATTAAATGTGTATAACTTTCACGAATAAAGTTGAAATTCAATAGTAATCTTGGTAGTCGTAATAATCAATTTTAGCTGTTCAATAAAAAATTTTAATGATACAGATTTTACTAAATTGTTTAAATTCCATATTTCGTATAGCAAATGGCTGTAAATCAAGATTAAAATCTATAAAATAATTCAAGAGTAATTGCCATTAAAGTATGGTGTATTTCTTAGAGTAAATAAAATTTCCGTAATGTTTAAACAAAAATCAGTGATAGTGTTGAATGATATTAGTTTCAAAGAGGGTGCTAAAAGGAAGTTACCCGAACAACTTCAACTACGATGGGGCGAAATACGAGTAGCTTAAAAGAACGTTTAGCAGTGTTAAATCCGACCCCGTTGGTGTTTAATTAACGAATTTCCGGTTGCGTCGCGATGTGCGACTAGCTTGGACACGCCATCGAATGCAAATCTGTGAGCAAAGTCCGGGGAAACCGGAAATAGCCGGTAGCCGAGCGTGAGGTCTTTCTAGGGCCACCTGTCCTCCGATACAGAAATCAAAAGCGGAAGTCTACCTTCGGACAGGAAACATCGATCCGTGCCAGTAGCTTCGTATCAGTCACAGCCGTATGTCAACTTCGTAGTCTCTCTCGACTCTTGTAATTACTGAAAAATAAATTCAATAATATTTTACACAATCTCTTTGATATTCTCCTTCAGTTAGAATTATTTTCAAAATTTTTAAACGTTGAGTCTTACAATAGATAATTCAGAAAAACGTATTTTATTGACAGCAAACATTTCCTCATTGGAGAATGCAACACAGTGAATTCAATAATGAACTAATAAGAATTGCAATTACTGAAAAATATATATAAATTCAATAATATTTTACACAATCTCTTTGATATTCTCCTCAGGTAAAATCATTTTCAACATTTTTAAACATTGTGTCTTACAATAAATAATTCAGAAAAATGTATTTCATTGACATCAAAAATTTCCTCATTGGAGAATGCAACGCAGTGAATTCAATAAGAATTTTAACTGCAGTTACAAAAACCATATATTTATAATATGTGGAAGAGAATTCTATACGAATAGCACTAGTAATCGAGATTATATTTTTGAATTTCACTTTCTAAAAGAATGAAAAGAAAATAGCGTCGCTAATGGGATGATCTACAAATTTCAAATGGTACTAATTAACTTTGCACAATGAATTGATTGTGCAAAGACTAAATATAACCGTTGGATCGAACTTTTGATAGCCACTGTACAGCAGGACTCCTCAAAGGAACGTGCCCCAAAGCAACGAAATAAAGCGTACCAAGAATTTCGGTCTGGTTCATTAAAACATCGACAGTGATTACGTGGGGCACATTTCGGGCGCCGACGAATTACAATTTACCAGGATGATTTCGCGAAGGATCCTTTCGAAAAGAAATGTTCGCGTTACCGTTCGCCGTGTCCTTATTAAAAAGGGCTCCGTTCTTCGCACGGGCTCTCGGTGGGTCTCGCGCGCTTACGCTTGTTAGCGTGTACGAAACGAGAGCGGTGCGCGCGGTTAATCCGTCGAATTATTATCATTATCGTTAATCAGCCGCCGCGGTGCGTTCGATTGGTACGTTCACACGATCCGCCGATAATTTTGTATCGGTCATTAGGTTTATTGGGCCGGGTTGCCCGGGGGCCGAGTTATCGATGACTTACGGCCCATAGGATCAAAGTGCAGTAATTATTCGCGGCGTGAAGGAAATAATCGGTTCCTTGATTGCTCAATTCCTCCCACCATCGTGCCAAGAGGGGAAGCCTTCTTAAATCGTTACTCATCCCCGAAAAACCATGCCCGACCCGACCCGGCAAGGCACGGCCCTGTCCGCTCGCGTTCCGACTTTTAATTTGCGTATTAGCGAACCTTTATACGCCCGGTAATTAGTCCCCATCAATGGGGTCATTAATATTCCCCGCAACGGACCGCCTAAATACAATCTCGCCTGACGTCGCCGGGGACCTGGATCGCGATCGCGATCCATCGATCGATCCTCCAGCTTGACAGTCGCCGCCTTTAATCGAGGCCGCGTCGCCACGATCGGAATCGTCGCATTGCGAACAATTCGGGGATCGACGATCGAGAACATGATCTCAAGGGTCCTTTGGATGAGAAGTTCGATGGCTGGGTTAGCTGTCAGCTGGTACAGCTGTGAGACAGGATGAAGGAAGTTTGCTGGAAGGATTCCTTGCTTTGAAACAAGCGATTGACGAGGTGGACGTTCGACAACGCGATGGTGGATTTGAATTTTAATGGTGAAATGACCTTTTTCTTTTTTTTTAGAAAAAATATCTGTCGACGGTAGCCACACATCCACACATATTTAACATTGAATCCTTGATCATGACGTTGAAGCATTTTGTACCGGGCCACAGAATGATTTTTAATGCACATTAAATAAAAGTCATTAAGATGATTGTATAAATTTATTTGCAGAATAAAATCTAATTTTCTTTTCTTTTTGCACAGTTCTTCAATTACTTCGGTTATAGTTACATGAATTTCTCTGTGTATATATAACAAAGCCAACCCAATTTATATGTATAGGGAAAAATTGTTCAAAATGTTTAGTTTTACATATAACATATCCAAAAATCATCACAATCGGAGAGGAAGCAGCTATTCCACAGTTTAACTAATTTTCCAGGGTTTTATTTCCTTTTTTAATCGTTGCATCCTGTCAACAGACAGGTTAGCAACACCGGTTCGAATGCAAGTTTTGTACTCGTTTTATTAGGTGTTCAACACTAAAGTCATCAATTCAGATTTTAACTCATTGTGCTCCGCGCGACACTTTCTACGAATTTATTTGGATTTGAATTTCAAAGTTCAAGCCAAGACATTTTATGATATGTACATATTTGAGAGTATTTCTTTATGAGCTACGCGATGCGACACGAAAGTATGTTTGGTTATTTGAATAACATCGAGGAACTGATACTACGAGAAACAATAAAATGTGCAATAAACGATATTGCAACGAGCGAGGTTCTTCTGTATTTCTGAGGAACGTGTGAGGGTTAGCTCGGACAGGATCTGCGAGAAGCGACCCAATATTTACCTTCAACCGACACTAGTCGCACCTGTGCGTTTACGGAACCTGACACGGAAGCGCAGCTAGCATTCCGTAACCGGAAGGGATGTTCCCCGGTGTGTTCTAACCCCCTGAAACG
Organism: Lasioglossum zephyrum; assembly: GCA_028455615.1. NCBI lineage: Eukaryota > Metazoa > Arthropoda > Insecta > Hymenoptera > Halictidae > Lasioglossum > Lasioglossum zephyrum. The sequence goes on along the minus strand of CM052330.1, from coordinate 12,189,811 downwards.
CATCGGGCCGAGGTTTTCTGTCGCAGGAAACGTTGATAGTTAAAAGGGGGTCGGGCCCCATCGATCCGTGACTGCCATATGGACGAAACGAACAGTCAGGAAGAGTCAAGTTGTCGGTTTCGATGGTGTTCGAAACGTTTTGATGGTCTCGGGGTAAATTGGCCGGCGCTTTTTGCACCTCGCGGTCGATTACCCTCGATACTTGCCGTCATCCACACGATACGGAAGTGGTAGACAGGCTGTGAAAATTATTTCGTGGCCGCAGAAATGCGAGAAATTAAATTTCACGCGTACACATTATTGCCTGTGATTGAATTGCAAGGAAACGTTTGAAGAATGCGTTCTGGTTCAATGTAACACTAATTTGAATCGCTCATTCTCAAGAAATTATACAATCCTGTTATTCAGTATGAAATTAAAATGTTTGAATCGCTGGCTTTCTGCTTCTCTCCTTACTAATTGCAATATTAATGTTAATTGTTCATCTGTGTAAGGAATTATGCACACCTTCCAACCGTGTGAAACTGTTAATGAATACGCATCCGTATATTTTCCGACTAATATACGCTTCGCTTTTTTTACGTTAGGTTCAATCTTATTATAATTGTTCCAGGGGTAAAATATGGGGAACATCCCTTCCGGTTACGGAGTGCTAGCTGCACTTCCTTGTCCAGGTTCCGTTGCAGCACAGGTGCATCTGCTGGCGGTTGAACCAGTGCAGGAAGAAAGAGCCCAAACGCAATTGGTTACGCAGGATGGGGCTCTTTAAATTACCATACTGACTTGCGTTAACCATTATCTTGATAGAAAGTAGGTCAGGTTCGGGGATGGCTGATGAACGCATCAATGAGATTGCGTCGAATGAAATTGTTCTCTATAACGGAAACACTTTGAACTCGATGACACCAAATCGTTCAATAAAAATTAATAAGCGTTACATTTTTATCTTTCTACATCTACAATTCTAATTCGCGTTCAATTGTATTGAAATTTATACAACGTGTACGAATCGTAACACAAGCATTCTTATTTTGTTCTGAAATCATTTCTAAATGTTACATTGTAAACAAGCATTTCTTTAGATAGTGTGTTACGTTAGTATATTATTCAATCTTTCCAAAATTACATGATTTCAATGAATTACCTCGATAACATTTGTTCTTCTTTTCGTAATGTCCCTCCCGAACTTTTATAATGCCAGATATTCTGAAGCACCCGATCAATAAAAATTATAAACAAGCATCTCTTTAGATAGTGTGTTATGTTAGTATATTATTCAATCTTTCCAAAATTACATGATTTCAATGAATTACCTCGATAACATTTGTTCTTCTTTTCGTAATGTCCCTCTCGAACCTTTCGAACTTTTACAATGCCAGATATTTTCAAGCACTCGATCAAGAAAAATTGATTCTCCCAGCGAATTGACTCTTTCGAGATAAACTGGGATTGATCCGAAATTACCATAAATTTCCGAAGTTCGTTAAGACTATACGCGAACAGCCAATCAGATTATGTAAACCATAAGAAAGCTAAATAATCCATGTCGATATCCTTCGAAACGGCAGATTCGTGCAGAAGATACTGCGAACATATACATTTCAGTAGTAGCCAAAAAGAATCTTTTCAGCAAACCTCATCCGGATTGCGTTCCATTAAAAATCGAACGCGTTCCATATTCATGAGACGGTCCGTAGCGGGCTGAATTTTTATTAACATATTCATCACCGAATACGGTGTATCGCGGGCATGTGCAACGAGGATTGTGCTCATCAACGGCGGTCCGCGGAGTGCATAAATTAGGGATAAATTCGGCGTTCGCGCGGAATGAGTGAGCGGGGCGCGTCGATTGCCGAAGCGGAGGCCAATTAAACGGGGATTTATTAACAAGGTGTCGAAACCGTTGTGTCAGGCAGCGGTCGACTAAGCTCTGCTCGCGGTCATTTGTAAGCGGGACGGTTTCGCAACGTGCCGAATTAATGGCAAACTCTTTTCGCCGCCTTCCATGCACGAGTGCCTCGGGCATAAATCATAATTAAATCCGAATGATCGACAATCATTTGTATCAGTTTTTGTCCGGGCGCAGCTGCGGCGTTACCGGGCCGAGCTTTCGATGCACTTTCGATCCCGGCATTGCACTGGCACTGCACTACGGTGCAGCACGGTGCACCGCGGTGCATCGTAAACCAGTTTCACGTGCCGCACCGCGCCGGGACGATTAAACGCACGTAACGCAGCGATTTTCAAAGAGCGGTTCCTCCCGCGGGATTCTTACATAATTTATCCGTAATCTTTCCGCGCCGATCGATTTGCACGATTCATTATATCATTTGTCATACCTCAAGGACCCGGCCAGCCGCGAGAGTATCGACCTGATGCCTGATTCCGATTCGATTATTTATCCCGTCCTTTTTATGCCCGACCGCAGCTGCCGGCATCGCGTTCCGTAACGCACGTGTTATCCTTGACGTTGTTGTACTGGGTGGTTGGAAACAACATGAACAATTAACGAATGTTGCTACCTGTTGCTTGCTTAGTCGGTGGCCTGTTTGCGTTGTAATTGCATCACCGTTGAAATTATGTTATGCGTGCACGCTATGAAATATAATTCGACTGTAGAAGTGACATTTTCTTTTTTAATTAATCGTCGTCCTGTTCACGTGCTCACAGCTATAAGAAGTTTTATGCGTTGATTATTTCGAACAGTTTGCTCTCGGTTCTGTGGGGCAGTTACCTTATTCACGGTGATTTATGTTACAATTAAAGTGGAATTTGCACTTCCAGAGACAAATTTAAAGAAACTCTTTCGCTCTTCCCCTATTAATGCTCTCAGTAAACATCAAATAATACTGCCTTCGATTTTATTACGTATTGCACATCAATTTTTTTTTTCGAAATTTGTGCTCGCTATAAAAGTATTAATATTTTTTAGCAGTCATAATGAGCGTAATAAAACTCTCAGTACAAGAAATAAACTTCTGAACGCGTGTACTTTTTCTGTAATTAACGTCGGTATTTATGAATTTGTGCAAAACGTCCGCAACCTTGCAATTAGCGGACATGTTTTTGTAATGAAACGGTGAAAGCCTTGTTTTTACAGGGCTTCGGGTACATTTCCATGTGTGTTATACTGGTCTGCTGATGTACAAAAGTTCAAATGATATAATATAAATCTCTTTTACAATATGAAAGCTTTTAAATAAATTCTACACTTCGTCCATTTCAAAATGATCAATTAGTCTTCTTACAATATCATTGGTACTTTGGAATTATCCCGTCGACCATTTACGCCAAACAAGAAATTATCGCGTTTAACCAATTATAATTAATTATTAAATTAACCTAACCTAACCTAACACCTCATTGGGTTCCCCTCTATAGGCGGGATAGGTTAGGTTCCCAAAGTACCATATCATTTAATAAAAGATCTTATTTTTTCGATTTGTATCTTCCATTATTTTATTCCCTTCTGTGTATTAAACGAAAATTCTTGAATGTATCACTTTCAGAGTTCAAGAGCCTACATAACAGAAAACTAATTCACGAAACATGGAATAAAAATTTGTATACTTAGATACTAAATAAATTTTTTAATTGATTCCAAGGTGGACTGGATTTGTATTCACATGCAATTTCGTTCGCGGCAAGAGCACATCCCCGACTCTCTTTCATCTGGCAACATCTCTGAACAAAAACTCTCATTTCAATTTTCGCGGCACCCGCTCGATCCATATTCGCGGCGCGCTTTATACAAAAATATTAATCTTAATATTTCATCCAAGCATTACTGTGTGGAAGCGGTCGATCCTTTTTTCGCAACACCCTGTGAACGACCGGAGCATAACGAACGAACGTTCGGTGCTCTCTTGCGAAATCACGACGCGTGCACGAACGCGTGCACCTTTTGACTTTAATCCTCCGCAAGACGAAGAGAGTAATAGAGAGAAAGAGTGAAAGAGAGAGAGAAGAAAGGTGAAGGGGGAGGACGGGGAATGCAGGCCGTTTCATGTCGATCCGTTATTAACTTACGTAATCCCGTAAGGGCTTTCTTCCAGTAGCCGTTCATTAACGAAACCTGTTGCCTGTGATACGCGAAACGGACGCTCGCGCATTAAACGTCGAAATCGAGCAGCCGCTCTCTCAGGCCTCGTGATTTAATTCGCGGCAGATGCACCTGTAATAGCAGGAGCCAGGCTTCCTGCCCCCGGAAACTCGGGGAGAGATCACCAGAAAAATTTCCAGATTCTCTTTTTTCTTCTCGACTCTTGTTCGTTCCATGCCCGTTTCTTTTCGCCTCGCATGCGGCTCGTAATCGGTGAAACTCGGGAATCTTGGGTGGCTCTTGTTGCGCAGGCGACGTACGTTTGCGGTTGGTCCCGATTGATACGTGTCGTTCAATACACTTTCATTGCCCTGTCCGAGCTTTTAATGGCCCTGTTTCGTCAATGGAAATTATTTTCTTCGACGGCCACTTGCTCGTAAACGTCCAAAGCGTTGGCGTTTCATGGTATAACCATTTTTCTGATCTGTGGAGATCTTATTATTTGATTAAACCAGGAGAAATAGTGTTCAAAATCAGAGTAAGATGGCTACAGGTTGAAAATGTTCAACAAAACTCTGTCGAGTTTGAGACATCATTTAAAATCAATTGTGATGTTATTTTAAATTTAAATTTGTTACTGGATTGGAATGACCTGTTGAATGGAGCAAATCTATAGAAATTCATGGGAATTGTTTTCAAGACGTGATTGCACCTTGGTTGTTTATAAATGGCCACGAATTAATTTATGCACCTAATAACGTGCATCATGAATATCACATTAAATCATTGTTCAAGCACGGAGTGGTATTATCAATGTTCATAAACGAACCATGTATTTAACAAAACATATTACGTGTAACACGAACGATGTTCAATCAACGACTGACAAATTTTCCAAGCAGAACGCTCCCTCTCGTGCACACTCATTTCTTTATTTCGTTCAATCAATCCACTTCATACATTTTGCCTCTCATTATGTTCCTTTCTCATTCTCACCGCGCGTATCCGCACAATAATAACACCAGTAGCAATATCAAATTATAATTTATTAAGAGAGGCTTCAGTCGTTTCGAACAGCTCACTGTTACTCGTGCGTGTGTGTATCTTCATGGTCGAGGAACCAGCCTGATAACAGGTTAAACGGAACGGGTGTAGTTACTGGATGGAAGTTGTTCCACCGTTTTCTTCGGCTATTAGAAATAATCGAGTTATTTCCTGGCGAGACGCTCGGTAAGTTCGTAAAGCCGTGCATTGTTCGGCGACACGTAGCCGTCGAAGCTTTTATTGACGAGCGGCACTCGCGATCGGCGGCGTTCTATCGCGAGCGGTACGATAACAACGAGAGCCCTGTGCGCTTCAGCACGCAGCCTGAAAGCCATAGAAAGTTATCGGAGCCCCACACGAAGCCGACGCTCGCGATTTATCTTCCGGCGACACGTAAACACTTATTAACGGCGCGCACTCGTTAACCAGTAAATCGAGTCCGAGGCGCGGACGAAAGTTATCGCGGCTAGCGAGAGGGGCCGCATTAGGCGAGTGATACTCTTTGCACTTACAGTGGTGCGCAAAAGTATTCGCGCACCCTTTAACACGATCCATTTTGTGTTTCAAACGAGTTTCACCTGTTTCATTCGCGAAAAGTATAAAACATCTAAGCTTTTTTTCAACGTGAACAGATTATTAACCCTTTGCCCTATGACTTGTTTTACGGTTTCAGTGATTAGAACTTTTTTTGTAGTTCGAAATTTCCTAAAAATACAGGAAATCTATATAACTATACATAACCAAAATCAAAATTCGATTTCATCTCGGACTAGAACTTTTTCTGTAGTTCCTAATTACTTAAAATAGAGAAAATCTATATAACTATACATAAACAATATCAAAATACAATTTCATCTCGGATTAGAACTTTTTCTGTAGTTCGTAATTACTTAAAATAGAGGAAATCTATATAACTATACATAAACAATATCAAAATTCAATTTCATTTCGGATTAGAACATTTTCTGTAGTTCGAAATTTCCTAAAAATAGAGGAAATCTTTATAACTATACATAATCAAAATCAAAATTCAATTTCATCTCGGTTTAGAACTGTTTCTGTAGTTCGTAATTTCTTAAAAATAGAGGAAATCTATATAACTATACATAACCAAAATGAAAATTCAATTTCATCTCGGATTAAAGGAAATTAATGTAACATAACATATTTATTAGACTCTGTTCAGAATCTTCATCTCGAGTCTGACACGATATTCTAAGGCAAGGGGTTAAGGGATGAAATGCAGAATATTTTTATTTCGCATAAAGATCCGCAGTAAAATCAATAACAATTGTTGGTTACTTTATAATTAAGTTCTCACCTCACAGTCCTCTAGTTGATTTTAGCATTAATAAATTGATATTCTGAGCAGTTTATGAAAATCGTTTTATAAAAAATTCTTTTTAATAACTATGCGAATACTTTTGCGTACCACTGTACTCTCGGAGAATTTCCTCTTATACCGAGATTATTACACTTGTGCAAATACTATGATAAAGTGATTTACATTGAAATATTCCCGTTATATAAGTATGTGACTGTTCCTTGAGATATTGAACATATAATTTAATGTGAAATGCGTGACCCGAAGTGGTCGCTATTTACAGCCTAGCTGATGTGAGATTATAAACAAAAATTATAGTTAATTTCAGTGGTAAGACCTGTTTTCAATCATTGAAATCATTCAGAATTTTCAAATATCTGAAACTTTTGGTGTGGCTTTTTACGTCTAAAGTTTATTAGAACTCCTGCGCAGTATATTTTTTCGACTTACAGTAACCCAGAACAAACTATAATCTTTAGTGTTTGACATAAAGTCAAGGAGGACTGCAGAATCAACAAGAACACTTTTTAATCTAACCAGTCATAACTACCACACGTTAACTCCAATCTTGTTTACTATTGCCAAGACACACGCAAAGCAAGCATGCAACAAAAAGTCTAACAAACTTATGCAACATTCGCTTTCCCAAGACGCAGTATCTTCTCTGAATCATTCCAAACAGCAGACTGAAAGTTTGCGCTCTGTGAAAGAGAGTCCGTATCTCCCGCCATTCTTTCTTCAAATTACAACGGATTAATTAACTCTCGGGATTACCAGAGACCGATAACGTTCGAGAATTTATTCCTTCTTCCTTTTGTCGGTCACGAACGAGTGCCGGATCATGAACCAGCGGCTCCCCCGAAAGGTTTAGATCGGCGCACGATCTCCGGCGTTATCGTAGCCGATAGTACTTCGAAGTTTCCCGAGAGGCGATTAGATTAGCCCTCTCGAGACCGTTCCAATTCGATAATTTCCGCTGGAGTCACGGCTGTGCTTTTCTTTCTTCCGTTTATCTTCAAATGCTTTTCGCTCGAGCACGTCTCGCTTTTTAATTTTGAGGGGTGAGCAGAGTTGAATCATTTCCAAAAATAGTAGGATACATACAGATTACACTTGAAAAGTTTCAGCCTGAGAGCTGAAGTTATTATGTGGGCGTTAGGAAAACAGTGGAAAACTTTGAAACTTGTTTTCCTCGAAGCTGGTGCTTGGCAGATGGTGGACAAGATTGTGATAAAAAAATTGGTCAACTTGAAATTTTAACTATATATTTAAAAATACTTAGTTTATAGTTTGGGTTAATGGAAATTAGACAGGTGCTTCTTATTTAATCACCACAAATGGTTAATCAAAAAGTGTGCCCCCATCAACAGGAAAATTTTTTCTCAAATAGTTCTTGCAGTTCTTGAAAAAAAAATTTCCAAAGAACATAGTCTTCGTCCTCCCGAGATTTCATCCTTCCTATCGTTTAAGTTCGCGGATTTATGAATTTCGTTGGAGTTTCTTCGGTAAAGAAATGTTTGAAAAATCGGTATCTTTAGGACAAATGAGGAGAAATTCCCGGTTTAAGTAATTTCACGAATCCCGTCATTTAGCAAGCGAGGAGAGGGCGGTGGGTAGGATGTTAACCGCTGAAACGAGCTGGAAAGCGCTTCGTTAGTACGCCGTATTTCACGAATACTTAATTACCCGCGGCTCGACTTCGCCGCGGATACAAATAATCGTAAAGTCGGGATATATATTAATATTATACTTGAACTATTAACGCGGCATACTTCAACCGGGCCGGACGTTTATCGTCTTCAATTTATTTTTCCCGCGGCTGGGACGCGACGATAAATTTCTGAAACTAATTCCGGCGGAGGCGCACGCTTTTCCCTGTGTTTATTATCATGTTACATTTACGCCCCCATTTAGCTAGTCCTTCGTTAAAGCGGGAATAATTCTCGACGCCTCCGTCGACGCCGCGCCGCCGGATAAGCTATGGTTATTGCGCGTGGAAACGAGAGTGCCGTCTTGGTAATTAGCGCACGTGAATCTCGCTGACGAACCAATTCCGACAAATGAGTGACATCGGCCGTCCATTTGCGCAGTTGAAAGTCGTTTTTCATCGCGGGCAAAGGCGAACACGAGCATCCGAAGGCGAATACTTTATGCAGTTTTCTTTGGTATGAAAAGCGAGATCTATGCTTCACAAGCGAGACGGAATTGTAATTATTTTAGTAACAGTATAACAGTATTATTTATCAAATTTTTATTTTGATTAATTAATCAAATGAATCGCATTATTACAAAATCATGCACCATTGATTTTTTCATTGAATCTTTGCAAAATTTTATAATGCAACTACGCAGGATAATATGCTAACACCAATCGATTGTGCCAGTTATATTATTATATTTTGTTTCCTTTTCTGTTTTTCTTTTTCTGCATGTCTCTTCTTTCTTATTAGACGAGTAGTCTTGTATCTTTCTGTTTTTTGTAAACACTTATGTAAAAGGGCTTCAGTCCGTCTATAATAATAAATAATAATTAATAATAATAATTAATGACGAAGTAAATCTGCGGTGATTCTAGTCTCGAGAAAAACTTTTGAACGTTTTTCCAAACTGTTTCAATTTCTAACCCTTTCGTTCAAAAAGACGTCATCAGTTTCCCAGTCGTTTCACCATGCATAAATATTTTTGACAAAATTGACTGATACACAGAGAATATAGAAATTTCAGTCTTCGAAATGATTCCAGATTTATCATCGTACGATCATTCAAAACAATATGACGAGCTTGCAATGTCCCCAGAAAATTGAAGATTTTGTGTTTAAATACTTGTTGGCCTATGTATCACTTTATAGCTGTGCTATCACTTAGTCTTTGATATACAACAGTCTCCTCTTAATTCTCCGTAAAACCTGAAGATATTGCGACTGCTTTTCACACATTCTGAGCTGATAATCTTGGGTCTCCGGCATAAAATTGCAGGTTTATCATTCGGGCCATTAAAAATAGCGCACACGTGCCATCAAGAGCATGTCGAAATTGTTCTGGTACCGAAACTCGGTGGCGAAGAAATCGCGGAATAAAGGAAGTTGCACCGGTCGCTGGTACGGGGGCAAGAGGGTTTATCGGCGACGTCTTTTATGAGTGACTCGCATGCGCTGATAAGACTACTCGGAGGTCGCGGGAGAGAATACCTTTTAGTCTCTTTTATCGTGCTCACGCGTGCGTCAATGGCGTCGGTGGCTTCTTCCACGGAGATAATGCCGTCCTGACGGTTCAAGAAGGCCGGAATAATCGTTTTCTGTAAGACACGAGCGTGCCCCGACCATGCCAGCAACCCGTACACGCGATTCGCTACACGTGCTTTATGGCTTTCGATGCCGATTCACACTCGCTCCCTCGGCTACAACGTTCGCGATACGGAGCCGCGATCCCACTCGACTCGCCATTAAGGAACGTATTATTAAAAATACCGACACAGTAGATTAAGCCCCATTTACGAGGCTCCCAAAGCCGATTACGAATTTGGAGACGTTCGGTTTGATCGTAGATGATCTCGCCCGGATTTTGTCGGCTGCATTAAGTACTATTAAGTACTATTAAGTTCTTATCTCTTGAAACGCGCAGCTGCGGACCGGAACGATAAATATTTTTATATCTCGCTTATTTCTGCGTCTTCTCGGCCAAATTCTAGGAGAAGGTTTTAGTAATTGATGCGTCCGGGTCAAATGGTTGATGAGGACTTGATTGCTGAGGAACTGTGCTGTTTCTTCTTGCACGCTGTCTCTTTTCACTTTCCAATTTTCTAGTAAATTTTCCAGATTTTTAGAGACCTCAGACATGCTTCCAAGATTTGTATCAGCTATGGAGCAAGGTAGCTTGTACTGTGCGCGTCTCAGAAGGCCCGTGCAAGGAATGCGGTGTTCGTTGGTTAGAATGGGAGGGGCACGTCTCTCGAGAATTATTGGTTAAAGCAGTGATACATATTACGTAGACACGTATGACGTCAGAAGCCTAAACGCTAAGCGAGCGTCAATACTCGTCAGTTGCTCTTGTAATGGCCCGTGAGACTCTTCTACTGAGACACGAACAGTAGTTTGTTGGAGCAAGCAACTAGGTAGTTTGTAGAGGAGAATTTTACAAAATATAGTATTTTATCCATATAAGTCCCCAGCACGGGTCTGTCGATGGACATTTATGCGCCAGGGACAGTATTCTTTGACTTTAGCCGAACATAGAGAAGGACACTAAATAGAAATATAAACATAGCTAATCCAAATTTCCAACTCCTTTATTTTTCATTATTTTTGATGGGACTTTGATGACCATATTTGTAGCATTTTTCTAATTAAAATCATACCAAATATGATACAATTCCGATGATATTTACTTGTGTAATAGAAAATTAAAGCTTCGGGCGTGAGGAACGATAGCGTATGGGAAAGAAAGAGACGCAGAGAGTCGCGACTGTCCTTGCTTGCGCTCGAAACTTTAATTGTCTATTACACAAGTAAATACCATCGGAATTATATCATATTTGGTATAATTTTTATTAGAAAACTGCCAGAAATATGGTCATCGAAGTCCCATCAAAAAATAATGGAAAATGAAGAAGTTGGAAATTCCGATTAGGCGGGCTCACCGATATATCCGAGCCGCATGGTGTTTCTCGGCGATCAAAGCCTCTCGTGCTTCACAGCCCCTCAAGGAGGTACACCCCACAGTAGTGGGAATAGATCTGGGACATTTACAGGTCAGACTTTTGGGACATTTATGGATAAAATACTGTACTATACTGACTATGTAAAACTGATTAACAAAAGATATTGCTTGTGTCACGTCTTCAACTGCAGCACGAACCTTTGATAATCATCTATTATATCTAATACCTCTCCCCAAGTTGTATGCAAAAGCAAAAGTTGATTAAACTTGATCAGAATCGTCTGGCAACAGCTCGCCACCTCTCTCTCTCTATCCCTGTCTATCCTTGTCCCTGGTCGAGCGTCTTGCTCTATCTGCTCTTTCTCAAGCTGCTATCAGGTCCGGCCTCTCACCTCTCACTTTCGCTCGCCCCGTTATCCATCTCCGGCCGATTTTTTCCTCGAGTCCCAAGCCCGTTGCTCGCGCCCGTCCATTTTTCTCTGTCCACGGTCGGAGCCAGCTCGTGTCTGTTCGGCAGCGTACAAAAGCAAAAGCCAGCCGGCTTGCGTGCGCCGGTATCTTCGACCTTCGACCTCCGGGCTCGGCTCCTTATTTCTCCGGTGTGAGAGCGAGAGAGAAAGAGAGAGCTTCTCTCTCGTTTTCTGTAGAGAGGCTCGAAAAACACGGCGTTACGGGTACGGGCGCGCGTGTTATCGCGTGCGCGCAGGGGGCATCGCGGCTATCCGTCCGGCCGGGGTCACCGGCATGGGTCATCCTCATGACCCGCTCGATCCCCGGACTCCTGCTAGTGATGGGAACGTGGCGGTTCGATCGGAGGTAGGCAATCTTATTGATTCGTGCCGGATAGATAGCGGCCAGACCACGGGATGTTTCGTTTATCGTGCGTGATGGAAGAACAGACTCCGACTATCCTTTCTTTGCATCTGGTGCACTTCTTGGACCTGACTATTCCTATACCCTACTGCAGGAAGAAATTCACGAAGGGATTTGTTGCTGATTACCTACTTATACTTGTATGATCTTATACAATCTTGTATATTCTCGTATATTTTAGTTTGATGTTGTATGTTCTTATATATTCTTGTATAGTCTTGTATATTCTCGTATATTCTTGTATATTTTAGTTTAATGTATGTTTTTATATATTCTTGTATATTTTTGAATATTCTTGTATATTTTGTATATTTTAGTTTAATGTATGTTTTTATATATTCTTGTATATACTTGTATAGTCTTGTATATTCTTGTAGATTCTTGTACATTCTCGTATGTTTTAGTTTAATGTTGTATGTTGTTATATATTCTGGTGTATACTTGTATAGTCTTGTATATTCTTGTATATCCTTGAAAACACCATTGTTTTATTGTTTGATGTAGATTTGCTATTTATACTGGATTTTTCTTTCTAATATGCAATCCGTTGGAATGCTACTGCTTTGGTACTATTTTATTATTATTTATTTATTTAATGTTGCTTTAACATCAAAGGTCATTAACAACACGGTACATTTTCTTACAATATTTTGTACATCTTAGTATTTTTGATGTATTGGGCAAGACCGACAATGTGTTCCTCAGAACCTAACAGAATGGGTAAAGTTGAGTTGTTTCGTATACCAATTGTTAAATTAAATGGAAAACTTTTATTTTGAGTTATGACTTCCCTACCATCACACGCATTGGTGTTATTGGCCGGCAGTGACTGTATTCTTTGCCTAGCCATAGATGAGCAAACAGAACACTCCGGGTTACAGATACCCTCCGCGAAGAGACCATGACTCACATTTTTCCAGCTCGAGTAGTCCGACCCTAAATCGTTCAAGGAAAATGCGCGAAGGAAGGAAGGCAGGAAGGAAGGAAGAGGACCTCGGCTAGATAACCTACAACCTCGCGTCTCCCGCTGATAAACCGTTCGATAATAAAAGCGGCTTCGCGCTGATAAACGACGGGAGCTGTTTACTCGTAGCCTAGTGACAGCGACGCGCTTTGATAAATTCGTCTTCATCTTTGATCTCGGGTCTCATTGCTATCTACCTGGGCCCTCCCATGATCGATCTGTTCTCTCTCTCCGTCAGGTAAATACCGGTCTTACCAGTTTTTGGCACCGCGGCTGATTAGAAGCTAATCGAAACTCGGTAATCCGCTTACGTCACTCTTAATTCCGGCCACTCGATTCATCCATCATTAACGGACACACGCGATCCGATCTCGTGAACGATCGAATGATAGCCACGTCCGAGGAACTGAAGCAACACCGATCGTCTACGCGCCAGGGAAAAGTGAACGTCCCTCGTTGTGTAATTAAATCTCTTCCTCGGACGTTTCTAATTACCAGCCGATCCGGCTGCTAGATCCCAGAACGATCCTCTTGTTCTGAGATTGATCGACGGTTAACTAGCTAAGCGCTCGAACAAGTTATTACCAGGATAAAAATGATTTAGGCTTGATTAGGCGTCGCACCGCGTCGCTGTCGTCAATCTTTTCAAGAGGTTGAAGCTCGCTGAAGAGCATTATGCTTTCTCGACTACGAAATAGATTTTGGAGATTTATTTGATCAGTATAAAATACAGCAGCTTCTTTAGACTTCGCAAGTTTTTCATCAAACTTTGCAGAAATATGAAAAGATATCTCTGCAAAATAATTTAATAATTGCTGCAAAAGTTCTGCATGTCACACGACAAGAAGTGAATTCACTGGAAATCCAATTTCACGGATCCAGTCGACGAATATGGCAATCTTGCATAGCACGCGTTGTCAATTTGAATACAACCACATCATTTTCTTCGCTTCTTTCTTATTTGATCAGCAATAATGATTTCGTTAACACGTGACGTCCAATTAGGCCACAGCCGTACATTACCAGTTACGCATAATTAAAGATTTTCACAGCCTTGAATCAACGATCAAGGTGTTGATTCAGGGTTTCCAGAGATTTCACAGTGCCTTGATCTCAGTTCGATGCAGAAGTTATGTCGCTCATGTGGGTAAAGGAATATTCACGTCACAGCTGTGGCTTCTAAAAGACGAAATCGACGCGACAGCAGCGAAACCAAGTGGTAATTACGAAAGTAATTCGGCCGGCGGGTTTCCATATCGAGAGAGAGAGCAGAACAAACGACCGTGGAATTCAATTGAAATATTCGAAAAAATACGCTGCAAATAGATTCTTATTACACTCGGTGCCGTGCTCGGGACAGATAGAATCGCTGACTGAGATTCCGGTTCCATCAATGGATTTTAAAATCGAGATTAAGAATAAAAGTGCGGTTACTGATAAAACTTACTGGCAGTGATCAAGATACAGATCTTTATACACTGCTGCTGAAATGTTGACGTTATCTTTTACATTTTTTCCTTATTCTAGAAAACGATCATAAAAATCGATCGAGACAATGAACTTAAACAACGCTTCAAAGGAAATTTCTTAATAATCGCTAACATTTTAACAAATGTTCGAGAATGTTTTAACGGGTCCCACGGAAATCACCGACTCCAGATTTGACTGACAACTACTTTGGCCAACAACGATTTTGACCCGAATTTGACTGACAACGATTTTAGATTAGTTGTCGGTCAAATCTGGAGTCGATGAAATGTTGTTGGTGAAAACCGTGTCGGGAAAATTTGTGTCGGTGATTTCCATGGGACCAGAATTGTGCTAATCCAATTACATTGTAATTAAATTACTAAGTATTTTAATCAGATGTGTAATTGAAATACAATAAATTGAAGGTGTGCTGCAGGCACGTCACGAGCAACTAGTATATTTATAAATAATAAATTCCTTCTGTTTGAAACCTTCACATGGATTTTTCAACCTCTTCTTGCCTATTACTTCACTTTTCATCATTCAATTACAATGATTTTATAATTGTACTCCATTGCAATTACGAATAACATTGTAATTTAATTAAATGAAGATCTGAATTATCATTTACGATATAATTGAATTACAATGGCTTATGACTTATGATATAATTCAATTACTTTGTAATTATAGTTCTGGTGTAATTCAATCGTAATTCTGCACAACTCTGCATGGGGCCCGTTTTAACATATGAATATACTCACACGTGGATTAGTTTGATGCTCCCTCATTGGTGGTTTTGAAGCTATTCATGCCAGAAATCGATGACTAAAATTTAAAAACCACGCCACAAACAAGATTGTTCAATGGTTACATCTAAATTGAAGATGGAAGAGGAATTGCAACAGTGATAAGAATAAGCTGACGTGGTCACCGGTGTCGTACACGTAGTACAAAGTATAAACTGCGAACAGAAAGGTAGAAAAAAGTGGCTCGGGTATCCCAGAAAACGAGCACGAAGGGCTCCCTAATCACCTGAACACCTATCGTGCTCCCTAAACGAGCAACTCGAAAAACGAGCATGACAGAGCCGCCACATGACAGAGGAGTCAGGAGGTAGATCGAACACACCGTGGCTGGAGTCGACAAAAGGACGAGGAAGAGTGGGAAATCGATTGAGCAGAGAGCGGTCAGCGTCGATGCAGTGAGCGTAATCATCGAATCAGCTTGATTCTCATTGTCCGGTGTCCGGGCAAAATTAATAAATCGCTGGGCCCGGGGCAATAATCGAGCGACCCATCTCGACGGCGGCGCGGCGCGGAGCGGCGTGACATTTCAGGGGAAAAAAGAAAAGCGAATGTTAAAGGAACCGAGGCCGGGAGAGCGTAATCTCAATGGTCGTCGGACCGGCTGGTTGGAGCTGGTCGGGGCTGGCCGGTTGGTTTGGCCCACTGGAGCGGACACCCGGAGGAAGCACACCCGCCGGAACGTGGCACGCTTTGTAGCCGCGCGTATAGACCGGCACACGTGCAGCCACGGGTACTTGCTCGTATACCTACGAGTGAGTATATATGCAACCGAGCCATGTACAGGGTGATCTTTTCATCTCTGATCCCGCGTTTTCTCCGGGGACCTCTGCTTCAAGATTAGGCATCAGCCATTTTCAATCCAGCGGGATCCCGCGTGGTCCTGCGGGACTAAGAATTTAATTCTTCAATCTAATATATGTATATTTAATAAAGAAACAAATTTTACTTAACGAGATAATCATCATTAATCGTATTAATCAAAAT
The DNA here is from genome assembly GCA_028455615.1 of Lasioglossum zephyrum. NCBI lineage: Eukaryota > Metazoa > Arthropoda > Insecta > Hymenoptera > Halictidae > Lasioglossum > Lasioglossum zephyrum. The sequence continues at coordinate 12,173,645 of CM052330.1, read as the reverse complement.
TTATGAACGAAATAGAAACGAAATCTAAATCTACATAAATTTAAATGAAAATAAATCTCTTTTTGGAACTATAATTGAAATATATACATATATGTATATGTGATGCCTGAAACTGTTTAATGCCCTTGAAAATTGATAGTTTCTACATAAAACCTTCTAACCCCTCATTCATCCCATTTAGATTGTATCAATAAGCATTAAGACCAAGTATGATGTAAATCAGACTACGAACAATATATTCTTCATACAAACATTGCAACCCCTTTTTACCCCCTTAGGGGACGAATTTTTTAAAATGCCGAAATAGGTGTTTCATTAATTATATCAAAGACCATTAAGACCAAATTTCAAGCAAATCTGACCACAAATAAAGTATTCCTTATATAAAAGTTCCAACCCCTCTTCATCCCCTTAGAGGTTGAATTTCGAAATATCCCGCTGCATGGTCCCGGAAAATTTGCGGGATTCCGCATCACCTATTTAAGAAATGCGGGACCAAAAAATGACAGCGGGATCCTGCGGCATTGCAATCCTTATTCAAGGTGCATGTTCTCAGTTGAATTTCGAATTACTCAAATCCCATATTCCGCTGCTAATTTCCTTTTCTATCATGTGTATCTTGATATATGTATGTATAACGTGTGATACAGAAATTAATCTGTTCCGAGAATTATTGTATGTACGTTGGAGGTCCCGTATCTGCGGATCCGGTTACATTATACTTCGCGCTATCTTATTTAGGTTCGAAATCAAAGTCAGAACAGCGGCTCTTTGAGTGCGCATGCCGACATGTCTCACGTTCAACTGTTTCGATTTCAAACGTATCGACGAATTAATGAACTCGTTAGTCAAAGTCTAGGTTTGGAAGAGAGAGCATCCTATAAATATCTAATTAAAAGATATCTGCCTTTTTATTACAAAATTACCTTGCTTCCTAAAAACCAACAATATATCCTTGTTAACCCTTATACGCTCCACAGGGTAAAAATTTGCCCATTTACTATTTTCACATACTGTTCAATCATTGATCCCTTTATGACTACGTTGTGAGATGTATTTCTTTAGAATGTGATGTTACAAGTGAAACAAAATTTGTTGTTTTAACGTGCAGAGAAAACGTGGGTGAATTATTATCCTATCCTCTTTTATGCAACTATTCTTGAGGACCGTATGTGGGTTAACACTAAACCTACCAGATTTTTACGATTATGCATATCTTCTATTCTCTATATGTATAAATAAAAATTAAATGCTGTTCGTTGGTAAGCGCATCACTTGAGAACGGCTGGACCGATTTGGCTTATTTTTTAAAGGAAAATGTTCGTAATAATCTGAATAAAATTTTTAGAAAAATAAAAGTTGAAAAAGTTGGCCGGGAAAATGGAAAATTTGAGAAAAATGAAAGTGCTTTTCATAATTGAAATTTGGACAGAACAACGTTTGTCAGGTCAGCTAGTAATAAAAATAATTTTATAAAAAATGATTGTATAAATATTGTAAAGTTTAAATAAAATCAATCTTGTCATTTTTATAAGGGAACATGTTACTTTTAAAGCTCAGATTTAGTGTTAACATATTTAGTTTTCGGAAATCTATGGCTGAACGTTGTTGTGGACGAGGTTCAAGGTCTGCGAACATAGTTGCGTTTGCTGCAAAGTACATAAATCCTTGTCAGCACACCCTCTTCCCATAATTTTCGAGTGAGGCGTTCAAGGTAGACGCCTCACGATGGCAATGCGTTCTTGTAATAGACTCTGCATAGTTTCGTGTAATCGTGCACACGTGCCATTAACTACTAATTCATGAGTTGGGAGGTATCTTCATATTCATTCATTAATTAAGCCCTCTAATTCATATTCACAATTACTTTAATGTAGTAGCATTTGCATAAAGTGATGCGTGCAGTACGATGCACCTCGTGCATGAAGCAGTAGGTAGTTCGATGTAAAGCAACCTGCAATTACGAAAAATCAGAGAGGACACTTCACGTCTAGATTGAAGTCTAATCTAACATTAAGTAGGTGGGAGGTAATGGCTGTCCCAACAAGCTAAGATCACTATTACCTCCGCTATCATTGCTAACTATGCCCAAGCTCTTTAGCAGTTACAAAGCTCGAGCAAGTTCAATCTATCGTATCACATTCTCATAAGCTTTGTCAAGAACACAGCTACATAACCCTTTTTCTTTAAGGACAGCGAGAAAATGCATTTTACGCACACCTCCTCTCTGATAATGGTTGAGGGGTTAGTGCACCTCCATCCGAAATAAAACTAAGGATAGGACATGCCCACTAAAACCCCGCTGTCCATGAGCCGAAAGGACCCTGCACTCTCCTTTCCTCTAGCCGAAGATATGACTAAAACCGGGCGAATCCGTAAACACCCACACCCGGGATAACCAATAGGTCCCTCTACTATCTATTTGACCTGTAATTTACTCCTCCAGGGACTTACTTTCCGCAGGGTGCCATGGAAATCACCGACATAGATTTCCCCGACTCCAGATTTGACCGACAACGAATTTAATCGACAACGCCTTTAACCGACAACGATTTTGACCGACACAAATTTGACCGACAACGATTTTACATTCGTTGGCGGTCAAATTTGTTGTCGATCAAATCCGCTGTCGATTAAAGACGTTGTCGGTTAACTTCGTTGTCGGTCAAATCTGGAGTCGGGGAAATCTATGTCGGTGATTTCCATGGGACCCCTTTCCGGATTACTCCTGGGGGATTTCTACGGGCTAACTCCTGTTCTTTTATCATCTACCCTGTATATACCTGTGGCGGTAACGCGACAAGGTGATCGCACCGGCGAGCGAGTCAAAAGGAAAACCAGGGGGGCTAGAGGAGTGTTACCAAAGGAAAAAGAGAGAGAGAGAGCCAAGCAGAAAATACGGACCGAAAGGGAACTGCGCACCACTAGCCGGAACCGTCCATGGCGCAGTCATCGCGACCATCTCTCGTGTCTATCGCATCTGCATACGTGAGTGACGGAGCCGAACTTGTCTGTGTGCTGCACGCGTGCACGTACGCATAGGCATGCACGAGATCGAGGATCGAGGGCTAGGAAGCATAGATCTTGCATACGTGGATCGAGTGGCCTGGCCCATGATGCGGCCCGAGCATACGAAGACGTACAGCCTCGCGTTAACATGGCCCGTATGTTCGGTAATCTTTATTTCTGTCCGGCACCGATCATCGTTTATCGATGCCCACGAGTGGAAAGTAATGATTAGCCCCCAGGAGATTTACTTTCATCGGACGTGCTCCACGAGGATTAGAATTCAAATGATGCCTCCGGCTCTGAAGCGAGCGTACCCCCGGTCAGGGTATTATTAGGTTGTTGCTGAAGAAGCGTTCATGCATCGGTTTCATTACACTCTACTCGGCGAGCTGATCGATCGTTGCGTGTTAACTCGCATTAGGCGAGCCGTAGTTTTACGGGTTTTTAGGGCCCGATAGAATCAACGCTAATTGATGCTTAGGCAACGTTGTTATGAAGAGTCTATCTTACCTGTTATTCGGATAAGATTTCATTGTTTCTTTCGTAAATGTTTTCATATCTGGTTGAGCATCAGGAGCTTGTAGAAACATTGGTGCTGTTTATTAAATTTTTTAATGTTTTATTAAATTGTACATAACGGAGTATAACTTAAAACTGTCCTTGTATGTATTGTACAATTCATAAATTGTATATGTACGTGCAAGGACATAATGTAGAATTTATTCGTTGAATTAAGAAGAACGGGAATTCTGCAAGATAAGCGAAGGAAGTCTAATTCGAGCCTGAGGTCATATTGTACAATTTAATGAAGACACGATGAAGCGAAGGATTTATTCATTGAATTAAGAAGAACATTAATTCTGGTAAGTAGTAGAAAATTAAATAAATAAATTGGAGAATTGAAAGCTCTTCGATGATTGAACCCAGAGGTTGGCTCCGAGAAGTGTCGTTTCCTACGGAAAACCGAAGGTGGAAAAGTGATCTTCACTTACAGAAAGCACTTTCAGCGGCAGTTCCAACTACTGCGTGCGCTCTCGGTGCGCCTAGCTGCTTAAAATTCACGCCTCGAAGTTCATCCTACCGTGGCACTTTTCCCAGACCTAGCTGGCATGCCTATTTGCCTCTCCTACCACGGACCGGCTATATCTTTTGGCTCTTGACGCGGACGGATTGGAGAAACACGTGATAGGATTCACGCTGTGGCGTCGTTTGTGCAGCGGAGAACCTGACAGCGTTCCCTGTGCAATTTCAGATTGAATCTCTTTTGTTGTCTGCTGGATACCCCGTGAAACAAGAGGTAACACGTCCTTATAGGATTTAGGAGTCGATCAAAACTTGATTCCATCGCAAATTGTTTCTTGACACGTTTCGCCAACTCTTTTTACATTTTATTATTCTCGCATAGTTGGCTACGTTTCTGGGAATTATTCCTGGGATGTTGGTTTTTTTTTTAAATTAAAATCGTCCCTATCAATTCTTTATCTTTCGATTTTGACTGTTTGATCCACTTTACAAGATGTAAAGTAAATCTGATAAATTCTCATTTCATTGTTGTTATACTAATTTTGAATATATCGGTGTTGATTGATCTACCAATTATAAATATGCAATTATTGAATGAATATAGACATGATAAAATAATTAAATGTATATATATTTTTATCTCATTTTCAATTTTAATTTATTTATACATAACCTACGATGTATATTACTTTACACTTTACAAGATGTAAAGTAAATCTGATGAATTCTCATTTCATTGTTGTAACAATGATTAATTTGAATATATCGATGTTGATTGATCTACCAATTATAAATATGCAATTATTGAATGAATATAGAGAAGTTAGAATAATTAAATGTATATATATTTTAATCCCACTTTCAATTTTAATTTATTTATACATAACTTACGAGGTGTATTGTCATTCGATAATAAAGTTGATTGTTTAGACATGTTAATAGCAATCATACAATTGGACGAAAAGGCAGAAGATTGTAGCCATCATGCAGAACAATTGAAAAGACTGAAACTCTTGCATGCAACTAGAGAGTCAATGATCTCCGATTGTAGATTGAATTTCCAGCCATTGAGTAAGGATTTTTCTTCAGGAACAGCTAAAATAGTTCCCTTGGTCGAATCGAATGCAAAAGATCTGAGATTCGTGCGGAATCGAGCGATATACGATCAGTTGATCGCGAAATAACGAACGGTCCGTTCCACATCGCGTCGGGCACGTGGCAGTCGACCCGGTTCCGATCTGCAACTTCGTGATCCTGGACGATTTTCTATCGCTGTACCCCGTTTCACCCCTCGCTCGGTTTTCGATTAGGCGAGTCAGCCGAGCAAATCGTCGGGTTCCGGAAGGCGAAGAGCGTGCTGTGGCGCGCCCACGATCCCTCGGAATCGTACGATCGCACAGTGCTTTTTGTGCTACAGTTCGACTTCCATTATCTGAACGTCGTTTAACCTAACAATGTAGGCCGAGCATGGTTATAACAGAAACGGTGTTTACGAGATTCCATGATACCCAGCAATCCACGTTTTCACAAAAAAAGTAAAACAGGAAGTTGTGTAAAGATATAAATATATATGGATTGTCTCAAAAATAGTGCTGCATCTTTTCAGGGTTAAAAAAATTTTGAATTGATTGTTTCTTACAAAATTGTTTCGTATAATTAATCCCTTGTCTCATCACTTATTTCGAAGATTTCAGAGTGCAATGTATTATGAAATGTTGAAAGTGAACCAATTTTATCATTTAAAATTTTTTTGTATTGTTATAAGTAGTCAAGCTTGGCATGTGAAATTCATGATTTCTCCGGCAATGGGCTAATATAAAAAATATCTATTTTGCATAAAGATCAGCAGTTTAATAACCGACATATATCAACGAAACAGATTCACCGAATTCCAATGTACATATAAAATTGCCTACATGCATTCACGATTCTAGTATATAGTTATATATGACTTTTTTATTCATAAACTAACTGTATAACGTAGGGAAAACAAGAAAATATTTTTGGCCAGGTTTTCAGCACAAATACCACTCTGTGCAACGTATATTGACAAACAGCCACTCAGACACGTGTTAATTAATGGTACAAATTAATGATAATAAAATAATGGAAAAAAAGTGACGAATAATCTGACCACGTGATTCAGGACGTTCCTAAGAGTGAGTGCGCAGACATTCGTGGGAGTGAGAGCCACGTTGGTAGTATGAAACATGCGTAATCGCGGAGTTTCATCGAGGCGTGTTTAATGCACGAAAATACGAGGCGACTGTAACTGACTTTTTGACTCTGCCTGGTAATCGAGATTTCATTATATCGTCGAGCAGCACGACTGCCTCCGGGCGAGGAGGCCAGTGTTTCACGCGCTCGCGTCTGACGGAGCGTCGGTAGCCGCTTGCAAAAATATCTACCCCAATCATCTCTGTGCATCGGCGGGCCCTCGTAAAAAAAATCAGACAGAGCGATCGTCGAGGCTTGGTTTCTGGAAAGCACCCTGCCGGATCCTCGGCTGCTTCCTTCCCGTCGTCACGGTGCAGAGGATTTCCGCTCCGCGGGGCCAAAAATTTCGAGTCGAAACTGGCCGCTCGAGTGACTCCTTTGTTCGGACGAAGTTATGCAAAGGAACAGCAACGGCGTGAACGAGGATGGAGTGACAGACAGTCCCGACAGATAAAGAGGAACGGAGATGGACGTACAGGGAGAGAGAAAAACGAGAATGCTAGTATTCTGCAACCGATCTTTTCTTCAGCGAGACGCGGTGATCCATCAACGGTTATAATTAATAATTTCACTGGGGATTTTCGTGCCAAAGGAATATTGTATGCGTTAATTAACGGATTCAAGAGCTTCCTGCACGTTATTCTTCCTTTTTTAATAATTCTAATCGACAGCGAGAAAGAACGAGCCAGTACATAGTATAATCGATTTTCAGATGAAAGAGAGACGCAATGATTCAACAGCGATTTCAATTAATAATTTTACTGTGGATTTTTCTGCAAACGGAACACTGTCTGCATTAATTATCAGACTCGACAGCTGCGTACACGTCGATTTCGTTTTTAAATAATTCTAATCGACAGGGAGAAAGAGAGAACCGATTTCCATCGGACCTTTTCTATATAACTACCAAATTTTTAAATAAATAAATATTAAATAATATCGATCGTAAATTGCTTTAAGCATAAATTAATGATATCGGCGCATAGGTTCGATCATTGTTTTTTTATTGATTAATTTGTTACCAGTAAAAGTGGAAGTGATAAACGTGTTGGCGTTTCTAATTACATGATTTCTAATGAAATTTGGAATTAAATTATATGTTCTACATTTTAGCAAAAAGAGTTTCAAATAAATACCTACAATTGCTAGATGCAAGGAACACTGCAATAGTATTTCTTGATTTCTGAAATACTTGCATTCGACTTGCTGGTTTTTGTCAATAAACGCATATAATTTGTAGTCTGTCCGCAGTAAGTCGACAATGAACGTGTCAAGGGTTTCGGAAAACCCCATAAAAATTGTGAACAGTGAACGCGTGTTTTCGGTGTCGCGATAGCGAGTGAGGAGGGGTTGGCGAAAGCAAAATGCGGTACGAGCCATGCGAATCATGCGAACCGCAGAGCGATTTCGGCAACGGAACGGCTTGGGTTTCGCAAGCGCGGACGCGAGCAGACGACGCACTCGACGCGGCTCGTTACCATTCGGGTTAATTGCCCGGCGGTGGTTGGGCCCGAGTGGGTGCAGCCGTGGTGTGGTTATGCCCACACAAGCACGGTGCTGACGCAGCCTCTTATGCGGTGTTGTTGCACTCGCGACTCGCTCGAACGTGCCGCAATTATTCGCCGTAGTTTCGCGTTCCGCTTAGTGTCACGGTGACGCTCCGGCTATGCCCTCCAAACGCCCGATGCATTCAGGCTCGCTCATTACCTCCGCCATTTTCTTCGGCCTTCGAACCGGCCCGTTCCACTGGCTTGCGAATCGTCCATCTAGCTGGACGAACGTCGTTTCGGTGATTTTCGACAAATTCAATTTTTAGCACTGCTTTACCGAGAAAATCTTTACCATCTAGATCGATTGGAAAAAGTTTATTAGTTCATTTGATAGTTGTCCAAGCCTGGGTAATTATTTACACTAGATGCTTCCTCAACATCCTGAACAACTTTTCCCTATACATGTTACCGTCGCTCGGTTTTAGTTTTCGAGATATTCGCAAAAAACTATTGCCAATACTGTATTGAATTTTCTCTCTTGGATTTTCGTATATCAGCATAGGCGATTGCTTAACGGCGTTTCTAATCAAACGTTTCAATCAAATAAAAATTTTCGTATGCATAGTCGTATGCGTACTGTAAATTCAATACAGTATTAGCAATAGTTTTTTACGAATATCTCGAAAACTAAAATCGGGTGGCGGTAATATGTATAGGAAAAAGTTGTTCAGCTTGATAACATATTTCAAAGTCATCAAAATCGTTGAGGAAGCCCCTAATGTAAATAATTACCGAATGCTAATTTAATATGCATTTAAAAGTCCATTAATTAATTCGATAGTTGTTCAAGCCTGTCCATGGCTGATCGTTTCTGAGATCTGTTTTTAAAGGTAACATTTTGATTTGTGCATCGCAAAAAAAAGCTAATTTAATATGCATTTATGTAGGGTTGATATTAAAAATTAATTAAGTTGTTCCATTTTAACACGAATAAAATAAAACACTTTAAATGCACCTCAAATGGTAACTAATGGCAAAAGTCTAAAGTTGATCATTTTTCAGGTCTGTTCAACGTTGCTCTAATTTGTGCACTATAAAGAATGGTTTTTAGAAAATTTATGTGATGGCTTTGTTTGTTTCAATGAATGTATATTAGATCTTGAATCATCTTTATCTAATTAGTGGCGAAGGATTCGGGCAGTTCCGATCAGTGGTCTGATATTGAATATTTACGAGTTGGTAATTAAATGATGGTATTTAACTTTCGTAGAAGCTTTATCATCAGTGTGATATTACACATTTAAGGGTGGGTAATTAGATTAAGATATTTAAATTCCGTGAAAGATTGATCAGTATGTCTATGGATACATTATGCATGACTTTTTATAATATAATTGCGGGGGAGGATTTGATAATGACGTTGTTGAAACTCGCTGGACCTCGACCAATAATATTATGAATTATCTTGTTGGATATTGTTTCACAGCGTGGTTCAGCGTCGTAATTACCAGACTGCGAAGGTTCATGCAAATACGAATTTATATGGATTAATTTACCGAAGTAGGAGTCGTAAGAGCACATCTTTATTAAACATTTCAGATAAAGGAGATAAATATATCGTAAAAATTTATGTTCACTTACTGCCCGAGGCGATACGCATATCCTTTTAAACAATTTATAATTAATGCGCTGTACACAGTGTTTAGAAATATTCTCTGTAAATAGAGATTTAAGATTCTTCGAAAAAATAAAAAAACTGTAAAAACCGAATGGGAATTTACTGCCCCCTTAAACCATTTAATTAACTACACTCACCGATCGTGCTCGTAAACGCATAAAATTCAGCGATTACAAGTCACGCAGCAATTTCATTAAACTCTTGCCTCGAGTTAGCAATCACAGAGCACGGTATACTCCGCGAAGCCACGGAGGTGTGAAATGAAACTTTCGACGAGGCAATATTTTAGCGAGCAAAATGTCCGGTGGGATGGTGATCGGCCGAATTGATACGTGATTGATGATCGATGGATCGTCCCGGTAGCTAGACCGTCGAAATAACAAGCGCTAACTATCAGCGTAATTCCTGCCGCGACTCGTAACCATGCTACCGTGAACCGTTCCAGTTCCAGACGCCCCCGACGCCGGTAATTACACCGAAATCGTCCAGGCGGGGTGTAATTGGCCGATTCGAATTCCGCGGCCGTGCAAAAAACGTATCAGTATGCCGGGCTAATAGCGGGTCACGCTGCCCGCAATATCGGAAGCAAGCAGCGATCACCTGTACAGGCTGATCGCACCGGTTAATAACAATAATTAGCCGGTTCGGTGAGAATCATTCTCGAGCCGAGGCAATCTTCGGGCCGCCAGACTCTCTGGACGCTGTTTTTTCGAACCACCATGGTGCACCGTGGCTATGGATCCCACGAATGACTGATTATTCTGGCGAGACGTTAACGTCGCTTCTAGGTTGCTATTACAACCAAGTTTCACGCCTTCCGCGCTGAGCGGAGAAAAAAGAGGGAGAACAACCGTGATTTTGTGGTTTAAACGGACCGCTTAATGACTACGGCTAATTGTCCGATGGACAACGCCCATAAACGCTACTTAATGGGAATTCGTTACAGGGAATTACGGTATCGCGGACATTGTCTGGCCCCGGCTGATTTATCGTTGATTTGGAACGGTGCGGCTTGCTGTTCGTCGCACCTGTACCCGTGCTTTGCACAATCGACACATCGGCCTCGTTAAATATTAATTTATTGTCACGGGTAACACTTTTTGCGCGCCGGCTTTGCTGGAACGTGGCTCTTCCACGTGGCACGGCTGCCTGAATTCTTTTCCTTTTTCCAGGAGGTTACTGTTCCTGATTTTTAACTTGTCTTTTAGTGTCTTGTTGGATGACGTTGTTTAAAACTTCATTATCATTAGCCAATAATTGTTATTGACACTAAACCTACCACGAGGGATCAAATGACCAATTTTAGATTTCTTATTTGACAATTATTGAAATCGTAATGGTATTTTCATGGCAATTTATTGAATATATTTTTTGGCTCCAGTATATATTATAGTAAAAAATTAGTATAAGCAAAACATGTGCGACTGCATTTTGGGCGGCCCAAAACAAATCTGGAATGAATCACCTGTAGAGTTGTGCAGAATTACTATTGAATTACTCCAGAATTATAATTACGAAATAATTGAATTACATCGTAATTCAGTTATATTGTAATTTATAATCGAAATCTTCATTCAATTAAATTACAATGTAATTCGTAATTGCAATGGAGTACAATTATAAAATACAATATAATTGAATTATGAAAAATGAAGTAATAGGCAAGAAGAGGTTGAAAAATCCATGTGAAGGTTTCAAACAGAAGGAATTTATTATTTATAAATATACTAGCTGCTCGTGACGTGCCTACAGCACGCCTTCAATTATATTGTATTTCAATTACACATTTGATTAAAATACTTAGTAATTGTAAAGTACATAAATATTATTTAAAAAAAACAAAGTAATTGAATTACAAGATAATTGAATTAGCACAAATCTGATCACCTATAAATCAGTAATTGTAGGCTGATTTGTATTCAACTATTAATTAGAAGAGAAACCTTTTTTGTCACAACATGCGGCATTTGCAAATTTCGCAGAACGTCGATTTTACATTCGAGGAAGCATGAAGTTTCTTCAATTGTCGAAGAGGGAACGAGACATCTCGCGGTTTCACGATCGAACGATCCCGGAGCCGGTCTCCTCCTTAATGGAACTGTTCGCGGACGTTGGGTCAAGCGAGGCTCCGAAAACCACAACCTCCGGTTCCCACCGGGCTCGCCGGTGTTATTAATTACAAAATATTTAGCGTTAAATTTTGTGGAACGACCGCGGCACGCTGTCCGTTTCCAATCTTAGCCATACCCGGGGAATTTCACGGTGAAATCGTTGCACGACGACCGCAAAACCGTCGCGTCGCCCACGGCGCGCAATTGCCTCGATATCCTAGCGTCTCCCCGAGTTTCTTCTCGACAGAAGTATCGTTTCTTGAACGACTATTACGAAGACAACTTTTACTTCGATCAGAAGTACCCCGAGGGGCCCACGCAATGCAAAATGGATACTTCAGCGACCCGAGGCGAAACGATTTCTACACTTAGCCAAAAGTTCCTGGCCACTTAGACCTCTACACGTGGGATACGGTGAAATTTATTTCCGGAAATTTTGTAAGTGCTGCTGTCAAATGCTGTTCGTTAGGTCTACGTGGAGGGAATCTTAACCGTGAAAGTAAGCTCTACACGAGACTGATTTATTTCTTTTATAATAATAACAGAATTTATTCAGATTTCACAGGATCTCTATGGTAATAAAGAAATACAGTAAACAATTTCTCAAAAAAAATGTTTCTGCCACTTCAAGAATTGTAAAATACAATATCTGAAACCTGTGCTGCTGGTTTAGTATTGCATTATACTGAGGGTGGGGGTTGCAACTTATCCGTATATTTCAGAATTTTCTGTAAAAGGAACACTGTACTTATCAATTATAAAAGGCAGAGGTTACATTAAAATGTACTTCTTCGTTTGATAGTTTTAATAAACTGCAAACTATGTAAACATATTCTTAATTTAGCTTTCAGCTGGTTATTTTTATCATGCATGCATAAAATCTGTAATCCATTTAACAAGTAGTTGCATCATGCAAGACTAGTCCACCAAACAAGCTCCAATATTAATGTAAAAGGAAAGTCCCTTAGATTCGTCAAAACTTACTGACAATAGGCAGTTAGCACCGGTTCACCATAGAACAACCATTGCCTTATTGTTCCAGTCAACCGTTTTCGTTGATCGATTCTTCACCCTCCCTTTCTCCATCCACTTTTTCCACCCTGCCCTAATTTTTTGGGGCGGTGCAAGGAAAACTCCGTGTGTTAATCGAGATTTCATAGATCGATGGGGGGACCAGGTATCGAGCACCTGTACCGATGCATCCGCCCTTGTGCTCGATTTTTTCAACCACCGTTTCTTTCTTCTTCGCGTTCATTCTTCTGCAGCGTGAAGTCTCCTTTAACTTTTTACTGGCCGAGACATCGGGCCTCAACAATGGCCTATTCGAGGGTAAATAGATGTCGAGTTGGTATGAAATTAATGGGAAATGTATTTCACATGAAGATGAATTGTGTATGACTCGAGATCAAAGTGAAATTGAATTGTGCTTCTATTGTAAAATCTTGAAAAAATATTTTCTATGTATTCTTTCATTTTAGAATGAATGTCAAACTGTGGTTCTAAATACTTTGACATATTTACCACGCTTATATTAGCTTGCCGAGTTGTCGTTGTCGTTGTTGTATGCGTCAAATCTTGAATTCGAATTTTAAACCACTTCCCGATGAGCTAGAGACTTGTAAATTAGCTCAGAACTGGATGACAATGCAATATTTAAAAAAAAAGAATTAAGAAAAAACTGCGCGTTTAAGAGATAAAAAAATCTCAGCAGAGCATCTCAGCGGGATTCGAAACTAGACCTTGCTAAATACGCTCGGTAGTAAAGACTAAAAAGTAGAAAATAAAAAAGTATATAAAAAAACTTTTTAAAAGCCCACGCTCATATTAGAATGCATTAAAGAAGAGAAAATAATATTTCTAGTCAAAATAATATTTTTTCTTCCCATAAAATCGCATTCTTTTGACTTCCAGCGCAACTTTCTCTCCGATCTGTGCGCTGGTGTTACCACCCGAAACACAATCGTAGTTCGAAAAATCGAATTCCCAGCTCCAATTACCGAACTCGGAAAAAACCTGACTCCGGTGGTCGAGAGACCGTATTCGACGAGTCCCACGCACCGAGACCCGTCCGTTTTCTAATTAAACCGCATTGTTCCTCGCGAAAACAAAAAGCCGCGTCCCGGCGGCCTAAGACCGGGTAATCGAGCGTGAAAGTAAGACAATAGGCAGAAAAACCGGCGAGGATTCGGTCGGTACCGACGAGGGCACGTTGCCTTTTCCAGCTGCCGGACGATTCGTCGGGGTGGCGGAGGGAACAGAAGTTACGAGATTCGGTTAATCGGCGCTGAAACGTTATTTAACGAGTATCCCCCTGCCCCCAATCGTTGAACCGAGCCGATCGTCCGTATCCAGCATGATGAGACAATAGGTGCCGAGGGTCTAAGACAATGCAGGTCCCTGAAAATAGACGGGCCACATGATGAATGGTCTGAAATCGTTCGTTCTACCCGGCAAGCTTTGAAAAATCGTGCGAAGGACCTAGAGCTTCACTTACACTTCCTGAGCCTCCTGTGTAGCCTATTTTTAAAATAATTTCTCTAGTTTTACGTATACCTACTTCAACTTTGATTTTTTATCTAGAATCACTCCTTTTTCGGTTCTACTAGTTATCGATCATTCTGTGCAAAGAAATAGATTTATAGAATATGCATCTTCGCAGTCCCAATCAATTTATATTTAAAATTAAGCCTCAGGCCAACTTTCATGTTGAAACATTACGAAATATCCTCAAGCCGCAATACTACAAATTCAAACAAAAAAATTCGATCTCTCTATCAGTTTTTATAAATTTAAAACACCGAACTCTACGAAAAGAATTCGAAAAGTAGCCTGCTGATAGATTGCAAAAACGGGTCCCATGGAAATCAGCGACACAAAGTTTCCCGCCACGGTTTTCGCCGACAACGAATCTAAAATCCTTGTCGGTTAAAGGGGTTGTCGGTCAAATCTGGAGTCGGTGAAACGTCATCGGTGAAAACCGTGTCGGGAAAATTTGTGTCGGTGATTTCCATGGGACCAAAGTTGTGCTAATCCAATTACATTAAATTAAATGACTAAGTATTTTAATCAGATGTGTAATTGAAATACAATATAATTTAAATACAATGTATAATTGAAGGTGTGCTGTAGGCATGTCACGAGCAGATAGTAAATTTATAAATAATAAATTCATTCTGTTTGAAATCTTCACATGGATTTTTCAACCTCTTCTTGCCTATTACTTCACTTTTCATCATTCAATTACAATGATTTTATACTCCATTGCAATTACGAATAACATTGTAATTTAATTGAATGAAGATCTGAATTATCAATTACAGTATAATTGAATTACAATGTAATTATAGTTCTGGAGTAATTCAATCGTAATTCTGCACAACTCTGCATAAGGCCCGTTTTAACATATGAATATACTCACACGTGGATTTGTTTTATGCTCCCTCATTGGTGGTTTTGAAGTTATTCATGCCAGAAATCGATGACTAAAATTTAAAAACTACGCCACAAACAAGATTGTTCAATGGTTACATCTAACTTGAAGATGGAAGAAGAATTGCAACAGTGATAAGAATAAGTTGACGTGGTCGGTGATTTCCCTGGAACCCTGCAAAAACAGAGCAGACGAAAGGATCATCCCCGAAGACAGGACCATCCCTAAAGAAACTATCGTCCCCAGGTGGTAGGGTGATTGAAGTAAGCTGTCCATTACAGACGGTATCGCGGCTACCACGCGGTCGTAAAATCGCAGCGTTCGAAACGTAACGCGGCCGGGGTGTAAATTATCGCCGGTGTAGATCGCGGATAGTCGATCTGGCTGTGGATCAGGAGCGTAAAATCCCGGCGGAGGGCTCATTCGTTGGTAATGCTGAAATAGGGTCCGCGATAAAATGGCGAAAAATTACGAGCCGGTGCTGGTGCAAAGGCGCGAGCATGTTCCGAGAGCGGGGCGGGACTATTCGGATCAATATAATATATATTCCGTCGTTGGGAGGGGTTGAACGATTTTTTTGTTTATTTAGCGAAGCGTGGACACCGCGTTAAATATTAATGATCGGTTGAAACGTGCCAACGCCGTGTGCACGCGATCCCACCGTATCCGTATTCGTGCCCGCATCAATTACTGTATCGAGATTCGGACCATTTTGCAGCTATAACGGCGATAAGAAAACATCGTAAACTGGCCTGCATCTGTGTCCACGTGCGACTCTTTCCTTCTCTCGTCTCTCGCCCTTTCTCCCTACCTATCTCTTCCCTCACTCTTTCTGTTTCTGCCAGAATCGGCTTCCCCTTCTTTTTCGTTTTCTTTCCCGGTAATGAGAATCCGTTCGACCGTGCGTTTGCGTGTTTCACAAAAACCGGGTGCCCCCTTCTATTAAAAGTTGCAAACGATCCCTGTCTAATGAGATACCGAGACGTTAATGGCCGGTTTAATTGGGTTGTTAATTTCCGAAGATGAATTCATAGGGTAAAAATGCAAAAGCTAATAGCGCCGGGTGGGAGGAGCCGCGTGGATTAAATGGGCTATTTTCAGACCCTTTCTTGCTGGATCGAGACCGGGACCGTGGTCCTAAACAGGCGCCGAACGACCCAACCTCACCCCCCTACAACCCCATACAACACCATAGGATTTAGTATCTTTCCCACTGCTCCTTTTCCCGATTCTCCTTCTCGATTACCTCTTGCTTCACTGATTTATGTTGCACAAGTCGCGACACAATTGAAGTCGGTGCGAGAACGAGTTGTTTCGAAATTTTTTTAATTCTCGCAAAAGGATCTGACAGTTTTAGATATATTAAAATTGTATACAAGGTGTCCCGAGAAAGTGTAATGAAAGGGGTGGTTCCTGGAGTTCCATGGAAATCATCGACACAAATTTCTCCGACACAGTTTTCATCGACAACCTTTTACCAACTCCAGATTTGACCGACAACCACTTTAGCCGACAACGAATTTGACCGACAACTATTTTAGATTTGTTGTCGGTCAAAATCGTTGTAAGTTAAAGGCGTTGTCGGCTAAAGTAGTTGTCGGTCAAATCTGGTGTCGGGGAAATTTGTGTCGGTGTTTTCGATTATTATTAACGCAAAAAAAAATAAAAAGAATGAAATGGCAAAGTTTCAGCATGAAACTCTGAATTAAATTGCAAGGGGTTTAATTAAACGTCTGCGAAATACAAAAGATCCGCTGAAGAGCTCGATCACCTTCTTGAAAAATGAAGTAAACGTGACCACGGACCAAATCGCCGGATACCCTCGCGTTAATAGAGGCCTTGCTTCTGAATCGAAGGACGTCGTATCGATCATTCGACAGTGGAAGAAAGGGGGAAAAAAGGAACGACGAGACAAGAAAGCCCAAAGAGGGGCGGATGGCGCGAATAATTAAATCTCGATGAAGAACTCTCGGGACAGTCTCGGGGTATAAATTTATGCGACCTCGGCCTCGGGACCTGCCACCCTCATTAACGATATTCATTGGCGGTTCGTTGCCGATAATTCAGCCATTCATCAAGGCGATCTAACGATCCGTTCGGTTCTTGCGGCAGCTCGGGCGAAATCGATTAAAGTGATCGACTGCGGGCGCGTCTCTGTATAGAAAATGAAAGGCAAATCCGCAGGGGTGATCATTGGATTTCGTGAGCGAACACGCGCGCCGCCGACTAATCCCCGAAACAATGCATCACCGTGTTCGGACAGAACACCTCATCAGAGAACTTCGCCCATAATGAGCGCGCCCAGAGAAGTTGATTTTTCTTCATGTTTTTTTTTGCTTTTATTACGCTCGACCAGCAACGAATTTTAGATATTCCGGTTTAGGGGATGGAAGCTCGTTTTGTTGGGAAAGGGTGAGTCTCGGTTGAAAAATGATCGGGATACCGTTCGCCTTCTCATTTGCCAGGGAGCTGGATTTGATTGGTTCAATCTGGACCCGTAAATATCTGTGGATTTAATGATTTGGTATTTTCAACAAAATTGCAAAGTTTTGTTGTCGATGACTATATCGTGTACAAAGATAATAATTTTCTTTCAGATAAGAATCTTGGGAGGAATCATTACATTATCATTGTAGACTGATCTAAATTAGTTTCGGCCGTGAATGCAGTTTCTTGTAGGGCTACCTTTAATTACAAAGAGCTGCGAAAATTTATTTTCCTCCTCGCAATAGCCGTGTGAAAATAGTAATCCTCTGTTGCTTTAAAATGCAACTTTATTTTATACAATTATCGTATATTTGTAGTCTGGTGTGCTCGTTTGTAACTGTGAATTTACAAGTGACTTCATCTGATAATGGGAAACTTTGGTTTCTTGTGGGAACGTAGCGTGACGATGAAAATCAACTCTTTTTAAAATTGTATTAGGGTAAAAATATTGGATACTGTGTTGCATATTTATATATTCTTGGATAATATCTAAAATGTTACTGAAACAGCGTAAGAAGTATTTAAATTTAATGTGACCCTGATCAGCCAACCATTGAGTACTTCATTTCGTTTATCTGTATTTGTTATAAATGCATAAAATGTTATTATAATTATCATAAGTTAACAAAATTATTTTTAATTATTTATCTATTATCTAAAACCAAATATATGAACATTCAAATAGAAATTTCTTGTTTAACCCTTATACGTTCCTCAGGCTTAACCCCATTGTTTTATTCTTGATACCACAAAATGTATAATGTGAAAAACAATTATTTCTTTAAAAAGTAACTAGTACCTTGCACTCAATTATTTCTGGACGATGAAGGGATTGAAGGAAACCCTCATTCCAAAAATCGCCACACAAAGTAGCTCAACACAATCAAGAACAAACACAAAGCAGAACCGTAGCAGAGTGTATCAAGCCATCAGTCCAATCTTCTAATTTATCCCTGACAACCCTTCAAATCACAATCAAGAAAAAGATAGACCATACCCGGTTCTTCTAGCCCATATCAGCGTTCACAGTTCAAGGCACCGCTTAACGACCATCAGCTAGAAGAAAGGGTTCCGCGTGCAGATAAGGATGTATCTCCCTTATCACTTTTCTTTACAAAGTAACTAGTACCTTGCGCTCAATTATTTCTGAACGATGAAGGGGTTGAAGGACACTCTCATTCCAAAAATCGCCACACAAAGTTGCTCAGCACAATCAAGAGCAAACACAAAGCAGAACCGTACATTGTGTATCAAGTCATCAGTCGAATCTTCTAATTTATCCCTGACAACCTTTCAAATCGCAATCAAGAAAAAAATAGACCATACCCGGTTCTTCTAGCCCATATCAGCGTTCACAGTTCAAGGCACCGCTTAACGACCATCAGCCAGAAGAAAGGGTTCTCGTTCCGCGTGCAGATAAGGATGTATCCCTTAGCCGGTCATCGATCAAATCGACAGGGCACACAGTGCTCATTTGATTGGTCAGTTTCGGCGCCATTTTTCTCGCCGTGAGCCGCGTTCCTTTCACAAAGATCGGAAGACTTCTGTCCGGTTTCACGAGCAGGTGAATCGCAGTCGGTGGTGTCTCGACGAACCCTAAAACTCGATGGTGTTTCGCCGCGGGTTTTAGGGTTCCCCGTGTGCTCAGGGCCGCCCCAACGGGGGGCACCTGGCGTCCCGTTGCGCTGCCCCCTCCCCTAAATCGGTTTGATTATACCAGAAGACCCCTGGCTCAAAACCTTTAGATAATTACCAACCTGCAGCGTACTCCGAAAAACGGTTATGGACGGTTATTTAATTACTCTATTTAATTTCACTGATTATTCCTCCGCGACGGCTTCGAAACACCGGGAAAAATATCGAGGCGAATGAGTCTGGAATCGAGGCCGGTGGTCATCTTTGGTTTGCGCACGTGCTGTTTCGTTCGGCTTGTTTTGTAATCATGCTGGGATGATTAAAATTGTTTTGGTTTACACACTTGAATAAATGGGACTACTAAGGACGGTGCATTGTTTAATGGGAATTCATGAAAATTCTCTTAAAGAATATTTTATGTCATCCTGATCGAACAGAAAATTAATTTATGCCAAGAAATATAATAAACAACGATAGGAAATGGTGTATAAACTCATTTTGCTCTAATGTTGTATTTTTAGGTTGACTGATACTCTTTTATTCGAACACTTCAAACTGTATATAAAAGAATCGAAAATTGATGTACAAAAAGTAGCTACAATTTGATACAGTGTGATCTGACTACGTACTTAAAGTTAATTAAGGAAAGAAATTCCCAACTGACTGCTACTTATAGTAATCGATGGCGACAATTTTTCATCCCAAATGGAAGAACATAATGGCCTCCAAATATTCGAAAAAGTCAGCAAACATCCTGGTCAGTGAGACCAAGTCCTTTCGAGGGCCATTTCCAGCAATCTCGACCAGATTAGATCAACCCGAGGCAGCGGTCTCTCGATCCTTTATTTCTCGTCGAACGTTTCATCTCGAGTTCTGCATCGGAGGATCGACATCCCCTCGGCGAACGAATAAATCCTTGTAATCCTCGTCATTTGTCAGAAACAACGTCCGAGACGGGCCATGAATGCATTCACGAGTGTAATTCAAAGTCGACTGGGTCCAATCTTTCTTCCGGGCCAGTTATTAACCAAAACACAGCGAGTTCCCGAAAAGACGAGAGATAGTTGAAAGCCACGGCATGGAGATTCGAGAGGGTGTGTCCCTGGCCCGGGGTCCTCGGAAATAAATTCGTCTTGTTCCCCCGGTCGGCCAGGGTGCTTTCCGAACAGTCTCTACCCGCTGCGAAAAATTTTCGGTGACTTCGCGTGACGAATTTCCATTCGTTACGACTCGCGAGCGTCGCCATTAATCCCCAACGAGCGAATATGTAGAACATTAATCAAGACGCGCGGGCAAACACTATTATAAATTGGGAAGCTGAATCGAACCCGTACGGACCTCGACAAATTCTTTTGGCCCGAAGAAGGATTGAGTCAGTCTCGATAATTACCGGCCGGGTGGGCTTTCGATTACACGTGAAATATCGTTCAATTATAATATTCATTTGCATCGTCGCTTAATTGAATTATGTCCGGCTCCGCCGGGTCGTTGTTTCGTATCCCCTAAGCAGCGGGTTCCATTTTGTGCTGCCTCATTCGAAGACATTGATTCCTTTTTAATGATTCTTTTTGAGGCGCCACAAACTACAAGTATATAAAATATTCTCGATGTTCCTCCTCAGACTATTAATGAAGAAAATAGCTACATAAATAAATACACTGGTAAATGGTAGAATATTTTCTGGTAATGTGCGCACTATTTATATTTCTACTTTAAATCGTTTTTTAAATGTATTTTATAAAGGTATGTTCTAATTTGCAAAAATTTTAATTTGCAGGCTTTATTCAAGATTGTTATTGATGCACGAAAATTAGCTAATCCGAGCAATGAACTTTTAACTCGGTAAGAATGTTTTAAATGTAGATTTCAGCCCCTCGAATAAATTCTTCTTGAGGTCTTCATTGAAGAGCTTGCTGAAGAAGAGTATTCGGCGAAGGCAAGTTTGAACGTCCTGTATACCCGTCCATACATCCTCCCTCGTTATGCGATTCTAGCGTCGTGGCTGAGCGCCTAAAAAGGCGTGCCTAAACAATGAAGTTTATGGGCTAAGGCCCTGCGGGAGCGGCCATTAAAACAATCGACAGTCGCGCGTACAAGGGATGCAAATGTTGGCGCGAGCACAATGGCGTTTCGAGAGAGGCCGTGGCAGTAAATACCAGTATAATTGCCAGTCTCAAAAGTTAAGGCACATTTAAGAGGCCCTTCGGCTTCTTTTCGAGTTGCCTTATATGCAAACCCACCGGCAGGGACGCGCGTGCAGATTTCGAATGTTAGTCCGACGGCGCAGCCGGCGTCTTCTAATTTTGTACCGAATCACATTCTGCATAATTTAATCTATTCCCGCAAAATATGTTTAATAAACTATAAAAACCTACGAACATCGTTTACTACTCATGGCAAACCGGATTAAGCCATTTTGAATTAAGGAAAAATGTTAAATGTTAAACTGTTTAAGCATTCATTGTAAATGGGAATCTTTGATCTTTAAATTCACGGTGGTTTTAGTCACGAAAAAAATTTTCAATACTGTTACACACATTCTAATTTGTAACTTTTTGGATAAAAAAAAGGTATTTTCAAAATGGTTTCGACAAAACTGAACGGAAATTAAAGGCTTCAGATTTAAAATCAGTCCAGGTATATAAATATTAACAATTTTTAGAGAAAGAGGAATTTACAGTACATATTACGTTCCATTTTTTAAACACGCCCAAGCAATTCCTTCGACAACCACATTCCGACGGAATATGTTCTGCCAGGGGTAGTTTACAATTAATAAATTAAAACTAATGATTGCGGTAGGGTTCTGCTCCGAGAGAGCCAGAGAAAAAGAAATCGTGAGTGGAAATATGAGCTTTTTAGTTTCATGGAAACGATTGCATCTGCAGGTCGTGTTCGAGCCCGAAGCCGCATAAGAAAGAGCGGAGTCACGAATCCGGAGGAAATTATGCGACGGTCATGCGCAACGCCACGCCCGCCAAATGGCCAATTCGTGTTTGCAGATTGCCTCTATCTCGGCGCCCTGTCGTGGCCCAAGATTGCAGTTTCCTCTTTCCATTAAAACGCGCGAACGGGATCGAGAGCGGCACGATATTGTGACGCGTGTACGGTTCTCGATAAGCGATCCACTAGTAAGAATTATACTGAAATTCGGTGGTTCGGTTGAGCAACCGCTTATAAGTTATTGCCGATTTGCCGTGGACAGGGAGCCACTTTTACCTTAATTGATAATTAAGGGGCGCGTGATTGTAACGCGCCGAGCTGACAAGTCACGCCCGCGGGAATACTCAATGAACATCCTTCGATACGCCGTCACCTATAAGGCTGCGTCAGCATAAATTACCATGTCCGGTTACTTCTTTATTTTCCAACTACCTAAGGAATGTCCCGCGAGAGCCTCTGATTAATGAGTTCTACATGCAGATGGAAACAAGGGCTAACTGTTCAGAGTATTACAACGCCAAACATTTTTTCCACGCTTATATTAGCTTGTCGAGTTGTCGTTGTTTGTTGGCATTGTTTGCGTCAAATCTTGAAATCGAATTTTAAACCACTTCCCGATTAGCTAAAGACTTGAAATTTTCAACGTAGCTCAGAACTAGATGACAGTGCAATATTAAAAAAATTTGTTTAAAAAGACTGTGCGTTTAGGATTTAAACAATATTTTTAAATATTCCTCTTCCTCCCTCGTCGCGCGACGTTCGGTAGTACGTCATCGCGCACAGCAATCTCCACTCCGCGTTCCCACTCCGACTCCGACCCACCTCCACTGGCCCATTTCGCACCGATGGAGCTCAATTTACTTATTGGGTTGGTTTCGATTAGGTTGGCCGGGATGGGGGGGGCAAACACCGAAAATAAAAAAAAATATAAAAACACTGTTTAAAAACCACGCTTATATTAGAATACACTAAAAAAGAGAAAATAATATTTGTAGATATTAGTGTCTATGAATAAAAGCGTGGAGCGCCCACAAAGTTTACGTTAATACAGTTTAGCGCTCCACGCTGTTGTTTATAGTAACTAATATCTAAAAATATTATTTCCCCCTTTTTAGTGCATTTTAATGTAAGCGTGGTTTTTAAAAAGTTTTTTTATATATTTTTTAATCGGAGTTTTAACAGTCCGAGAATGTTGTGTTATACCATTTGTTGTAGAGCACCGTGGTTCGTTCTATGTCTATATGAAACCGTTAAATTTCCCATATTTGAATATTATGACCACTTCTTTAATAAATAATCTTTCGTAACGTTGATCCCTCCCATGTTAAATTTCGATGCAAGATATGAAGAGCTTACTCGAGTGAATGAATCACGATTTTTTCACGAAGAGATAAAATATCTCTTATCTGCAGATTGACATTTACGTCAACAAGGCATTGGATCATCACTCATAATTTCCTGGGTGCCTTTCTGCGATCTCTGTTAATATTGTAATAAAATATTTTAACAGAGTTTACCGCGAGATGTCCTGCGATAACTTTGGTTTCAGGACATAATAATTCCCTGTATTAGGAACTGTTCGAAACTTTTTTTAAAAGCAATCCAATATTAAGAAATGGATAGATTCGCAAAACAGTCCTAAAATGAACGATTAACAACTGGCATTGACAACCAGAAACTAGAAGAACAAATGAACCTTCCAAAGTACTGTGCATTTTCGTGATCACATATTAACAAGCTGCAATAAAATTTGTTCTATTCGATGTAAATTTAAATTCCACTTAATTGGCTAGTAATTTGAAAAACAACATGACATTTCCTCGCAACTTCCGGTGCCACTTCCTCAAGCATCTTCCTGGCCGTAAGTATCAGTGTTCTCGCCACGCGTCGCGTTTTTTTTCCTAACGCCAGTGCAACTTTCCACGAAAGCATTTTCCGCGGGTCACGCGTTTGCTGATTTCCACATACTGCGTTTCCTTTTCCGATCATCTTCCTCTTCACTTTCACAGTCGTCCGGCTTTCTACGATTCTTTTTCCGATCGACGCTTCCTCGTCGATGGCGATCCACGATCCGGTCCACGTGCGCCGCGCCGACTCTCTCGCAGATATGAATTCTGCCTGGATGGACGCAAACGAGCGCCTAGCAGACACACGGTGCCGATTTAACGTCAGTTAAGATTAAGTCGAGTACCACTAAAGGTGCGCCGCATTAGGTATTCTCCGGCCGAAGTGGTTCGCCTTCTTGCTGCCTCGTAATCTGCATCGACGCCCCAATATGCAGCACGAGCCAAATGCGGAGCGAACAACACCCGAGCATGATCTTTGATCCTCCGTGTGTGCGTTCAACTCGTGTCGATTCTCCGATGACAAACTGAGCCGAATCTTTTTCGGGAAATTATTTTGTTCCTGACACACTTTTGTTCATTAGTAGATTCTTTCTTCGATGAACAATTAGTCTCGAAAATGAAGAGGATCCTGGGAGTTCTACAATTGATAACGATTACTGCGGATTTTATACATTGATGATGGAAATGAATATGCTTCCATTATTTTTGACTTTTTGATATGACTGCATGAGGAAGTAAATAGAAAATTGAAATTGTCCCTTGGACAATTTTTATTTTGCATAAAGAACCGCAGTCTAACGAACTAACATGTCTTACTCGAATGTCCTACTCTTTTTTAAATCCATCGATTTATATAAACTATTATAAATTCACCTTTGTATAAAACACTTTTGATTGTACATTATGTGGTCACTAATGACCTAACTGTTAATGCGACCACATTAAAATAAACAATAAATAAAATATAACCGTATTTATTTTTGCATCAATCCAATATCGGAACAAATACAATGGTCACTTTGACAAAATTCACTGATATATTGCCAACGACAAAAAGTCTTGACCCATCAATAAACCAGTCATTTACCTGTCCAATCTCAAAACCATAAAAGCGGACCAATCGCAAAGGAACGTCCATTGACTGGAACCTTACGTGTCCACAAAATCCAACTCTCGTAACGACGACTGCACAATACATATCGATCAGTTGATCGAATTTATAGCGGTCCGCGGACGTACATATTTGAATTCGAATTCCCGCCATATATGTTCAGCGATCTATCAGCAGATCGAGGTAGCTGTTGATCCAAGGCACAGACAAAACCGTGTTCATGCGTCTCGGATGAATTCCGTGGCGTTCACGGTATCCATATAAAGCCGTGGATCGAGTCGCCGTAAAAGCCGAGATCTAGCCGCGATATAAATCGAGGGGGAGGCGATTTCGCGTGGCCCGCATGGGCACGTGACCGTAAATGAAATATCTCGCGGGCAAGAAGTCGGGGGCGAACGGGGGCGCCACGCCTTTGCCTCTGAAAGCCGGGCCCCTGCTTTCAGGAAACCCGTATCCGCGTAAAGGCCACTCGGACACGGGATTAAAAAAGGACAGCCACGGACGTCGAACGGTCGCGTATAATTTCTAGGGCACAATGGGCGACGTGCAAAACGGAAGAAATAAATAATTATTTTCTCCTTTTTAGTCTTGTGTTAATACTTGTATCACTCTTTATTAATACTTTGTATACTCACTAAGCTTACTGTATATTTCACTTGGTAAACAAAGCGA
>CM052330.1:12024200-12147892 GCA_028455615.1 Lasioglossum zephyrum | reverse complement strand
GGAGTGGGGACGAGTCAGAGTGCGCACGCATAGTAAAGTAGAGAGGGCTGTCGAGCGAAGTGGGGATCGCTGAACGCGATGACGTAGTTCGCGGGGGGATGAAAAGGTAAATATTTAATTGTTATTTTCTCCGAAACGGTAAGACTTTTTAAAAAAATTTTTTTTGAATAATGCATTGTCATCCAGTTCTGAACCATGTGTGCAATTTCAAGTCTCTAGCTCATCAGGAAGTTAGTTTAAAATCAATTGCAAAATTTGCCACCGAACAGACAGACAAACAAGAAAGCGAGCTAATAAAAACGTGGTAAAAAATTCAAAATAAATATTACCTTCATCAGATACAAAAGGAGTTGCATAAAAATTGATTTCTCCTATTAGTAATTAGAAATGTTAAACTTGATGTTCTTCCTATCTTGTATCTCACCAAAATCTAAAAAATTTTCTTGTTACGAGTGAATTTTAAGCATCAAGATTAACGTTACTCTCATCTTCGCATTTCGATCTCGTGCGTGGCTGCTGTATCAACCCGTAAGCGTGAATATTTGTGTGTCATAATCTTAGGTTGTAAAGAACGTATAAGTAATACTATATAAATTTTGTGTTGATTCTATTTTGTGTCTCACCAAAATTCACTAATTATTTTCTTGTTAAGGGTGGATTTTAAGCTTCCAGATCGGCGTTATTCTCACCTTCGCATTTCGATCTCGTGTGTGGCTGCTGTATCAACCCATAAGTGGCCATTCGTGTGCCATAATCCTAGCATTAATCGCCTCATCATCACGCAATCGATCCATAAACGATTCCTGGAATGCTTCGATCGATCGCCGATTATTTCCCCTTCCCACGATCCTCCTCGTTCCGTTTCTTCCTCTGCCTCTTCATGCTCGTTCCGCGTGTTCTTTATCCTCTTTTATCAGCGCGTGTTGTTGAACGCGAACGTCGTGGCAGGTACGCACGTGCTTGGTTAGCGAAGTCGGTCGTGGCGCGTTTACTTTGAAAAGTGGGATATGCAAACTATGTGCGGGGACCACGGGGCACCTCGGGGGCAAAAATTTCGCCGATTCCCTTTCTTCCTTTGTACCAGCACCGATATATGGCTCCTCCGCGATAAATCGCTCTTATTTTTTACGGGTGCGCGCGAGACCTCGTTGCGCACGCGAACGTCTTGCCCGTGGTCGTTTTTAGGTCCCCGAGAAATTGGAGCCGTGAATGCGGAGAACAGAAACCGGCACCGTGAAAATATTCACGGTGCAAGCTGTATTTTTAAAGCGTTCCCGGATTTATCGCGGCATTGTCGCCTGGATCGCTTGATATTTTCAGATGCTTGCTCCTTGAAAACTTATTTCGGTGGTACGGCACTTTCGGGCCTCGGAATTAAGTGGCGAACATCGGGCTATTTTTTAAACGTTTTACATTCTCGTTCAAGCTTTTATTCAGTGCTCGTTTCGGGCTGTTTACTGTCTCTCTTTTGATGATTGTGAGCTCTCAGCCCAGTTTTATTTGTATTACTTTTATTTGCCACACCGGAGACCATTTTGCATCCTCCATTTTTATACAGAGATGCACTAAAGCAAAATAATTTCATACAACAAAGAATGAGGAGTTACCATTTTTTATATTACTTACTTTCTTTAATCATTTTCAGAATCATAAATTTTGATGTAGGTGGTGTGCAACATTATTAAATTCTTCTAACGTCTTCATAGTCTTTTATTTGATCGGTCCAGTTTTGTTATAAATGATGTTAGTTCAATATAAAGAAATCAATATTATCTTTTCATTCAATACAAATTACATCCATTCATTGAGATGTTTATTCACTGGATCATCCTATTCGTCGATATTTTGCTGAAGTTCCCGAGAACGGTAGTGTTCACGCAAGGTACCATTTTCATTGTAGGCCATTGTTCCACTGGCAGTGAAAGTGTAAAGGCAGTTTCTCCGTGTTCCGATAAATTTTCCCACGTGAGGCGGCTACGGGGGAATGATGTCACCGGTGGCACCGGCGCCAAATGGTAATAAACACCGATCGCCTATCGGGAACCGCGAAGGCGTGCAATTTGTCGTGGCTATCTGCGCCCTCGGGTTCGGGCCTCTGTACGCCCGGATAATCAATATTGGCAGCAACCAGTCCCTGATAAGCCTGCCGGCTTCACCTACCCAGTGGCCCCACTTCCTTCCCAGAAGAAAGTGTAACGGAATGGCCTACGCCCGATAAGACGGTGTCTTTAGGGGGGTCCAAGGCTCTCGAACGTGCCATAAGCACGCCCTAAAAAGGTGATCTTCTTTGACGGACGTAATCGATCGGAATATCGAACGCTGTACGCCGAGCAGGTTCTGAAACTTTGGTACCGATCTGCCGACTGTACAGCTTCTTCCAAAAGCGATTCTGATAACGCGATAAGTACCATCCTTTTCGATTAGTATCGATTTAAGGTCCGCATGAATAGATAGCATCGAGTTATTCTTTTTTATCACTTGGAAATCATATGAAAGAATTATATGAAAAGGTGAAACGAGAATTTAAAAATATCTATATAATATTATCAATGTTTTCAAATGATTAAAGGCAGAAATAAATTTTTATTTTGCCTTAAGATTCACTGTCCAGTGATCCTTCCTGAAAATGGTACTATTCGTTTCTCTAGAAATTCATTTAGAATTTCATTATGAAGACATTACCAGGTGATGCGATGATAAATAAAGTTAGAGAATATTGTTAGCTATGTGAACCTTGTACCATTTTTTGGTTGGACGTACTGGACAAGTCAAAAATTAATTCACCACAGCTTTCGGATCCTTTTAAACATATACATATCAACTGCAAGTGTGGCTACGAAAAGGAAGACTTAGACCTTGTCTTGTGGCAATGCTGCTTAATCTTTCTTTTTCGCAAGATGGTGTTCTCCTTGCCCCTGAAAGCCGATATGTTCTTTGCCAAACCTAACATCTTATTTATTATTATTCGATTGTTTTAAAATGTAAATTATGTCATCTAATGTAAATCAAGTACAGCTGTATAGACATTTTTAAGGGTCTGGGTAAGCTCAAATTAAAAAAAAAAAGTTAGCAAAAAATTTCTCCATTCGTTTACCGTAAGAAATCTAAATCACACCTCCGCATGAATCTTAATCCTTTCCCAGAAAAGCCTGAACGAATGAATTTCCCATTTACGAGGCGTCAGCTGGTCGACGAAACCCGCAGGTTGTTTAGCCAGAAAATTGTATTCACTCGAAGAAATCGGCATTGCCGAGGTCGTCGGTGTACGTTCCCGAGGAGGGTCACAGGCAATCATGTTCCGGATAATTGCCCGTGAAGTTTCATTATCGACGATCTCCGGAAGGCACGGCCCCAGTCCGTTCGTGGGCCTCTAACACAGTTCGATGAACTCGCCGCCTCGTAAGATTGTCTTGAATATCGATTAGGCCGGTTCGCATGCGGCGAATAGTGCTACCGGAGGGGAAGATAAATGACCCTAGGTTACATTGTGCCGAGTTATTATTTCGTGAACATTCCCGAAGAGTTGCCGCGCGGCTTTCACCGAACCAGATTTGAATTTATCGGCGGCTGTCGCATTTTCGTACGCGGTACCAGAACCGCCGAACTAATTATGTAATTTGGCCCGACTGGGTAATTTATCGCCCCTGGTTCGCCGATAACGACCGCGACAGACGGGTGAACCCGTTGAAAACCGTTTAGGAGCATGATTTTTTGATCCCGGTGCTTTCAGCTGGATTTATTCAGTGCGAGCTGCGATATGTTTGGCGATTGACTATTTAGGAATTTGTTATCTAATTCTGATCGAAGGCGAATGAATTGTTTGTCTGTTCCGTGACATAGGTGTTCAAGTGATTATGAGCAGCATGATTGTTTAATTGGTTCAAATAATTTAGATTGCAGTTACGGTTACAGATTGTATTTTTAGATAAGAATCTGTTGAGTTTCATTGATAACATTGATTTCGTAGTAGTGTGACATTAGAGATGAGTACAATAGTGTTTCGAGTAATATACAATAGTTTATTGTATTTTATCTGTGAGAAAACTTTTTAGAAATCATAACACAATATTTTTGTTCTGAATAATAAAGAGATGATGTATCTCAGCATTTGAAGAACACAATGTGTTCTGAATGTTGCAATTCATATCCACTAGCTCGTAAAATTTTTGCTAGCGTCAATAAATCGTAAAACGTGTTGACGATAAAAAATTATATTCTGCCATTGTAATAACGTTGACTGAAAGGATAAAAGAAATACTCCCCACCTTGTTGAAAAAGTTGAATAAAGCAGTAAAATTAAATGAGAATATGCATTTGAAAATAAAAAACATCCTGTGGTAGGTGGTCTAATGAATAATCAACTACCTTGGCAATTATAATAATACAGCCCGACACTTTAACTAAAGAAAAACTATTAGGTCTTTTAATCACTGTGCTACATTTGAAGGAACTTATAATAATATCCTTTTGTGTGTGTGTGTGTGTGTGTGTGTAATAAACCATTGTAGCCCTTATGATTTATTTGTTTTATAGTAGTTTTATAGTAGCCCTTATGATTGTTTGCTTTATTTGTCTTCGAATAAAAGGATCTTAAAAATTGTCTTATAAATAATAAGAAAAATACAATTATAGGATGTTTCAGTTAGTTCTTAAGGATGGCTCGTCCATTATCAAGAAAAATAGCTACAGCTATTACAAAATTGGTTAGAACATCGTTACCAGTGTATCGTAAACTTCGAAAACTCGCTAGCTAACACATCAAACTTCATGCTCACATCCCCAACTATCGAAATCACCAGCGAAAAATCATAAAAATCCCATATATATTTTATCAGCCGCAAATCTGATGCAACATTGGTCCACCTAATAAACATAGAACTTCATTTCCATTTAATTTCACCGAAACCGTGTTAGGACCGTTCGAATGACTCAATGCTCACAAAGCGAAGCTCGAAGTTCCATCCAACTCCTCTGCTAATGAAGAATACCGTCTCTTCAAGTCTCGAGAGAGAGAAAGAGAGAGAGGGTTCCCTCGAGGCCCGAATCGAAGGTTTTAAAGTCAAGAAACGTTTTAAGGGCTCGTTTAATGTCCACGATCTCGGTTCCTCGGTGTTATTTTTTTGTCGCTCGGTTCCGGCCAGACAAAAGCAGAGAAGAGGAGAGAGT
This sequence comes from Lasioglossum zephyrum, assembly GCA_028455615.1. Classification (NCBI taxonomy): domain Eukaryota; kingdom Metazoa; phylum Arthropoda; class Insecta; order Hymenoptera; family Halictidae; genus Lasioglossum; species Lasioglossum zephyrum. The sequence continues at coordinate 12,142,726 of CM052330.1, read as the reverse complement.
GAGAGAAGAAGAAGAGAAGGAGAGAGACTTTTACTCGCGTGGGCCCGGAGGCGAGGCACCAGTTTGGTTTTTGGCCACGGAGTGTGCCCCCATGGAGGCTTCAAGGGCCACCTGCCCTACCAGGGACCCCCTTTTACGTCCACTTTATTAGCTATTATTATACGCGTGCTTTGGCTCTGGTTCTCTCCTCTCCTCTTCCCTCTCTCTTCGTCTTTCCGCTTCTCTTCTTCCCTCTTACTCTCAGAACCGAACGAACAGGTCCCGCCCGCGCCTGTTTAGAAATATTTCACGGAACGTTTCGTGTGGCTTAGCCCGACGCACACAGAGTTCGTTAATCCTTCGACGTAGCCTAAACAATTCGGACCCACGAAACCCCATGAGAAACCCGGCCCCTTGTCTTGGAGAGATTGTTTCGCTGGCTCGGTTACCAGTTACGAATTTTGGCAGTTTAGTCCGCGTTGTTCGAGGGGAACAGCTGGTGAAATTTTTCTGAAAAATATTTGAAGAAACTAAAAATTTTGTTATTTTCAGCTCATTGTAATTATTGAAACAAGAGAAGAATGTGTGTATGCAGCTCATGTATCTTGCATTGATCTGCACAATTTTTATATATATAAAAACGAGGTCCTGACTCACTCGCCCACTCATCAACGCCCAGGTTAAACCTTTGGCCTAGAAAGCTGAAATTTTGCACAGAGGTTTCCTTTATGATCTATACAACGGGGTGAAAAGGGGTTGCAACGTTTGTATGAAGAATATTTGTTCGTGGTCTGAATATTTCTATCATACTTGGCCTTAATGCTCATTGATACAATCTCAATGAGGTGAATGGGTGGTTAAAAGGATTTATGGAGAAACAATATCAATTTTCGAGGTCATTAAACAGTTTCCTGTGCGAGCGAAGTCGCAAGGAAAAGCTAGTTTTACATAAAAATTCGTAGTGTGATCATTGGAAACTTATGCGTAAACCGGAATAACGCAATCTTTTTGTAAATACAACCAATAACGATACACACTCGGCTGTAAAAGAGTGGAAGACACGTGAAACAGGGATCTCCGGCTTCATCTCTCCCCATACCAATCCACAAAACGTACCCATGAACTTCGATCGTTGAACCCCGGCGTTAGCATCTCGTACAGCCGAGGAATTCTTCGGCTGGCAAGGTCCCCGGTGTTGACTTGTTTCTCTTATCAAGCGAACGGGTCCGATCAATATCAGAAAAGCGTGAAACAGGTCCAAGATGCGGCGAGGCTCCATTAAAGAGGAAAGTCTGATTGCGTCTCGAGCGGACTCGCGGAGAAAATTAGCTCATCTGTGGATTCGCCACGGACAACGTTGGCAGCTGTGTGCGCGAAGCTACGGCAACACGTGGAAGCATGCAAACCGCTCCGAGACACGTTGCCGTTGCGTTATTATGATATAAGCCACGCGTGGCCTGCATTAACCATAAAACCACTGTTTCATTCGAGAGAGGCGCGTGTTTAGCCCCAGAGCATTTGTCAGAACACATGATGCCACATTACCGTCAGCGCGTGGCTCGCATGACTTCGCTGCCTCCACCTCTCTCTCTCTCTCCCTGTCTACCCCCCTAATTCGCGGCTCGAATCACGCGCGGTATCGTTAGTATACTGATTTCTATGTTCTAACCGATACAGAGTATCTTCGAGTTAGATCTCGATTTATTCTCATCACGATTTTCACTTGGCTTCGGAACAGCCGGGCTAGCATGGTCGTAAAGTTTCATGACGATGCTATCAATATTCACGCAATTTTGTAGTTTCAAATTGTGCACTTTTTTCAACGAACACCTCGCCAGTTTATAACTGCTGGAGAACTTGAATGAAAGTCACTTCTGAACTGAGAAAAAAGCTCGTTTTCACTTGCAAGAATTTTAATAAGGCAAAGGAAAGAATTCATTAGCTTTAGTTGCATACTAATCCTGGTTTTAGATTTATAAATACTGAAAGTTTGATGAGTATCAGTACGGATGCTCGAATGTAAATTCGTGTTTTATAAAGGGACGCTTCGGCGTCGAGCATTGAAATTAAGAATTCATAATGTCCAGTGGATCTGTTAAAGATGAATCCAATTTATACGTTGTATTCCGAGCGTTAGTGGCCAACGAGGAAACGCGATAAAAGGCCATGAACGCATAAATTCCTGTTTATCTTTAGTAAAATGAGGTAGCAAACGTGAAACAGGATTACGATGTCATAAGGCTGGCCAAGCACAGCAGGAAAGTCTCGTTAGCGAATGATAAGCGAAAACGACATGCACATTACACGCGAATGCGTATATCACGAATCGATACGAGGCCGAGCTTTATAAATAGTCACCCGTTTGGAATGTTACGATTGGTCGCGGTAGAAATCAAACCCGATCGAAAAATAGTGTCCGCGTGGGAGGATATGTGCAAGGGATTTATTCGATCCTTGCTACAATGTGCGTACAGTATCGTCTGAGAGTATTCGAAACGCTTCTGCATCGTTACCGTGCCTCGCATTTTATCGCGATCACTATGAAAGTATACTGGGTGAACTGAAATTTCCACTGCAATGTAAAATAAAAGAAATTGTTTGGATTAATTGGAAGCTATATAATATCTAGACTTGGTTTATCCAGGTTGATAATAAAGCAAGGCAGTTTCCAAATTTTTTAAATGTCTTTACCGTTTCGCATTTGATAAAACAGTGAATTAGAGAACATGAAAAAATAGAGAGAGAGAGTAAAAATATGCTTTATTGTTAAAAAAATTGATAGTGTAGCTAGACTGTCCAGCTGTGACTACATGCTGATTGTTTTAGCGTAAGACTGAACAGCCGCAAGTGGTTCTAACTATAATTCAACGTCAATCCATCAACATGGCGACGAGCCTGAGATCATAGTCGCACATGGTCGACATCGCGAAGAATCCCCTAGCCTGGTGATCGATCAAATTCTTCAGGCCGCTCTAATTCTCTCCCACCGTTGGATCGGTCCTCGGCCATTTATTCATCCTCTTCGAGGGCTATCTATTGTGGCCGGGTGTCCCCCCATGGCAATCGTCGTAGGCCAAGTAAAGTAATGTCCGTGTCAACGGGGTCCTCGGACCTCCGGCACGCCCACGCGGGAGAAGTTCGAAAACATTAGCGGTCGAACTGGACCGTCCTGGGCCGTAAAACGATGTTACGTGGCGTTCGCTTCGTCTTCTTCATCCTCCTCTTCATCCCCCGGTTGCACACGTGGTCCGAAGAGTCTCCGTGACGCTTCGGGGCTATCGTCACGACTCTCTCTCTCTCCCTCTCTCTCTCTCCGCCCTCTTCAGCTCGTTTCTCTTCGAGAGCAGCACGAGCGCGTACTTCCTCGGTACTTACGACCGTCCCCGAGTAGTTTTATTCTGTCTGGCAGCGTGGGCGGGAGCGGGACGATGCACAGAACTTAGGGGCCATCTCCATTTGCCGATTACTCTGCCTCTCGTTCCCTCTTCGCCCTTTCTATCAGTCCACCCGTTTCATCGTACCTCTGTCCTCTTGTTCCCGTACTCTCTCCTTCTTCTTTGCGGTTGCTTTAACGGTGAAGCCTTCTCTCTATCTTTCTTTCTTTCCTCCTCTGCTCACGCTTTTGCCACCCTCTCTGCCATCCTCGCTCGACGATCCGATACCGCAAACTCGCCTCCGGTACCCTGTCCGCTCGATTCTCTATGTCGAAACGACCCGCTCTCCTGAAATTGAAGGGTTCGGCGCGGGGGCGACGAAGTCGGCCCCCGGTAAATCCTGTCTTTACTGAAATTACTCGCCAGGAATTTATCCCGTCGCCAGGGAAACCTGCAGCCCCGCATCCCGGAGTAAGTCGACATCCCTTGGATTGTGTTGCGGCGCCGCACTGTTTGACGCAAATCAGGATTTAACAACGGAGAATCGATGTTAGTCACCTCTGAACTTTGTGTAAAACTGTTTAGCCCCTAGCTAGCCTCAGCTTTATATATTTATGCTCTCATTACAATGTTGCTTCTAGACAGCTGTGAAGTGTACGCATTAATTCGCAGTCCTCAGGAAATTAATCGTTAAAAGATTTGTTTTCAGATTCATCACTCATCTGTATCAATATTTTTTCACCTGAAAACCGACAGGAACCCAAACGATCGATAGATTCCGCAGGGGAGATATTTCCTCGATTGCAGGGGGTTAGGTTACCTCTGAATTTTGTGTCCAACTTTTTAGCCCCTAGCTAGCCTCAGCTTTATATATTTATGTTCTCATTACAATGTTGCTTCTAGACAGCTGTGAAGTGTACGCATTAATTCGCAGTCCTCAGGAAATTAATCGTTAAAAGATTTGTTTTCAGATTCATCACTCATCTGTATCAATATTTTTTCACCTGAAAATCGACAGGAACCCAAACGATCGATAGATCCCGCAGGGGAGATATTTCCTCGATTGCAGGGGAAGATTCGTTGGTATTTTCATCTTGTGACAACGCGATATTAAGCGGCCGTCTACTCGGGGCCGGATTATAAATTTTAACTAATTCGAACCCTCGTAACCTACGCCGGATGCGTTCTTAATTTTATATGCCCGAGCCGCGGGCCTATAAATACAGCCGTATTAATATTTTAATATCCTCCGCGGGGATCGCGCATAAATTATCGGGGACGGTTGTTGCGCCGGGCGTTTACGGGCCGATTTTTACGCGCGGCTTCCACGCGTCGGCACTATTTTTACGGCGCGAACAGACGCCGACGAAATCCGTTTCGTAGAAGTGATTCTGCTCCTCGGTTGTTTTTAATGGATATTTATGAGCCGATGCTTTTATTAACCCCTTCTACTCGGCCGTAGGTAAAGTGTTAGGACATTCAGACTTTACGGTCTACCTTGGAAATGTTTCGTATCTTTTCTGGACATTTGTCCAGTCGTGTTCCATCAACTATTGGAACGCGCAAAGTTCAATACATATTTCCATTTAAAGAAATCAAGGTGACTCTGATCTCTATCACCCCCTCCCTCATTTTTACGTGTTATTAAAAGCATCGGAAATATTCGAGGCGTGTTAAAAATTGTTGGATGTTACATTCTGAAAGCCGAAAGGAAAAAATGAATTTGGTTAAATATGAGAATCACCGTAAACAGATGATACACAAGAGGTCAATAACCTCACAGGCCAGCTCGACTTTATAATAAGTAAATAACGTAATTTTAAAATAAGTAAAATGTTTAAAATAAGTAAATAACTCCTCACTTCGAGTCTAGCTGTCAATGTAATTCGTTGTTCTTTTTTGATCACGTTTCAAATAAATTTGAGTCTAAATTAATTGACTGTAGTTCGGTTTATTTCTTAACCTGTTCGAATAAAAATAATTTTGCATAATATACATTCACTTCATTTTATAAATAATTGCTGAATCTTCAATTCGGTTAATAAAGGGCTCGGATTGACAAATAAAATTAATTAATTGTGCCACGAATGAATTTGCACAGCTAATAGAAATTCAATGCGAGATTTTGTTATTGGTAAAAATGTTTTGTTTTTCGACGGGACCTCGTAAATCCCGGCAAGGGATAGCCTGTTAATTTGCGCGGGCCGGATCGACGACGCATCGGCTGCTGTTGATCGTGCTTGACCCCGGTGTTTCGTTTCCTCTCTTTTTCCTTGGCTTTTTAATCGACCAACATCCCCGACGTAATAACCGTTAATAAGCGCCTTCGCCGCCGTTAAGTATCGGCGCGTGGGCGACCACGGGGAAACCTGGAACAGCCCACGGCAGGTTGTTGTTGCAGTGTTTCGGATGCTTTTCGGCCAGGTGGACGGGACACCGCGAGGATTCACGGCTCCTCCTTTCTTTTTCGTGAATCCCGGAGATGGGGGATCTAAATTAAGCGAACGGGTGTGGTGCAGCGAAACTGAATACCGAATATCCCAAGCATTCGGTATGTCTCGCCTCTTCTGTATCTCGAATGAAAGAGATTGGTTTGCAGCTATTGCTGATTTAAGTACAGTTGGACCTCACTAGTTGAAGGTGTGAGTTTTTTAAAAGTGGAAACATTCAAAATTACATGAGTAATTAATTAATTATAATTTAATTAATTTATATAGCAAGTACGTAGTAATTCGCAAGAATTCATTCGTTCGAGTCAATCTCCCTGATATGGCGAGTCAGGATTCCATGCCAGTTTCATTGAGAATAAAGGGAGTCCTTGTTTCTGTGCTGTTAACATTTGACTACAGAAGCACACTAATTTTCTTTGAAACAGTAATTGCAAAAGAGGTTCGTACATTATATTAATTCTACAAATAACTTGACGTACGAATTAAATTATTTGTAGACAATTAATTTACAAAATTCTCAGCTGCAGATCTTTGATTTTGAAAGGACAGGAACTGTAATCCAACAACATTGTAGATGCGCGGTATTGTTACAGCGATTTAATAAAGATGATAAGTATAAAAAAAATATAAAAAATACTTTTTAAAAACCACACTTAGAATGTACTAAAAAGGAGAAAATAATAATGTTAGATATTAGTGACTATAAATAAATCGTGGAGCACCAAACTATATTAACGTAATCTTCGTAAGAACAACGGTATATCGTCGTTCGTCACTAAAAGGGTTAAAATTCGATTTCAAAATTTGACGGATACAACAACGACAACTCGGCAAGCTAATAATATAAGCGTGGTAAAATAGAGAATACTGTAACGAAGAGTGGGGTTTCTGGTGAGGACCACCTGCAGGTCGAACAGCAGCGGGACAAACCGCCAGCAAACCGCAGGACGCGATAATTACGCCAAGGACTAAAAGTAAAGGCGCGTTGCGCGTCGGGGATGCCGCGGGCCACGAGTGAACCCATCGGGGAAAAGAAAAGAAGACGGTTAGGCGAGGAGGCGAAGACGAGGAGCGTGGACAGTCGGCGAGAGGGAAAGGGTGAGAAGGGGCCAGTGCAACACAGGAAAAAATAAATCGAAACAAAACGGCGGAGCCACATAAAAAAGCACTTAAAGGTGGAGATGTTGCGCGAGGACGAAACGCGCCCGTTCGCCGAGGAAGAGGAAGAAACTGGAGAGAAGCGAGGGGACCAAGAACGCCAGAAGAAGAAGAAGAGGAGGAGAAAGGAAAGGGGAAGAGTTGCTCTGGCACGGGTGCACGAAGCGTGGCAGTGGGTGCACCGAGCACCTGCCCATTCTTGAAGAGCTGCGGCCCGGTGATTTATGGAAACGAAATGTAGGTGGAACGGGAAACAGGGGACATGGATTCCTTGCAACTTTGTTGCAAAGAGTCAGTGCGCCTCCTCCTGCAAATTTTTCGGTCCCTTTTTCCAGCGAATTTTAACCTTTACTTCTAAACTGCTGATTTCACGCATTCGTTGTTTAAAAATTAAATGATTAAAGTTAATAATCTAATTGTTATTAAATTTAATGTTATTATACAATAAAAGAAATTTTTATTTGACTCTTGTCCTGCATAAAGTACATACAGTGGTTCGAGCAGGATTTCAACGCTATTTAAAGCCATTTTAAAGCTAGAACCTTCTACTATCATAATTGATTGTTTAGTTTCGTCTAGGACTTATTTATATAAAATAATATAAAATTGAATGTTTTTTTCTGTTGGATCGTGGATAAAAGAGATTAGAGAGAATTTTATTATGATGATAATAATATATTTAATATTTAGTTAGGGTATATAAATACAAACACTCTCTCATTAGACACTCTTATAATTTACAGTCGGTCACTCGCTCTGTCCGTTCACTCTCTTCCGCGCATCACACTAAGGCTTTCTCTCTCCATCCTTTATTTCTTCGAAATCATTCTTTCTTGATAGATCTTTCCACACACACATTTTCTACGAATCTACGACATTTTTATGTGGCACGAAGATTCGTATTCTACTTACGGAGCACTCACTTTTGTCCCAAAATTCCCAATTCATCAGGACACAAAGCAGTAATAAAGAAACCCACGAATTCACTTTACACAGTCCATAGAATGACCAGCCACTGACAAACGTACGACTTGTATGGATCAATAAAAGAAGATCGTTCCGAAAAGTGACTGCCGTGTTATTCAAACAGCTTTACGCAACAGATCCGCCGTGCACAAAGAACTTTCTACAGCGATGGGATTCAATGAGTCTTCAATTTTATCGTTCACGAGGAAAACGAATTAAGTAATAACACGGAATTTATTGTACGAGGTCCCTTCGATTATTTCACAATGGTGACTCCGGGATAGAATTGTCGCGAGTATACTTCCGTGGAAATCGTCCTCTTTTGTTCACGATGTACTTGCATTGATCGGTAACACGCTCCCTACACGCTTACTAAGAAAGCAACCCTGTGTTTAACATTGGCGCATGCGAATACCTTTATTATGGACCCCGGGGCCAAAAAATCGCGGAAGTTTTGGAGCGCATGCCACGGTAATCGATGCCACCTGTTCTCTCTCATATACGCTTCTTCATTTTGAAAGAAATGCAACGGGACGAGAATCGGTTAGGGTAATTTCGCGTTCGTCCAGAGCGGACGTCGTATTAACAGCCGGATCGTAAAATCTCTCCCTCAATCAAATATGCCGGCCCTAATTGCGCAATCGCGCAGTTCCCTTCATTGTGTTCGGAATTAAACAGTTTTTATATTTTACTTTAGAGCAGATTGCGATACTCGCTGGGCTTTAAAATCAACTTGCTCTTTAATTTCCCCCGTTTAATCACTGAGCCCGCTAATTCGATCCAAACACAACCCTAATTGCACCATTGCGAAATATTTCCTGGTACTTCATTGTGCTCGGAATTGAGATTTTTATACTTACCTTTTGGATTTATCTTCGGGACAGTGTTCGTTAAATTTTAAGCTCCTGAGTTGAATCGCTGAATTTACATATTATTATGAAATTATAGTGTCCATAATGAGTTACATTTTCCTCGTTCAGTTTTAAGTACAATTATTTGCTCATACTGTATTTTCGCAACCTGCATACTATTAATAATATGTTCCAAAAACTATAAAGAATTTCAAAAAATTGTTTGATATATCTGAGTCAACGTCACAAATTTTTTTTCATAACCATGAATAACAGATGCATTTATACTGATTCTGTGTACGACACAAGGGATCATTGATACCATTAAAAGTATCAAAGTACGCTGACCCAAATCGCTCGATAAAACTGATACCCAATATCGAGAACAAGATTGCACGATTCAAAAAATTCGAAAATTCATTAAAATACAAACGTTCTCGAGATATTTTCTGATACATTAGCTGTACCTCGACATTTGGCGAGGACAGGTCCTTTAACTGCCAATAAATGAATTTTTTCCCCTCGGTTTCATGGTACAGGATAATTTTGTAAATAATGTATTCGTGAATGGGCAGCGCGAGCCCTTCGACAGAATCGGAACGGGTATACTTTATGCAGCCGAACGATGTTTCTTGTAAAAAGCAACCTTTTCACGCGGTGTTTAAACAGTCAATTTGTCCTTTCCCCGGTTGGTCGGTTGGAGAATCCCGTAACTTAATCCCCCATCACGCAGGAGGGAGCACTCGTGCCCTAACTCAGCGGACTTAATCGCGACAGGTTGTCATTTAAACGCGACACGCGCAAATAATTGGACATGCTGATACAAAGAAAGAACGGCGATGCTGGGATATGACAGTCGCTTATCAATGTTTTTATACACGGCTTGAAAAAGTTGTCGTATTGCTACGTTGGTTTACATACGGCATTCATCCACTCTGTACAGTGTGTTTGAAAAATTCGTAAGCAAGTACTTCGAATATCATTCTTTCATTATCAGCTCAATTTAATTATAGCTTCTATAACAATAATTTATTTATCTATAGTTACATCTTCACATACATTTTCATTATCTACGTATGGAAACCTAAGGTCGTATACCAATCTTCTAATTTGCCTTTTTAACTACAGAAAAAGAATTTTAAAAACTTGGGTATAATATGTATAATATATTGAAGATATGTTAATATATTTCAAAAATTTCTTAAAGAGATTTATTTAATATTGACCTAGTAATTGTTTCTCGTGTAAAGATAGTTTTTAAAGTCATGTATTATTTGTCTATTATACTACAATATATAAAAATGATGAATTAGAATTATTTACGTATTCACAACCTGCGTCAGGGGTAAATTAAAATTTGAAAAGAAAATTCGTTATCATTATACCGGAAAGCCACAAACCAGTCATTCAAACATCTCAGCATTTAATTACTTTTACCAAGGGGTGGTCCGTCCCATTACAAACAAAAAGCCGTCCACTCTGTTATAAAAGCGTCCTCTATCTTAAGAACACAAAATCGCATGAAAAATGAGACCAATCGGTTGGCGTTAAGCTCCGAATAATTACCGTGCTTTTTAGATTATTCTTGGGCCTATCGGAAGCCTCACTTTCGAAATAGAGTACCCTCGAGATACACTCCGTTTTATTATGATGAAAATCCATCTGGTCGAAACCTAAACTATCGTCACATCAGTTAGTTCGAAATAGTGATTTACTCTCGAACATTTGATCGAAGCAAAACTCTTAGTCTTAAATTAAAGAATACAGATCACACACCGTAAATGTAAATATGAAGATTAAAGAATCTAAAACATTCCTGTTTTACGGTCCCATTTTGATGTCACCGAATATACATAAGTTTTAATGACCGGCAGATTAAATAAATTCTTTTCAAGAGCTAGCTGCCTTCTCACCCACTCAGGCCTCTACTCGAGACCTAGAAGAAAAGGAGATAGTTCGAATGAGGCAATCAGCGAGGAAAGATAACGTTAGAAAGAACGAATATTTTACTCGCGAGTCATCGGGCCCCGGGTCAGGCCCAGCGGTGCGCGCAGCGAGGTCCGACACGTTGCACTTTGACTTTTATGCCGAAATAAACGTTTTATAATGATGCGGCAGTATCTCGGGAACTCGTTTCGTCCATTAGCTGGCAATGCACCTGTACCCGGGCTCCGGGGACTGTGCGGGGGTGGATGTGGGAAAGGGTTGGATTCGACCCTCTAATTTCAGCCTCCCGAATAGACCCCAGCCTTTCTATGGTTTCAGGGTCGACGAGGTCAAGTCCCGAGTTATAATTTCTTTTCTTTTTCGAGCCGGGCCGGTGCGTAGCTCTGAATGGGGAGTGACCATCCTCTCCCCGTTCTTGCGGCCAGGTAACCAACCGGGGCCCCTTTACGAGTATTATTGAGGTAAATTAGAAACCGGAAGAGCTCGGATTGACCCTGTCGATCGAGGAAACGCGTGAAAACTTGAGGATCCGTTATTTCTATTCCCGATTCTCAGCAGCTGCGAATACTGAAGGGAGAGCTTCTTCTTCTTTTCAACCCTTCGAATTAAACCCATGCTTTAACCTTCTATCTGTGTTTGAGCTACGAATACACCCCAGACTGATGTGTACAAAATTTTTTGTTAAATTTCACAAATATTTACGCAGACAAAGCTTTCCTTCCATTTTGCTCTGAAAAAAATGTAAGGGTTCAATTACCTCCTGTACACAGTTAACATTAGAATAGCAGTGCACAGAGAGAGAAGGTTATTTTTAACTTTCCATCATAAACTAACATGTGATTTTGGTCCATTTAAAAAATAGCTATTCGAATTTGAAATTGTGTTATCAATGACGAGAATGACTCTATGTTTGGTAGGTTCTGTTCGAGGTTGGTGATCATGTGTGTGACTCATGTCGAAGTGCAAGCGGTTAAGGAAGTTGAAGAGAATAGGGAAGGTCAAAGACACGAGCACTCCGGAAAAGTAATCGGCAGGTTCCCACGGCGAGTCAGGTCGAGTCACCTGTCCCTCTCTGGAGGTGTCGGGTCGTACCGGACTGGTCGACGAACCGCGAAATCTTTCGGTCGATATACGAAGAGAAGAAGAGGGGCGAGCGTCGATTTATAGAAAGAGGCCGGGTATCATTACCGGGGTCCACGTACGTAGCTGGGTTCTTCGGGTTGGCTCGGCATGGCGGTCAAATTCGCCCGGTGCTCGTTCGAGAAGAGAGCCTCTAATTTGCTCTCTCGACGCGGATATTTTTATCGGTGGCCGGCGCGGCGTGTGTACGCTACGTACGCCGGCGTACGTTTCACGACTTATTTGCATGCTCTTTTTCCCTCCTCTTCTTCTTCGTCTTCCTCTCTTTTTTCTCTCTCTCTCTCGTTATTTTCCTCTTCGGCAAGTTTCATTAACCCTTGACCCGTCCGCCGCAACGCGGCGTGCCAACCGGGTATAAGGAAACCGACGAGCACGTAAAATAAACCCGGCTGAATATTCATACCGGCCGGCTGTAAATATTCCGGCGACGATAAATTCTGGGCCTCGTTCGTGAATTCTTTCTCAAGCGTTGTCCCCACCAGCGTACGCTATCGGGACCGTTTTCGTTTTTATATGATTCGAGCCAAGCGATTTCCCTTCCCGTTTCGTGGCAAAAATCGGCCCGCTCGTGAACAGCCGCGCCACGCCGCGACAACGAGTTATCGACGATTTTTCTTTCGACACTGCGAATGCAGATAACCGTTGCCCACGACGGTCGTTTGTCACTTGGTGGAAAGGCAACGGCGACAACCGACGACCCCATGGTGCCGACCGCGGCGAAGATACGTGTGCACTTTGCACGCGCTTCCGGCGAGAAATTTCAGATTACCATGGCGCGTGTTACTTTCGAGCTCGGTTTTCGAGAGTTCAACACGTCGGCTGCGGAACAGTGTTTCTCAAACAATTCAACAAACTAGAAGTAACTTGCATATCATAATAGAAACTGTAGATAAACCCTTCTCTAGAGGATTTTATGCATCCATGACAAACATTAAAGTACTTGAAGGGTATCTATGTATTATTTTCTACTTTTTGAAATATTTTCAATTTGAGGCCGAATTATTCAACAGAATTTATTTCATCTAATTTATAAAAGAGATAAACATGTAGATAAAATATAAAGATAAAGATAAGTAGTAAAAGATAGACTCGTTTTTATAAAGAAATGTGAAATAGCCACTTCTAGAGGTCCGCAAGGCTAGTGTTAATCAAGGAAAGAAATGCTTTTGGCGCAACCATTTCGATCACTTAATAAATCTGGCAATTTTGCAATAAACTTTTCTTTTTTCTAACGTTCCGGTTCAGTTCTGAACCTTTGTCAAAGGAAAAATTGCGTTTGCTATAATAAACTTTCGTTGCGTATGAGTGTTTCGCCATCGATGATAAAGTAATCCCGATTACCGATCGTAAATGTTAGACGTTTAATTTAATGATGCTTCCGGCGCAACCATTTCGATCACTTAATAAATCTGGCAATTTTGCAATAAACTTTTCTTCTTTCCTAACGTTTCGGTTTAGTTTTGAACCTTTTTCAAAGGAAAAATTGCTACAAGAAAAAAAAATATATATGTATATACTTTATTATGTTCCCCTTAGAGTTACATTTCTTCCATCTTCTCCTTCCCCATCTCGTCCCCCCTCCCGCTACTCTTAACTTAACCTTAATACTAACTTAATCCTAACTTTACACTTAAAACTATCCTTATTTCTTTAGAGAGTAGAACTATTTACAAAAGCTTATATTTACTTAATACTACCTTATATACTATTCCTTTCCCCCTTCTCTCACACACGCATACATATTGCACCCGTCTTCCCTACTCCTCTATTATAATATATATATATATATATTTTTTTTTTCTTGTAGACGCTATTTTTCCTTTGAAAAAGGTTCAAAACTGAAACTAAACGTTAGGAAAGAAGAAAAGTTTATTGCAAGATTGCTAGCTGCATTAAACTGATCGAAACGGTTGCGCCGAAAGCATGATTAAATTAAATATGTATATTAAATTAATACTAAATCTACAACATCAAAAGTGACTGGCGTGTATTGTATTATAAAAATAATTATTCAAAGATAGACGTGGAACTGCGTGACGCACAGGTGAAGAATAGTGACGGAAATAGCTGGTCACGAAAGCCGACCGCCAAAACCTTTAAATGGTAATGTTATTCAGAACGATGACCTTGACAACATACTTGAAGGTCATTGAAATCGGAGACTAGCTGACACATCGAGGAGTTTACCTCTCATGAAACGAGTTCTGCGAGGCTCATAGTGAGGCTCGAAACACAGGTGACGTTTACACATGGTAGCTTACAGTGATAAATTTTATTTTGACTAAATGGAGCTGTGAATTAACATAACCGAGAATCACATAAATATCTTGCGTTAGCGCCGCCAGAAGTATTTGGAAAGCGCTCGGTTATTATACATCCTCGTAGTCTCGAAGAATGTAGTTGAAATTTACGTCTTACCTGCCAAAACGGCGGTACGTCTTACCTGCGGCGTTGTCCAGTTGCCGTCTGTTGAATTAATTATTTCACGGTGAAATTTTTACGTTTGTCGGGGAGGGAAAGGAAACCGACTTTCAGCGCTAATTTGCCTACCGTGGCCTTCACGCGCACTGGCGACGATGACGATGACGGGACACACGGGTGTACGCACGCAAAGGAGGATGAGTCGGCAGGTGCACGTAACACGGTAGTTCTTTGGTGAGGAAGACCATCTGGTGACGTACCGCTCGACTCTCTCAAAATGGGATGTAAAAGGATGCTAATGAGTACACTCTGCACAGTGGTGTCGAAGCGGCAAAAGAATTATTTTTGTGTTGCCTGATAGTGAGGGCATAATGTGCAAAGTCCGATTCTCTAAAAAGAAATATTTCACGGAGGTACTCCTTCACTGCATTCGATAAACGAATAAACAAATACATACATAAATATATTGCCACAAATTAAATTCATAGAGATTATGAACATAGAAGATGTCCATATCTTGCTTCGTCCTAAGCGCAATATTAAAACAAATTAATTAAACAATTCTTCTCGAGCCTCTCGTTATAAATCGAAAAAGAATTTTTCTTCTCAATCAATCAAGAAAACATCTTTTACGGAGATGAACGCTCCTTCACTGCATTCGATCAACGAATAAACAAATACATAAATATATTGCCACAAATTAAATTCATGCAGATTATGGACACAGAAGATATCCACATTTTTATTTTTATTTTATTTATTTATTGTTTATTTTAATGTGGTCACATTGACAGCTAGGTCATTAGTGACCTACGAACTATTAATTATTATAGTTTATATAAAAATAAATTTATATAAATTTAAGTAAAATAATTTTCTTTGAATTTATTCTTGCGTCATCCTAAGTGCAACATTAAAAAAACCTAATTATACAATTCTTTTCGATCCTCTCATTATAAATTGAAAAAGAATTTTTCTTCTCAATCAATTAATAAACAATCTTTTACAGAGATACATGCTCTTTCATTGCATTCAATAAACGAATAAAATAAATATGAGATGAACGTTTAAAAGAATTAATTAGCCAATCCATCTTGAGCCCGTCATTATAAGTCGAAAAAGAATGTGGCTTTTAACGTTTCGAAGAAAGTCGATGCACTCATAATGATTACAAATTCCCGACTATAAACGGCCAGAAGGTTGCGGGAACAATTCCGGGCCTCTATTTAAATTTTTCTATCCGAGTAGTCGGCGGAGCCATAAACGAATGGCGCCAGAACATTAAACAATCCCATAATTCGGATCCAAGTGGAAAAGGAAGCTGCTGATCAGGCAGATAACGCGGAGAACTTCATTAGAAGCCGGGACGATCGTCTGTTTACGAGCGAACGATGTAGAAAACACTTTGTTCTACTGCCTCCGAGGGCCAGCGTCGAATAGCCGTGGAACAAACGTTTGAAAAACGTCAGACTCGCCGGCGAATTTTACGGTCGCAGCTGCGAGTCCCCGCTCGGGCTTGTAGGCATTTAAGCAGAATATTTGCAAATCCATTAATTCTATAATTTAAGAGCGGCCCGGGAGATATATTTCAGCTGGCGTGGCCGGCTCTCCCGTAATCTGCTCAAATGTATTTTTACTAACTATCTGGCCATAAAATAACAGTTACGTTTCATGAACACGTCGATTCGACGCGAGAAGAGGAGAAAGCCCTGCGATCAAGAGTTACAGAACCACGGCTCCCAGATTTTAATTAGGCACCCGACGTTCAATCAGAATGCTCGAAACCGGGTTGGACGAACAAACGATGTTGCGAATATTCACGCAGTGTAAAATGGTGACCATCAATTTTTTTGGTTTCGGAGACACTGCTGTGTTAGGTGTTTAAATCGCAAGGGACCAGAGGCGCCAGATTAATTCTCCCCACTTTACGTTCCCACCTTTTCCCCTCAATCCGAGTAGAACCGCTGGTCTGACTCTGCAAGGGACCCAAAGTATTACAAAATCATTATCATACTGTGGATCGTTTAGCGAGAGTCCCTTTCATCAGTGGCGGATCAAGACAAGGGGGAGCCCTAAGCGGTCAAAAATTTCGGAGCAACCAAAAAAGAGTTTGAAGAAAAGTAATCAAAATGAATGACCTTTTTAGCAAACATATCTGTCCATGGTAGCCAGCGCTGTTACACAAGTTGACAAGCTAAACATTTTTTGAACCAAGCCTGGGGGGTCCCCAGAAGCATTCGGGGCCTTATGCAACCGCTTAATCCGCCACTGCGTTTTATAATAAACTAGCTGACTCGACATACCTGTTCAAATTTTTATAAATTTGTTTAACATCGATAATGTAAATTTCTATTGAAATGTGTAAATTCCTATTGAAATATTAATTAAATGCTGCGAGGTTCGTTTTGTTTGTTGTATTGAAATATGATTGAGAAAGCACTTTCATCTTTTCCAATTTTTCTTTCCCTAAAACCTTATTCGGACTATTATGAACATTTAAAAAAGGTACTTTGGGATTATCTCGTCGACCATTTTCGCTAAATACGAAATTATCGCCACCCTAACCTAACCTAACACCTCATTTGATTCCTCTCTATACGCGAGTTAGGTTAGGTTAGATTTAACGTATTATTTCACTTACATTTTTTAATTATTATTATTTCATACATTTAATCTGTTTAGTATGTGTATTTTGAAAAATTTGCTTTTCATTTTCGCGAGCGTTGAGAGGTCGACGAGATAATACCAAAGTACCAAAAACAAAATTTGCCAAATCAGTCCAGCCGTTTCAAGTGATGCGGTTTCCAACGAACAACATTTCATTTTTATTGTATAGATTAATACTCTATTATTTAATATTTCCGGAATAATCTTCTGAAATTTCGCGGACAGTCCTAAAACGTGACGCGAAGGTTCGAGTATCGCGTCGAACTGTTCGTATGAGAAATTCTAATAAAGAGACTTTACGTTACGAAACATAGTGTTACCGAGGCTACCGGATCGGTTGAAATGGCGAAGCAACGTGGTCGGTCACGACATCGGAACGGTCGGCGGCGGCTCTCGTGGCTAATAAACTTCCCAAAAATTTGCATAATACATCGCCAAACATGGTAGTCGTGACTTTCCCGCGGTTACCCCCCTGATAGTAACGCAACGTGATTTACTGGCCAGCTCTCTCGGGTCGGCGCGGCGGCAGGAACGTGTGTATTACCTTACAAAGCCCGAACACTTCTTGCGCCCATGTTTGGTGATCGATAATGCATGTTAATTATCGTACATTGTTTTAATTCCTGCGTGGCGAGCTTTATTATCGAGCGGTTTTTGATTTACGGGCCGATCGTAAAGGTGTGCACCTCTCCCTCGCCCCGAGGGAATACCGTAAACCTGCTTCGCCCTTTTTGGACGAAAGTACAGTTATTAATATTTCCTTCGAACGATGTCCACTTTTCAATTTTGTTCGTATATCCTCGGGAGTAGAGCCGTCTCGCCTGACGTGTATATTATAAGGCGGCTGATTTGCAACACGGTTGAAAAAT
The DNA here is from genome assembly GCA_028455615.1 of Lasioglossum zephyrum. Taxonomy (NCBI): domain Eukaryota; kingdom Metazoa; phylum Arthropoda; class Insecta; order Hymenoptera; family Halictidae; genus Lasioglossum; species Lasioglossum zephyrum. Next base: position 12,124,904 of record CM052330.1, on the reverse strand, counting down.
GTTTCTGTCAGTATAGGTTACTGTCCCTTATCACGTTCGTTTCACGTCGAGCAGTAATTTTTACCTGGTTGCTTAACCCGTTTCCATGTTAAAAATGATCTGTTGCGCCGGGAAATTGTAGCAATGAAGATGTCACCCGACTCACGTTAATTTAATGCAGGGTGTGTAATCGATGTTAAATATTTATTGAGTTACTCGGTTGACAGGGCTTCTACGTATTTAATCATTTTTACGGGCTACTGCTACATGCGTGGCCAAAAATTGAGACATCACTTCTACATTGTTTACTACGTGTCTGTTTCCTTCATCATTTCGAAGAAGTGTTTCCAGATTAAATAAATTGCGAAAAATATATATCTTACTGTTTCGATCAAACTGTTAATTATCTTTATAGTGCTAGAATAAATTGTTCTAGGAGAATATCCAAAATCTACTGAACTTATGATTACATTGCATATGATTGCACAGTCTGAAACTGACGAAACACGAGTGGAATTTTTATTTAAGTACCACAATCTTTTGATAACATACATTTGCGTGTTTGCTTGCATAGTTAAATTTATAGTATGATATTCGTTCCATTGAAAAAGCGAATGTAACGTTGAGCAATATTAAAAATTTATTATTTTTACGCTACACGTACAATTTTAGCGATGGTCTGAATACAATAAGAAATTCTTGAACGTCGAAGTATCAGGATTGCCTACTTAAGGTTAACCATACCCTTAGTTACGGTTCTCTATGCGATTACACGTATTACTCCGGGCACGATGATAAATCTTCCCTATACCAGCAATTATAGTTCTGCCTGCTTATTCAACGAACTCCAGTCATTAGCCATCAACGTCACGATTACGCTAAGTGTTTCGCAAAGTACGAAATGCCAATCGTTTCACGTGATGGAATCTGTCCCAGAGAAAAATGTAAAACAGTTTCGAGTAAAAAATGATTCACTAAACGCTTGAATTCCCCGAGCGATAGCCATTAACGTTTCACTTCGCGCGAACACTTTTTCGGAATAACTTTTTAGAGAAATAACTATAAGACACTGTACAAAAGATATCTATCTAATGTTCAACAATTAGAACGGTGCGAAATTATAAAAAAATGAGATATTCTTATCTGTGTCCTGTAAATCGCGTTGACAATTTGTTTCAAAGATAAATTACTAAATCCGAGTCAAATGCGAAACAGCAAAAACATTTAAAGAAAATTAAAAACTACTGAGTGTGTTCCATTATTTTCAAGTCACTAAAAGTATTTCAGAAAGTAATAAATGGCTTCTGTATCGTGCAATTTATGGGGATAATTTTTATTTTGCATACGAATCCACTGTCCAGTAAATATAATACACGGAGCCGTCGTTTTATCCAAACGCAGCGGCAGTTTTTAATCGTCGACTCCGAAATCACACGTTTATGATGGCATTCGACGAGTTTTTACCATCGACTCTTTTATGTTTAATCGTGCTCTTGAAAAACCTTACAGATCGTAACTGTGTCTTCAAGAAAAATCCACTATTATCGTTATCGACATTCCTCGATTCCAATAATCGAAATTAAGGTTACCAGGGTAGTTTGCATACCCATATGCTCCTTCGTATTTCCATAATATCACAGGACACTGAGAACAGATGCTGGAGGACCTCCGCGGATTTAATTACGTCCAATTAGCCAGGTCGCCGGTAAGCCGAGAATTCGAACGTCCATACTCGTTCGCTTCAACCTCTCGTTATTCTTCTTTAATATTTGCTTCTCGCCTCTCTTCTCGTTGCGCCTTCTTCTTTTCCTCGCAGTTCCTCCCTTCTCCTTGCTTTTTGATCGTTCGACTTGTATCCCGCAAATTCGTTGTGCAGAGACGTATCCTTGTAATTGTGGGCCCTGGACACTCGTTCTAACAGGCCACTATTTATATTTCCTCGTGGATCTGTTTAATTTATTTTCTTTTTGTGAAAAGCTAGTTTCGAAGAACACACCAACAAGAAATAATACAATCGATGATAACGATCTTTACAAAAGGAAATTCAGGGGCATGTAACTAGAGTTGTTGTATGCGTCAAATCTTGAAATCGAATTTTGAACCACTTCCCGATAAGCTAGAGACTTGAAATTTTAAACATAGTCCAGAACTGGATGACAATGCAATATTCATAAGAAATTTAAAAAGACTGTGCGTTTAGGATTTAAACAATATTTTTAAATATTCCCCTTCGCTACTCGCCGCGCCTTTCGATAGTACGTCATCGCGTGCAGCGATCCCCACTCCGCGCGCTCCCTACTCCACTACCGTTCCCACTCCGACTCCGACCCCGCTCCACTGGCCCACTTCGCACTGAAGGATCTCAGTTTACTTACTAGGTTGGCTTGTCGGGCGGTTCTGCTTGTTAAACGGGCCTTACTAAATACGCTCGGTAGTAAAGACTAAAAAGTAGAAAATAAAAAATCTTTTTAAAAATCACGCTTATATTAGAAAGGAGAAAATAATATTTTTAGATATTAGTGACTATAAATAAAACCGTGGAGCGCCAAACTATATTAACCTAATCTTCGTGGCCGCTCCACGCTTTCATTTATAGTCACTAATATCTAAAAATATTATTTTCTCCGTTTTAGTGTATTCTAATATAAGCGTGGTTTTTAAAAAGATTTTTATATATTTTTTCTACGCAAAGTTGCAGTAATTCCAATGTTTGATGCACATTGCTCGCGGCTCTCGGGGCAATGGCACGCTCCACGGAGCAAGTTCTGCTCGGACGAGTTCTAAACGCTATCGCGACCATTCCTATTGGACAGAGGCCGGCCCTGTCGCCTACCCTCTCGCTTTTAGCATGATGTTCGGCGCGGCGCTCGCATCGCGTGTCCCCGGTGGCAAAACAAAACGGTATGCCAGTTAAGTAAAGGCATAATACCCGCCGTGAAACGGCATGACGGCCGGTGAGGGACCCCTTTTAAGACGGTGTCGAATAAATACGGCGGTGTAAATTCTGCCGCTGCATTTATGCACGATATTAAAGGTAAAAGTTTTAATGGTCGGCCGCGACTCGCCGAGAGCTAAATCGTCAGATTAAAGTTTTGGATCACCGCGTCGGGACCCGGCATCGATTTTTTCGCCGACCGTGTCACGACCGGTGCTTGTAAATTATCAGAGGTGTGACGGCGACCGGTACCACCGGAAAATCTGGATTAACGCCGATCCGGTTCGATAAGCGTCGGGGAAAATTGAAAAATTTTTTTAGTCTTGTTTATTCTTGTTTTTGTCGAGCTGTCTTCTAGGTTAAGGTCGCGTGCGGGCTCTTCTTGCAGGGTTTCATTCGAAAAGTATAGTCCTAATATTTTCCCTTATAAAAATGACGATATTGATTATACTTAAATTTTATGCGGTTCCTGTAGGAATACGTGGACGACTAAAGATATCTATATAACCATTTCATATGAAATCGTTTTTTAATTTCAATAATTGTAAAATTAAAATTCTGTAACCGGTCATCTTGACTGGTAGTGATAGGTTTAGTGTTAATCTTCCACTGTTAACATCTTTCGCGTTGCAATTACCCTTGTCATCTCTACGGCCACATAAAGCAGTGCTGAAAAATTCCATATGATTGATTACATTCCGACAACACTGCTTATTAATACAATACAAAAGCTAAAAATATTCCCGACAGCATCTACTAACTTTTCACATGGCCTCGCCGATACCCCGAATCATTCTTACACCGTTAACTATTAATTCTCTCGCCGTTCATTTGGTTAACCGCATATTATATTGCGGTCGATCCACATACGATCGATCGATCGCATTTGCGATAATAACTTCATTGCGGTCCCGGTAGCATCGATCACGGATAACGCGTATATGCGAGATCATCATAACATCCCAAGAACATCAGAATTAATGTTCATTTGGCCCGGTCTGTAAGTGGTCTCATATTTTCGTCTTCGAACGGAATGATCAGTATCGGTTTGACATCTTGGACACAGAAGAATTTGAATAAAGAACAGTAAGATTTTTATTACATTCCTGTCTCTATCTTCATTTTTCTGTTTTCATTTTATGGTAAGAAATATGTAGTTTTACATAACAGAACAACAATCATTACATTATTTTCCTAGAATTAAAGATTGTATTAAATTATCCAACTTCTAATGAAAACAGAAAACCAAGATATTGGATGTTGGATACTAAAAGGGTTATCGATTGGTATGATGATAGTCATTTTATAGCAACTCGAACAACAATCATTATTTTCCTTGATTTAAAGGTTGTATTAAATTATTCAATTTTTATTGAAAACAGAAAACGAACAACAAAAATTTATTTTGCCTACGAATAGAGAGATGAAGAAATACCATTAGAATGTCAATTCTTTAGACTCAATTGAAATACCATGTTATTTAAGGGAGAATCAAGATCGGATCTCGTTACACAATTACATATTGAAGGGTTGCCAGTAACAACGGGTTATCCAAAAAAGCAAACTCACAAAAATGGCTATGTGGAAGCTTCTCACGGAGTAGCCGCATCATCGAATGTAAAAAAGAGCACGGGGTCCCCTATGAATCGCGGATGGTGGAATCCTGGTCGGGCCGTATGCCCTTTGAGGTTGTCCCGACGCCGGGGAAAATTAATTCGGCAAATTACGCGTCGGGGGATAAGCGTGTGCATCTCGCGGGGCGCGAGAGAGAAAGAGAGAGAGAGAGACATGAAGAAAGAGGATGAAGCTTCCACCGATTCGGGCGTACGGTCGCGCGGGCGAAGTTGCACACGCAGCCCCTCGAACAAGCCTTTAACGATACGGAACGAAGGTTACACACGGCATAACCGTTGGTTATCCGAGTGCTCGAGTAACATTCCAAACATCCCACGAGCGGTCACGCGATATTCCCCGGGGTCCTGGAACATTCGTTCCTGTATGGCGGGCCGCATTATCCCGGAATCCGGCCAAACGAATCGTCCTTTCCCACGAAGAGAAGCGTCGTCCCTTTCGTGGCCTCAGCCGCCGAGGCGGATTTCGCGTGTGCATAACTCCCGGGGGCCGATTAATTATCAAGGCCCCCTAATTGCGGTAATAATTATGACCACGCAACCACGTGGACACCGTGGCTCTCTAATCGCGAAGGTTCGTGAGAGAACGCTCTCGACCCGCAGCGCCAAAGGTTATCAGAGGCGATAAGCGGCTGGAAATGACTTGGCTGGATCAACCAGACAGTAGTAGCGACCCGAGGACCCTGGAGATAACGAGGATCGGATGCATGGGGGACGATGCCGATGCCATAACTTCGGACACTTGCTTCGCGACTTAGAGATTTCGCTTGAAAGATTGCTGCCGCGAGATTATCGCTAAAACCTTTCAGCTGACTGAGCATCAGAGTAAGGCCATTTAAAAAGACGTGACCAAAGATTAATCAGATTGACATAATCGAAATTTTACTGCTATCAGCGTGGATGAAATATATTTCACTTTCACCAGTCGATTAAGTGGCGTAACGAAGAAGTAAATAAAATAATTTCATAAATGCGAAGTTGCGTAAGTCTGACGATAAATTAATGTTCAGTTAAAAATGTCTAGAAAGTATTCAGAATTCTCCGCAAAGCGAAGCCTGTTCCGAGAAGCTGATTTCGAAGCACACAAATGTAACCTGCAGTTTCCTCTCGATAATTATGATGGACGCAGCATGTGTTTTTCATACGAAGTTCCAAAGCAACCCTTAACGGGCGCAGAGTCTGAGAACGTTCGAGAGAAAAAAGGATCAGGATAGTTGGGGTTGAGTTCCCTTTTCGAACAGCGTAATTCTTTGGCGAGCTGGTTTTTTTCCCCGATGACCGAACCTCCATAAATAAATGTTGTTTTTACGGCAGCGAAATTGGGCAGTTAAAGTTCATTCGGGTTTTACTGGCGGCAGGGTGCATCGAAAGTCTGCCCTTTCTTCGTCAGCTGGCTCCCTGCTAGTTCGACATAAATGTTCTTGTACGGATAAATATTAAAAATTTTGAAAAGAATATCGAACACTCACATTCAACCAAAAAGCTGCACTGAAAATCATAAAAGAACGGAGAAAACTTTTATCGATTGTGAATGAATTGAATGAAAGTATTGAGAATAATTCAAAATAATTTATTTCAAATAAATTTTTCTTCTGCCGTGATTATCAGATCTATGAAAATCGAAGTTTCAGGAAATACTCGCAACTGTCTGATCTCGAATGGCAAGGGTTTCGAGTTGTTCGTGCAGTGGGAATCGATGCTGTCTCGTTCTGTGAAACACAGAACGAAATGAGACTACAAAATTGCCATTGGCCAGTGCACGGGGCTCAGGGTGCTTCTCGCCGGAGGTACCAATTTTTTCGTGAAGATAATACAGCACCGTAACGCATCGGGCACGCAAAAATACAGTGCACCATCACCGTCATCAACGAAAACCATCCATGACGAGAACTCTGAACGTAACGTTGCCTGTGGAAATAGACAGGTTGCAATGTGCCTCTATTCAACAGATGCATACCGTGCATTCTCCTGCATACTATTCGATTTAGTTACCATAATCTTTAAATTAAAGCGACGGTATTTCCTTTTAATATTCAATCCGATGGAAACACTTCATTTCAATTTGTAATTACTGTTTCGCAATTTCTCTTCGTCGTTTATTCTTCATTTCGATTTTTTATTTATTCTTCGTGGATTTCTTCCAATCATGCTTCATTTCTTTTTTTCTGTTTTTTCTTTATTGTACAGCCGAGTCCAAAACGATCGACTGATTTTAATATTTAATCCGATGGAAACACTTCATTTCAATTTGTAATTACTGTTTCGCAATTTCTCTTCGTCGTTTATTCTTCATTTCGATTTTTTATTTATTCTTCGTGGATTTCTTACAATCATGCTTCATTTCTTTGTATCTGTTTTTTCTTTATTGTACAACCCAGTCCAAAACGATCGACTGATTTTAATATTTAATCCGATGGAAACACTTCATTTCAATTTGTATTTAATGTTTCGTAATTTTTTTTCGTCGTTTATTCTTTATTTCGACTTTTTATTTATTCTTCGTGACTTTCTTACAATCATGCTTCATTTCTTTTTTTCTGTTTATTCTTTGTTGTACAGCCCAGTCCAAAACGATCGACTATTCTATTTATAAAATGCGATACAAATCGAGTAATCCTCCAATCAGAAACCTTATCGCAGCAAAGGTTGAATAATAGGATTAATTGATAATCGGCCGATTATTGTCTCATCGATTCAAGATTTCAGCAATCTGTGTTTTGTCGAAAATCCTTCAGAATTATCATTGCATCATCCGTCAATCAAAGCTCGAACGCGTGAACCAAAATGGCGGAGTTTCATTTCCCCGAAATCCAATTTCTCGGTGCGTTCGGCAATTACGCTTGAGGTCAAACGTGCAGCATCGTTTTCTTCGATATGTAGGAAGTCCCTCGTCAAGGGAGGCCCTATTAAAAGAAATAGGCTCTGATTATACTCGGTTGGGCAGGGTTGCAGCTGCAACGCAAGAGATGGGGGCCAACAGCCGAGGACAATCCTCTTTCGTGGATGCACTTACAAAGTATAAGAGGAGCTCTCATTATCCGGCCCCGGAATTCGGATTACACGGTGCCGCACGTGAGAAAGATTATAGTGTAATCTTGTAGGGATATCGGTATCGTAATTCCCTCTCCAAGAAGAATTTATATAACATACCAGCCGTGGACATACTTCCTCGGAAAAATGTTTTAGAATCTGTTCCCTTCGAATACTTCGCGACAACTTATCAAACCCTTTCGCCATTGGCTGAAAAATTTACAAATGGATCTCTGATACTCGAATACTTGTCATATTGAAAAACCTAGTGAGTTTCTTCCACTTGGCTTCTAATTAAATGAAAATGCCGAAAATTATCTAGTAGTATTCTTAAATTATTTCAATATGCTTAATTATCAGAGTTGTGCAGAATTACAATTGAATTACTCCAGAATTATAATTACAAAGTAACTGAATTACATCGTAGTTATATTGTAATTTATAATTCAGATATTCATTCAATTAAATTACAATGTAATTCGTAATTGCAATGGAGTACAACTATAAAATACATTGTAATTGAATTATGAAAAATAAAGTAACAGGCATATATATTAAAATGCTTAGTAATTGAATTACAATGTAATTGAATTAGCATAACTCTTTTAATTATGTTCATTTATATTCTATTTTCCATATTAATAGAACAACTAGCTCGAAAAATTTTATTACCTTTATATTAATTTTATTTTAATTCTTTTACTCATATTTAACAAGAAGGAAACGAAAGTTTCTATTTCATTCGTTTGGTAATGTCGGCAAGAAGTGATAAACGCAAAAAAGTTCATGAATGGTTAATCTAGAAAGTTGTTTACTATTATCGATAGCCGAATGTTACGAAACACAAAAGTTTCATGCTCGTAAGTATTGCGAAATTATATTCGCAACGTGAGTGTGGCAGCAAGATTTACCCGGCCATTTTCCCTCTACCCTAAAGGTATCAATTGAAGGGTCTTGTCGTTGGTTTTACAAAATCGAGCGTCAAGTACCGAACATAAGTGTGTTATTACCGTGGATGAAGGCTCGGCCGAGGTTAGGCAGTCAGCTTATTACGTTTAAAATATTTCAGTGGTCATTTGCAAGTCAATGTTACGAGCGGTTTGCGCCTCTACCGTGAATTTTGGAACGGCTATGGATGAGGCTATTGAATATCCAGTTCTGGGCGTGATTCGACGTTTTTGCTGTGGCAAATATTTTATTATTCAATTAGTGTCTACATAAACATGTATATTCGCGTACTCTTTCACCGTCTAATCACCGATGAATCGTCCCTTCGTTTGAACAACATATTTCGACATCTAAATGTAGAACAGAAATTCTGACAATTTTGGCATTTGTACGTAAAACATTTGAGAGATGTTAAAATTAAACAATTAATAAGTGTAGACACAAGTGAGGATAAGAAAATGTAAGGAGGGGATTTTTTGTGTGGTGATAAGGAGATCTGAATATAGATCATTCTGACAATTTTGGCATTTGTACGTAAAACATTTGAGAGATGTTAAAATTAAACAATTAATAAGTGTAGACATAAGTGCGAATAAGAAAATGTATGAAATGAATTTATGTGTGGTGATAATGAGAAAGAAACATAATTTGGTTGAATGAAATAAAGAATCGAGTGTGTACGAGGGAGCATTTTGTTTGCAAAACTTGTCAGTCGTTTGTGGTACACGTACTACGTTTTGTTAAATGTATATGGTTTATTTATAAACATTGATAATACCACCCACTGCTTATACAACAATCTCGTTGCTAAAAAATCCCTAAGAAGGCAGTAATCGTTGTATTACAATCGCTGTCATCTAAGCAACAAATCATCCCCGATTAAAATCTCCAAATAACAGTAGATCCTAAACTCCGGAGCCTACTTCCTCGGTTCCCACAGCCTCGAACGCTACAATGGGGGTCACCAAACACCATTACACTTCCAGCTTCGCGCCAAGCAAATAATAGTATAACTAGATGGGGGTGGGAAGGAGAGAAAACCGAGAAAAAGAGGAAGAGAAGAATAAAAACTGTTTTGTCGCTAGGCGTTCCACCCGCAGAGCGGTCTCTCAACAATAACCGTGGCAAATGATTAATCGACTCATTGTACTCGGAACAATCGGTAGTCACGATCGTGGCGTGTAAACGTGCCTTTAAGTGCGGGTGGGGATGTCGAAGCGTGGCGGAGCGTGCTGCTCGCTCGCCGAGCGGACGCCTTCGTCGCCTGGAGCGAGGCGATTACCTTTCCCGGCGCATCAACCAGTTCGAAGTTTGCTTCCACGCGGGCACCGTGGAACACCTTTTTCTTCATCGGCTTCATCCGTGCCGGGGACCTAGATTCCCCCGTCATTAGCGTGCCTGGTTCGATGATAGAGCCTCGGCGATCCCTCATTTCTCAAGCCGCGTCTATCATTGCTCCGGGCCTTCGGGAAACTCGCCGAAACTTCGTAACCAAAATGGCACTTATTGCATCTACGGACATTATTCTATAAACACTTGAATTTTCAATCGAAGAACATTGCTCTGCCTCGGAAGATTCATTGATTGAATGCTGAGATCATTGGAAGTAGCTCTTTCCTTTGCGAACATGTTCTTCGCAGCTCTGTTCAGGAGTTATTAATGAAAAATATATAAAAAAAACTTTTTAACTCCACGCTTTTATTTATAGTCACGTTTATAGTCTCTTTCATGGAAAGAGCATTGAATTTAATTTTTTAAATTTTCTTAGACCCATACTTTTGGAGTAATAGGCAAAAAAACCAAACAAGGTAATAAAAATCGTGGTTTTCCCCCCTCCCCAAGTTAGCACAAGGTCCTCGAGGTCGAAAACTCAGATTCTACACCCCAGAGTACCTCTATATGACGTGTCAAAATTTCATTGAGTTCGGAATACTTTCCAGGTAAAAGTACCTGGCGATCGGCCATGGAGAACATTTTACTAAAGGAAACTGTTACTTCGAATGCCAACATGTTACGCGAAATTTATCTGAATTGAGAGAAGGAAAGAATTGCAATAAGAGGACAGTAAATATTTTAAAAGAATCTTCAGAATTCAAGAGGAGAAAGAATGATCCCCTAGTACCTAAGATGTCGAAAGATTCGATGCAGTAGAACACTTGCCGGCCGACCCGAAGGAAGAAAGAACTTCGCCAAGCAGTAGTAAAGTTTTTACAAATTTGTCTGGAGGAAGGTGGAATCGAAAGACGAAAGGGTAATTCGATTCCGCGAACTTCTCCTCTGCAGCAGGCGCAGAGCTGCGCGGAGCTCACTGTGCTACGAGTCTGGCAGCCCGAGGGCGACCATTACCCTTGTGCTAATGTACGGTCCCTTGATTTTAGTACCGCTGCCACTCGGTAACTTTACGGTCCTTCGTTTCCATTCGACTTTACGCGGCAACGTTACGGTTCGCGTCGTTGTCTTACCGGTTCGTTAGCGACAGATTCCACGTCGGTTTCTCGCCCGGGTCTGTCGTCTTCGAATGAACGTCCGACGTCCGTAAAAATGACGACGATCGTCCCCGCGAGGCCTCCTTATTCTCTCTCGGCGCCGTACGTAATGGGCGAACACTTATACGATCGACTTCGGGGCCCGCGAATTTCTACAGAGTAATTGGACCCCGTGTATAATTGGCCCTCGGGATTCGGCGCGCGGGACCGAACGATTTGCAAGGTCCGTCGGCAGATGCACACTTTAGACGGGATAAGTAAAAATTTAAATTCACGACTGACGCCGGGCACACGTTCTGCACGCCTCCCAGATAGTTTCGCTCGAGTCGATCGATTGTATTTCTTTGGCCCAGCGCCCCAGCGCCACCACCGAGATCGACGGAAATAATTTTTCGGTTTATTTCAGCAGATTTCACGGCGACGGCTCCGCGTAAACGACGCCCGCGATGTAAATAGCCCGGCGAATGGGCTGGAGTAAAGATAAGACCTCGTGTGTATGGTAAACTTTCGTTTACATACACTGTGTTCAATACTGGAACAGTTGAACGTCGGGAAATTATATTTTCTGCGAGAGCGTTTTGGTATTAATTTCATTCTATTTGTTACTTAGACCTCGCGAGGCGGGTGGTTGACGATTTTATCACGGTTAGGACTTCTATTGATATTCTTGTTCAATTATCGGTCATGCATTTCTGAAACGTTTTTCAATGAAATCAACGGTGGTTTTCTTATTGAACATTGTATAAGTAGTTAATTATATAATTGTAGGAGCGAGATTCTTAAAATCTTCTGTATGTGTTCGATTGTAGTTGTATGCGTGTATGTTCGATTGTATTTGTTAGTGTGTATCGTGTGTGTATGCGTGACGTATGCATAAACAAACAGCTGACGTGAAAAGAGACAAACGAAACACATGTAAAACACTATAATTTATACTATAAATTTATACTACAATTTATACTATAAATTTATACTATAATTTATACTATAAAAGGACACGTTCACGGGGTTACGGAATTCTCTTGAAAACGAATTCACGTAGAGGTTTCTTAAATACGATACGACACGAGATCACGAATACAGAATACGAACGCGAATTGCGGCTAAAGAGTTTTACGTTTATTCGGTGTCCTGATTACTTGTATATTGTTATTCACAGTTGTGTGCTTTCTTTCAATAAATATTAAAAGTTCAGACATATTTGTTCTTATATAATTTATTCACTCTTTGCGTTCCGAATTATTTTTCAATTCTATCGCCAACCAATACCCTATTAAGTGTTTCATTTGAAATTTACTTCGAAGAACAGTTTCTTGGCTGCTGCTTATTTTAAACAATTTTCTTACCGATTACATCGGATACAGATCTCGAACTTTGTTGTAATTTATATTTGTGGATTTATACTTATTTTAAGCTAACCAGTAAGACAATCAAATAAATGAAGGAAGAGTCAAGTACATATAAAAATCCGTTTTAATTACATTTTTCGTTCTCTAACGTCAAGTCACACTCGACAAAGGAGAGCAAAGGGTTAAATAATTTTGATTTCATAATTTTTTATATTTTACACCCATCGTGTCAACAAACTTCCATAACTCCTCCCCATCGTACACCAGTCTGTCCTATACTTAGGACAGGGTTAGTATCACCAGCGATCAGAACTCGAAGTCGATCGATCAATCAGCGTCGCCGAAACCTCCACAGCCAACCCATAAACCCCGAAATCAAACGATCAGCGAGACCCACAAAACACAGCCATCTACAACAATCGGGGGACGGTCGTTGGCAGCTTTGGAAAGCAGAAAAATCGAGCAAATCGAGGAAGCGTGATCGCACGAAGGCGGTCGCGGTTTGATTTCCGAGCGGTCGATCGCTCGGAGTGTTCTCGGGTCCGAGTAATGGCCAGGGTAACAACTCGAGTAATCTGCCTACGCAATTTTACTGGATCAGCTCGAGGCAGCGTTTGCTCGTCGGGGCCGTGGTCGTACGTTGCACACGTACCATTTGCACGAACTGCTCGTGGCAGCTTCGGCTTCAGCATCGAGGCTCGGACGATGCAAGTTTGTGCGTGCAAAAGTCAGCGTGAAGTCGTAACGACCGGGGGCCCGGACACGCACGCTCTGGCCCCGGGTTCTCCCACACGTGTGGCAACAGGGGTAGGGAGCGGGGCACGAGAGGGGAGAGAAACCGGTGCCCCGGCAATTTTCAGCGCAATTTGCGCGCGAAACAGGGAAAAATCGTGACAGATAGCCAGCCGCCGAGCTGAACCGCACCACGCTGCTCGGTGAAAACATAGGTCGACCTGGACTTGGATCGTGATTGCGTAGGAAACTAGAGTGGACACGCTATGATGGATTAACGAGGGAGTCCTGGCAATGAGGCTCCGCGAGAATGCTAAATGCTGGGGCGATGGCGGAAATTGGGGCACGAGTACCAGGAAACTTCTACAAAAGTGGGTGTGGTGGGAGCAGCACGGTAGAAGGGGATACCGTGTGGCCACCATTTCTCCAGCAAGGGAAATGCTGTAGTGTCGTCTTTTTTTTCGAAGATGAGAAACTACTATAGGGTTGAATGCGTGTATGTATGCGTATTAGTAGTTTTTGTATAATAATTGATCAGTCTCAGAGAATTAGGATATTGCTCGATCTTCCACACAATCCTCGTACACACAGTACCTCGAAGACACTCTGAGCCTCCGCTAAAAATTGCTGTACCATTATTAACAATATTGTTTATATTATTGAATATGTTGGTATCTAATCATTTCCTAAACGTTTAAGTATTGTACGAGGTATTATATCAATTTCAAATAGCTCCGACTGCAAAAGTTTAAGCATCTTTCTATAAAATAAAAAAATGTCATGCCTCCTTCAATAATGTCAACGATATAAAAATAATACGTAGACATAACTGAATTCTTTTAATCCTTCCATTGTTCCAAATCTCATCTACTAATTGCTGTAATAAATGCATAAAATCTGCAGTCTACTTATGTCACAGTGTTAATGATTGAACTTCTACTAATACGCATACATACACACATTCAACCCTATAGTTCAGTTAAATTTATAAAAGTGGAAAATCGAAAATAATACTACACAGATAGAAACGACAGATAGAAACGAAGGTGGCCGTGATAAATACGTCTGTCAACGATTGGTTATAATAAATACGGCTATTCCTTACACTACTGAAAAAACTCACCTTCATAAGGGACTTTAACCCATTCAAGTTCGATCCCGGAGATATCGAATACAGGGACCTACTATCCGCAATAAGTACTCCTGTACTCCGACTTGACGCATCACTCCAGCTCTCAACCGACGCACAGGACATATACTATTCCGAAATGCTGTACTGTCATTTAACCCAGTTAGTGATGCGATTCAAGTCGTGCAACGACTCGCGCTTTAAGGCCAAATACATAAAAAATGCCGACAACCAGGCCTTCGTTCGAATAATACGTTTTGGAAGAGAACAGTTAGCGCTCACACTCTACAGAGAACAGATAAATAAAGCATTCTTACATTTACACATTCCGATCTCTCCTGAGAAACCCTCTACATTGGATACCCCTAGTATTGTCACGTTGAAATTGAAACGGAGTAAGCTGGCTACTGGGACAGTGTCGCGAACGTCCATAATTAAAATCAACAAAAAAGATTACGTCACGCCTTGAAAACATAGCACTAAAAGCGTGAAACCCAACGAAACCACCGCAAACATTAACCCCAGCGTCCCAAACCCAAAGAATCCGCTCCACAAGAGACATCATCAGCAAGAAACTCCCCAAGGGAGCTTCCTCCGATGAGTATCAAGCATTGCCCACGAGCAATCACCAAAAGGAGCCTGTGGTCCGAGCCGTCTAAGGTAACAGGAAGTGCCGGGGACTCTGTAGATCGTGCTACGAGATAAGATAGTCTCTCTGTATAAGAAGAATCCCCGATGGCAGGGCTTTCAGCTCGTGACTTTGCGATCGGCGTTGCACGAGCGATTTTCAGTAAATCTTCCGGAAACGTGGCTGCTCACGTCCACTGGTCTGAACGACGAGCCTGGTCCAGCTCACAACAGGTGGTCCTGGGACGTTAGCTGCAACACTTCTGCGGTTCGATCGTGGCCGAGCACGCGGGGGGTACCAGGCGAAATTTTTCTACATTGTCTTGATGCACCGCACGCTGCAGCGAACGGTGCAGCGAGATGCATTTTGCTGCGGCCGAAAGCGTGCTGACGCCGGGCACGTGCCTCACGCTGAGATGGTAACGGTACCTGCCCTTGTTCCAGGATCTTAACCCGGCCCTAAGCGCCCTTTCACACGAAGACACACGAATCGCGATCCACGCGTTGCACGTTCGAGTTGCGGGTATTTTGGGATTTTCCCGTTGACCATTTTCGCTAAACACAAAATTATCTTGTTTACCGTATTATAATTAATTATTAAATTAACCTAACGTTTTTTTTGTTTAAGGGTGGTGGGGGAATGCTCTAACGCACACCCTCTCCTCCGGTGTAGAAGTAGTCTAGCGCCTATACCCACTAAACCCCCACCGCCCAGGGCCTTCGGTAAAAAAGGACCTTTACCTAACTCTTCTGGACGAGACCAAAAACCCCCGCTGGCCCGCTTTCCGCATTCAGCGGGGGTACAACTCGTTCCGTCTCCACTTCTGTTCTTGGCCTTTCTAAAAAAATTAACCTAACATAACACTTCATTTGGTTCCCCTCTATACGCGAATTAGGTTAGGTTAGATTTGCGCATTTTCGCGAGCGTTGAGAGGTCGACGGGATAATTCCAAAGTACCGAGTTGCGTTCACGCGTATGCATCACAATAGTGCACGGTTAAAGGTACATCAGTTTGGGAGCCATCAGTTAAATTCTCACGAGCAGCTCATCTTTTTTCCAAGTGCTACAGTCACTCCCAATAATATTCGGACGCTCGTAAAAAGACGATGACTTTGTTAATATTGGACCATACGAGTACACGCTCGGTGCACACGATTCAGTGCGTCTCCGTGTGAAGGGGCCCTAACGACCTCGCCGAAAAAGCTTGTAGCTTTTTACTTGTGAGCGCGCAGGTGTCGCGCGCGCTGTTAAAATTCCGCGGAAACCTCGTTGCTCGTTTTTTATTCGGTGAACTGCCGTTGTATGGAAACGGCCACAACCGTTTTAGGAGCGGACAAGCTTACAGGTTTTTGGCGAGCAGGCCGGCATAAATCTGCCGCGAGCGTCGTACGATGACGCGGAAACGCGCCCTGCTCTGAGCCCGCTGAGATGCGACCAACGGGATACTATGAATTTTAATGGATGTTACACCGCAGACGCGGTCTTTTTTTGTCCTCTGCCACCCCGAGATGACACGCCACGTGCAAAGTACCTCGTCGGTGACGGTGTGCAATTATTGGGACTCGGGGCCGCCGGAAAGAGGCGTAAACGGTTTAAGTCGAGGAGTTTTCGGATGTGTGGGCTTGTCGAGAGATTGAAGGTGTTGTCTCTCGAGACGCGATTGTCTTCTCCGAACCAAGTTGCGTTAATGTATTACTCGGAATTATATTTCACAGTTTCTGTAAATCTAGAACTCGTTGAGGGTCTTTTAATGAATTTTTAGAAATGGTAATTTTTAAGTGAACTATCGTGATTTTGAAAAACGATTACTTCTCGTCAAGTGTACTTTCATTGCACAATGTGCATACTTAATGTGTTTGTGACTTGACCGTTTTAAATAACCGCCGAATATCGATTAGCCTGCGCATCGATCGATTATCTGATTCGTGACTTCGGAGAGTTTCACAGTTTGTCTCAGTAGCTTACAAGTAAGACATGAACACAGCACGTGGTATTATTTTTCTATAATTCTTAAGGTTATTTCATTAAGCAAGTAAGTTGACATATTTCAAAAATTGTTTTAAATGTGTTCTCATCAACAGAACTATCACCTTTTGTTTTTTAATAATTCACAGACGCAATCACTATTTTCTTGACAAGAGTCTAAACCTAATATATTGCAAAATTGATTTCAATGAAATTGATCGAACCAGTGCACCAAGAACATCAATTTTGTTTATACTTAACGTGTAACTTGAAAAGTTAAAGTAAGTTTGTATTTAATTCTCGTTTCTATCTTGAAAAATATGAAGTTAGGTGAATGTCCAAATCTTTTAATGAAACTTGACCCCAGTAATTATTTAAGGATAGTTCGCCTGGATAGTTTCTCTCTCTTGTAATAGAGAGGGGTTGAAATTCGAGAGAAACTTGCGAGCCCCTAACAGACAACCCCCATGGTGAGCCTCATGCGATGAGAGCCTCCTGACATACGGTGGTCGAGGAGGAATCCATGGGGAACGCCTCTTCGTAATAGATTGTCATCTGCAGGTGGACGCAGCGGTGTTCCCTCAGCGACAGTAAAAAGAAGCGCGTCGTTTAAATGCTGGGCGAGGTCCTCGATGATTTTCGAGTAATCTCGGGCGGTCCCAAGTAAATTAGTGCACGCGCTTAAAGATTTTTATTCTGGGAGTGGACTCTGCAACCTGGTGCAAAATTCTTTACGATAAACATTATGCATTAGTAAACAAGAAGAATTCACAAATTTTTCTAGTTTCCCTTACTAGAAACTACCTCGTAATTAATAGACTGCGGATTTAATGCATTTATGACGAAAATGGGAAAATATTTAAGGATATCAATGTATTAGTTTCAGGTTAGTACGATAATTAAACGAAGAATACTATTTTTATTTGGCTCCTATGTCCTGCGATCAATACGAATATTCTTTATTTTGCATAATGATCTACAATCTAGCAAATAAATTAAAATAATCATGACTGCTTTTACTTGGTTACACTCGTAACCAAAGTAGTTCACTATTTGTAAAACATTCGGCGGAGACTGGGTATATTTTGACCCAAAATCAATTATGAATGACATGTTACAAAAATATGAAATATATTTACGGGTCTACAATAAATATCTTCTACAGTTACATATCTATTAGCTGCATCGTGTAAAAGTATCTTACAGGAAAATGAATAACGTTGTGCGAAAGTAGAATCGTCAAGCTTTAAAATGTGTCCAAGCTGATTGCTGTACAATTATATTATACGAAGTTGTCGTTACTTTTCTTGGCCGGTTTTGGAGATGGTCAGCTGTAGAGTTTGAAAAACAATGAAAAAGTCATTTCCTCCTCGACGAATAATAAACGAATAATTTGTACGTCGTCCACGAAGGATATTACACGCACATTTGTGCGAAAAAATGGCATCTCCTCGCACCGTAAACTTCTTGCCAGCGGACTCGGCGACGCGAGGGCTCGCCGACAAAAACTGGATACAAGATCCACAGAAAATTGCTAAAACAGTCGATCAATTAGTCTTAATTGTAATCAATAAAAAGGTTCATAAATTTCCTCCGGGATCCGCGCGGGAGGGATTCGCTGCTAAGAGCAAGGATGTTGCCGAGAAACCAAGATTGGTCACAATTAAAGCCGTGTCCCTTAAATCACTTCCTTACGGTTTGTCGGGTCGTAACAGGGCGATCACGTTTAATTATGCGGAATAAAACTCGTCGATGTCCAATTAAAATGAAAACCCGGTGGGCTGTGGTATGTTTCCAGTAAAATCGCCGAAAAATTTAACGACCCGCGCGACTTGTTCTTCCGGATTCTGAAACGGGGATTGTTTATAACGCTGCTGAAATTAACGGACCGACAAACCTGCCGTTCGGTTTGATCGGCTACGAACCGAACGTTCGATAAAAAGGATACTTTATCGACAGCGTTGCAAGCCAACGAACGCGACGCCATCTTGGATATAATTCGCGGATTTCGTTTATCTTTCAAAAGCCAGCGATGCTCCCTTTTGATTTTTTCTTTGTAGCAACAACGAGCAACTTTTTAATCGCGTGTATCTCGGAAGAGTTGCCCGCATTTACCGAATAAAAAATGAAGATGGTAGCAAAATGTCGTCCGACGTGTAAGAGTGCGTTTTATCTCGGAAGCCGGATCCTCCAAAAGGCTCGCAAATTTTTCGAATTCCAAGGTTGCAAAAGGCGAGCGGAACCCTTTCAGATTGCAGACCCTCGGAGATTTGAGCAGCCAGAGTTAACGACGTTGCGCAATCGGTGAGATACGGGAATATACAAAATCACCGCGGCGAGATACGCCATTAATAAAATATATAATTGATAATTATCGTGCGAGTTCAACGGTTCCGCTGCGCTCTGATTACTCATCTGTTTCGCTAAATGGCCCCCTCGATGCTCGAGTACCGAATGTAATTGCTGAGTCATAAATCTGATTTAAACGAGAACCTTATTTGGCATATCAAGATCGAAAGGATTCGAATCATGCTTGAAAAATGAAATAATAAAATGGGTTGTTTGCAACAGTCACCGCGGCTGTAACGTGCCGATGAAATCGGGTTGAACGATGCATTTTATATCTCATTACATTTTATATTATATTCTTTGTAAATTGTAGTTTCTCTTTCTAGCCTCTTGTCAACCCAGTAACATTCACATTGAATTTTGGATTTTGTAATCTTGAACTAGTAAATGTTGTTTGGCAAATTTTCACGAATTTTGTCAGGAATCCAGTGAATAACCACGAAGAAGAGAGCAAAGGTTGTTCAGCCGAAATTTTCCAGAAAACTAGTAAATGTTGTTTGGTAAATTTTCATTAATTTCATCAGGAATCCAGTGAATAGCCACGAAGAAAAGAGCGAAGGTTGTTCAGCCGATATTTTCCAGAAAACTAGTAAATGTTGTTTGGTAAATTTTCACGAATTTTGTCAGGAATCCAGTGAATAGCCACGAAGAAAAGAGCAAAGGTTGTTCAGCCGATATTTTCCAGAAAGCTCAGGTGATCTTCCAAGATCTCGAGCGATCGTGTGGTGATCGTTCACGAGGACGTGGCATCAAAGTCGGCCAGTTCCATTCCGGAGGCACGTTCTCGCGGGCCGAGTAGGACTCCGGGAGAGTTTAATTGCGGCCAATTCTAGAGAGGCTCGTTCCCGAGTTGGATTCCGTAGATTTTTCGAAATCGTAGCCGAGCATGCCTCCGGCTAGGAGCGGACATGAGATCGAAACCCCATACACGTCGGGCCAGACGAAATCCTGACCAGGCGCAATTATCCAAGGACGAAAGGAGCCGGCAGGTGATCTCCCGGCCCGAGAAAGGTATTAGTAGATATCCCGATTTCTTTTGGCCTGCCTCTTGAGACGGGCAAAAAGTGTGGACTAGTAGATGCCTAGGAAGCCCTCGATGTCGGCCGACGCCTGCTCGTGCGTTCCACCTCCGCCATTTTCGGCAGGTGAAACGAAATATCGCGAAATGCCATGGGGGAAGAAAAAGGATTTGACCGTTTCGTAGTCGGTCGAGCGAGACCGGCCTCTGGATATAGTCCTGTTCAGGCTAGACTGATTTAAACCACAGATCAATGCTGCCGGCTCGTCTTTTCGTTATTGCTAGGTCCACCTTTGAGGGAATCGGTACGTGACCGAATTTCCGCCATGGTATTTCTCGCCGTTTGCGTCGACACGCATCGGTCTCGCTGCTCGGATTAACCCTCAAGCGGTACTGTGTTTACTCAGATTATCAAGTAACGCGCTAGGACTCCGCTTTATACAATTACGACAAAATTGTTTTAAAAAGGCAAACAGCATTTATACATAAGAACAAATTTGCGATTAAATAAAACAATAATAAACATAGAATGGTCTGAACAAAAATAAACTGGACATCTTAATTATTTACAAAATTATGGGATTTTAAAGCAAGATAAAGGTTTATATACTTCCTTAAAAGTCCAGCAGAGCTTGGAAACTGTTATGGCATCGATTTCGGTTCCTTAAACGATTGCGAGAAGCCTTTATTAACTGTTATTAACCTGTATGTCGAACCATATATGGTACAGTTGATTAAACGAAAAAATAAACCGGCACACTTGAACGTTTGAATATGCATGAGGCTACTGCACCATATACGTAACGGACTTTTATAAACTATAATTTATACAAATATTTTCTTGCTTGCTGAAGTGTATATTTCCATTATATGTGAACAAAGTCTACAACAAAGAGACTTCGAAAATGTTGCGATGGAGATAATTGAAAAGTGGACTGCGTTCGTGAAGTCTGACGGACACGAAGCTGTTTGAAACCTCACAAATTGCCACAAAATGTAAAACGTGTTTTAATCTGAGTAGAAGAACGAAGGTTGCGCACCACAAAAAAAGGTTTCACGAAATCACCTAAGCAATCTTCTAACATCTCACGTTACAACCTGCCTAAACAGCCCCATAACCACAAGTTCGCGCGAAAACGTGAGCAACACCGTAGCAATTCATTCGCAAACGGTTCTCCAGCCGATACAATACAAAATTAGCGGTTCTCACCTTGACGGAGCAGCAGCAGCAGCTTTGAAATTTCTTTTTCTTCGTGCCGACCGGTGCCTGGTCGAAAAGATTGCCAAAACTACCAATTCGGAGTCATCTTCGCCGACCGTAAGATCTCTACTAGTGGTGGAAGGCGATCGGCTTCGCTGGGACGTTTACGACGATGTTCTCATTCGGACAGGTGGAAAAATCGATGTTTTATTGCGTTATTTAAAGCTCTAACGAAAACGAGTCCTATTATTAACCAGCAATCAAAACATTATCTTGCATACTTTTCCAATGTCCGAAGTGTGGACGTTCTCAAAAATCATTCTCTTTCACTGTTTATAAAACAAACGATGCCAGACAAGAAGTACCATTTACTATTAACCCTTCACTGCATAATTTTCTTAATTCGGATGAAAAATTGAAAGGTCAGTTTTTGTGTTTTATTTAAGGGAAAAATATTTGAAAAAATTAAAACAACATTTTCTGAAAAATAATATGATTTAGAATAGTAAGGAAACTCTTAGTTTACTATGTAACAGATTTGTTAACTGTATCAGATATGTTACATATGCAGCGAAGGGTTAAGGTAAAGACATCTCTAGCAGAAAATATTGGTGTTGTTGGTGGCAGGAGAATCTAGAAGCGGTTTAATGATGTTTACCAGAGAGCGGCGCTGAACCAGCAGAAAAAATATTTTAAAAAAATTAAAACAACATTTTCAGAAAAATAAACATAATTTCAGGTAGGATACACTATGCAGCGAAGGGTCGTACATATCATTTATATAAGCTGAACAAAGAACATTTGTATAAATTTACAATAATTATCTTGGGATAATAATAGCCTTGGGAAACACATACTTAAAAAATCGTAAAAATATTGAAAGAATTCATTGATTCTACTCACTGATCAGGAATTGTGGAGAACCATATCGGAATCTAGACATCATGTCTTTCTAGTCTACCATCTCCAGAATCTACATTTACGATGAAATTGAACTGAAAAAATTCAATAACTTAAAGAAAATATACGAAATACGCCCCACAAAGTGTCGCATGATTTTAAAAAAATGCAAATGTATCAATTCACCGAAAAATATTGAAATTCCGCCCCCAGAAGCGCGTTCCATGGCAGGTGTATCGTTGAACAATCTGTGAAACTAGTTTGAAGCTCGTTGCGTGGCTCGTTTCCAGCCGTGTTTGCAGATAGCACGAGCTCGGCGGAGCAAGACATTCGCCGATGAGATCCCGAAGGTCTTCCTAGTCTCACTCGTCCAGAAGAGGACGGGACTTTTTCTTTGAATATTTCCGAGGCTACTCGCACCTGCCAGGCACAGCGAAGCGACGGGTCCCGGGCCCCCTCAAGGACTAGGAATAGTCTTGATTTTTTTGCGGTCACCGGCTAATTCGTTTCGCAGGCTCGTAAGTGTCACTCGAAGCGAGGGCCGATTCGTTAGTGTCCCTCGACCTCGAGGGGGAGATCGGCAAAATGATCGACCGGCCTATCGTCTTTGGCAACTACCACTTTTTCCATCCAGCTACCGCGATCCCTCTCTTCTCGTTTTGTCTTCGACGTGTCTCGCCGCGGGGGTAACCGGTGACATTTCGTTTGATCGGGCCCGCTGAATCATTTCGCGAAATATCCTCTTCTGTTCGGGCCCCCGCCGAGTTTCAGTTCCGCGAGGCTTAATGGCTGTGTCATTTCGAGGATTCCGTTTGGGAATCTTAATTAAGACGGACAGCATCGAGACTGGCGCACTTGTTTTATGCGATTCGGTGAATTGTTCCACGGTATATGAGTTTTTATTGGTAATTCCATGGGTCACCGAGGGAATCGACGCCGGTTAATTGAACGGGGAAACAGTGGGAGGGATGCACAAGGAAGTTGTTAAAATCGCTGTCGAGACTAATCGGAGGAACCCCTGAAGATAGGAAGACGTGGCCTCACTGTCGGGGAATCGTGCCGGATTTCTTAATTGCCGAGTGTCTATTTTATTCGGTCGTTTTCTTCCTTGACATTTCTTCCTGCCTGCTGGTGCATTTAATTCGATGGAGAATTTTTGTTCTACGTTACGATCCGCATGTCTAGCGATTAATACTTTCGTAGAATTGTTAATAACGAATACATTAATGTTATCGGTCCACTGGTTCGATCAATTGTTATTTGAAAACACTTTCGCAAATTATCACATTAATTTCAACGTTTCGATCTTACTTTCGATCTTTTTCAAGAAATGTTTGTGAAAAAGAAAAACTTTTAAATTCATATAATTTAAATTCAAACACTTAAAGTGAAATCTACTTATGAATTAATTAATTAATGTATTGATTTTTTCATTGAATCTTTGCAAAATTTTCAAATGAAATTACGCAGGATTATATTATTATATTTTGTTTGTTTTTTTGTTTTTGTCCATGTCCCTTTTTTCTTATTAGCCGAGTAGTCTTGTATCTTTCTCCCTTTTTTGTAAACAATTATGTAAAAGGACTTCAGTCCGTCTATAATACATAATAATAATAAAATGTGAAACACGCGTTGATGCCAAGCCGGTACACAGGGCAATTAGGTAACAAGGCATTAATCCAGTGATTAGTGTTTAACAGAGACCTGAATTGCTTCACATTTTGCGATTCTGGTACACTGTGTGCAGCGATACAGCATTTCCTTTAGCAGAGTCGTTCCCGAGGAGTAACGAACGGCCGCTATCGAGTTTCAAGTTGCGTGTCCCGCAGGACCTCGTGGCAGAAGGACAATTTATAGCTCGTGGCCTCGAACTCTTCATCCTTGCTCATTGCTGGTCGATCATTTTTCTTCGCGGCTCGGCAGATTATCATCTCCTTGTGCCGGGTTTCTCGAAACCTGAATCGGTCACGAAGTCGAAAGACGTATGCCAGACCACGCGATGGCCAACACCCGCTGCGAGGGTGCGACGATTCCTCGGCGAAGCCGACTCCCGCGGCGTCGGGACGCCTCGAGACGCCCAGAGATTTCGTGAAGAAGAACAATTTCCTCGTCACGCGGAAATAGTCCAGCCCGCTCGCCAGGAGTTGTCGAAACTCTAGGCACGTGCCTCTATCCGGTTCCCACGTGCCGCTCCCTCGTTCCTCTTTTCTTTCGCCCGTATTTTCGTACGACCGCTATCAATAGATCCTAACCTCCGCGACTTTACGCAACTAGCTACATGTGGGAACAACCAACCATTGTCATTCGCCTCCCCTCTCCCCGATATTGTCGAAAGGAAATCTCGTTTCGCGATCTTTTATTCCGATGCGCTTCATGTGAACTGGTAATTTGAGAATCCGGCGAGATAACTCCTTTGAAGGACCCGCTCGACGATTTATTATGGTGGCTGTCATGTGGGTAAAGTGACACGCTTCTGGGGTTATTTAGTGGAGCCTTCGGTGCTCCGACTTGAGAAGAAATAGTGGTAGGGGAGGCTGAGACTCTAGTTGATACATTTTTCATTTGATTGAAAGTGCAAAGCACAGGATGCCTTGAAGTCAATGGAGAATCATTTTGAACATTTGAATGAAGATTTTCCACGGAGAATGTTTGACACGGAAGAACGATAATTCGCGCGAACAACTATCGTTCTGATCATTATGTAAAAGGATTGTTTTAAGAGTCTGTAATTTTCTAAATAAATTTTGTTGTAACAAAATTATCAGTGCTACTACGAACAAAGAACAATGAAGTCGTCTTGACTAATTCGCTGAAAGTAAAGATATTTTTAGCATCTTCGTTTAATCGTTTCCCCACCTGGAAGCTCAGTATACCGAAAGCTCGAGAAAGATCTCATTAATTAAACCGCGAGACGCATCGCACCGTACCCAACACGATCGACGAAGTCAAATGACAAACGACCTGAATGAGGACGTGTATAAATGACAACTAGATTTAAGCTCGCATGCCGGGTGGAAAGAGAGAGAAAGACAGAGTGATAGAGGGAGTCGTTAACATGCTAGAATCGTAGATAGGCCGCTAATCGATGAAGCTGTACGAAAGCGAAACGGGTCCGTGGCCGTTTCTCGAGATGACCAACGATCGAGGCTGAACGTGGGTTACTTTGCATTCCGTACATCATGCTAGCACGCTCTAGAACGCATAAGGGGAACGTTCCCTCTATTAATCTCCGCAGGGTCGAGGAGTAGCCATTAATATTAAGGCGGGGTCACCCGCAGCCCCCGTATCTTCGTGAATTATCGTTCTTGGACCGTGTCGCCATGTGCTGACTATCTTTTATCGTTACGTCCGACGTCAGTGAGGAAGGACAGTTTGATAGCGTCACGATTGCCCGCCACTTCCCGGATTATTATTTTCCAGAGTGGACGTCTAAGCTTATAATCCCTGATCATTATTTCTACAACGATAAGCGCTGCCGGGACTACAATGGTTCATACAATCTTTTGCTCATAACAACATGTTTGGTATCAGATGTTCTAGTAGGACATTTTTCTGGAACATCATATCTAGGTGCACGGTAGTGCACCAGCCAAGTTATCACACTACCTCCTTATACACGAAACAACTTAGACGCTTTTTAGAGGCTTGTAACTCGGAACTGGAGGCAGATGGAGAGATGTAATTTCGTACACTTGTTAAATGCTACCATGTCTCAATATTGACAAAACATTAATCTTCCAACATTAGTAGGTTCCGAGATATAGGACCTCAAATATCGCTTTTGACACTGACTGACTGACTGACTGACTGACTAACTGACAGATCATCAAGACCTATTGGGTACTTCCCATTGACCTACAACCTTGAAATTTGGTAGATAGGTCCACAATAACAAACCATCGAAGGAATAATTATGAAAGTTTGAAATTTTATACTTCAAAAAAAAAGAAAAATGGCTGTATCTCGGGAACGGTGCGTCCTGCCGCAAAAATGACGAAATTTTCAAAAGGCTTAACGCAAAGCATATACGATATGCCCAATCACATGACATATGTAGTCGTTTGAATTTAAAAAAAATGGCGGTATCTCGGGAACAGTGAAAAAAGTTTAGGATTTAATGAAACAGGGATATGAGTAATATCTTCTTGATAATTGATAAAATTTCAACAAAAAATGATGAAATTCCAACATCCTGTAAACAGGAGCCAAGTTCTCTATGGCCGTAAGAAATTGTGAGATCAAAGAAAATACGGCCAAGTTCGTTAGCTTAGAAATACCTCTTGCAATACTGAAAAGAAGCGTTTGTAAAAATTAGTTTAAAAGAACGCTATTTAATTTTTAAAAGGTTGTATCGAGGGCTAAATTATTCAAACTTAAACCGTTAGGTAGCGGCTTGTAGGTAAGATAGACATAAGTCCAGTTTGTTAAGGGAAAGAGATGTCAATTGCGTGAGGGTGTTTTTACAGCACTTTAAAACATTACCAAGAACGGGAATTATATTTTAAAATAAAATTGCTGATATTATGATGGAATGTAATTACAGAACATTTGTAATTCGCAGAATAATGGAGAGTTTGAGTGTACGAGATGATTCCGAACGCTTTCTCCGCACCACGTGGAAAGTGGTTGGATCTTCGACCACCATTTATCTCAATTTCGTTCGTCTACGACTTTTTTTTGGAAGATTACGCGGTTTTAAAGATTGCGTAACTGTGTCGTGGCGGTAGCCCGCTTTCGATCGCAGATTAATTGGGTGCGCACGGTCGGAGATTAATTCTGGAATTAAGGGCGCAGCGGGGTGCGCACCACGGGACGGGATATAAATTATCACCGAAATCGCGCCAGATGGTAATGAGCACCGAGCAGAAACGCAGACAACGCTCGCGGTTTCGCCTCTGTTCGTCAACGGCGCCAATACAGCGGCAGTCAAATCATATTTCACGCGAAGCTGCAAGCGAATTTGAAGAAGCCGTCTCTCGATAAAAGAAGAAATTTTACAAGACCGCAAAACTAAAACATTCCAAGTTCGAAAAAGGTCCGGGATTAAATGAAAAATTAACCTCGGAGGTTATACGAGATCAAAAAGAACTTAATTCCTGGCGATTACTGCGTTGCAAACTTTTGTGCAAAATAAAAATTTATTACACTAGATTGCAACAGGGGTTAAATGTATAAACATTTAGAGAATAATCTCTGATCATTTTTAATTTCATTTTTATATCGATAATAATGCAGTAGTATTTTTAGGTTCATATAGAATGTTCAATGTTTTCGGCGCAAGGTTCGATCGTTTATTACTTTATTCTATAAAGTAATTTTGCAAATAACCAAATTAAATACCAAATTAAATGATCTTTGATCATTTTTAAGATTAATTAGAATCGCGTCCGTAAAATATTATACAATTTTCAAAACACTTGATGAAATTCGTTATAACATAACGTCATTAAGAAAAATTACCCAGTACTTTTAAGTTCTTCTGATGTACTAACTATTTCATACTTCATCGATTAGGTGCACTAATTAATTCACAGCACCCTCTCCCGTTCAAAATACGTTCTTTAAAATAATGGAAGTAATACGAACCTGTAATGCGAACTTGATAAAGCAATTTATACTCTCCTAATTAATCTGCGACAAAGAACGACACATATTCAACCAATAACACCGTCAATTTCTCAACAATCTGCTCGTCAAGCGTCATCGCAGCATCCAATCATCATCATCACCCAGACTTTCCCCATTTTTATGCAAATCTGTTTGCGACGAACCCTGTTTCTATCGCGCTCAATTTGTTTGCGACACGGGCCGACAAAAATGATTTCAATTTTCAATCACGAACGGGGAATAAATTAACATAAATTTCTCAAGCATCGACACAGGTGGTCCCCGCGGCGAATATTCGTATCGAGTAAAATTATCGAAGAAGGTAGAGGTACACGGAGACGACGCGGATCTCGAAATTAACCAACTAATTTCCCCGTCGATCTCATTAACTCTTTCTCCCTATCGCTCTTCGTGGCGTACAATTCATTTCCGTGCACAGGATTCATTGTGATCCGATTTTTACGGGTGTTTTACGATCCCGCGATTGAACAGCACCTGGTCACGTTCTTTCAATTAATCTCTGTTTTCGTTTGCGCACGAAATCAGCCTCGATCACGCACACGCACACATGTATATAGCCCGGTCTCGTCCAGAAATCGCGATGGCCCGGCGTCGTTGAACATTCCCGAATCAAATTCTGCGATAATGAATGCAATTACGAGTTAATCTACCGGAGCCGGTATCACGGGATCGCGACCATTTGCTGACGACTTTCGCTCGTGTCCGACCGGTTCCCTTTGATTTTATCCGCGGGCCTGAGCGTAATCACTTTTGAAAAATAAGGTATCGTACGTACCGTAGATAAAATCCGAATCGGCCGTGTACACCGCGAAACGCGGCCTTTTTTCATCCTCTGTAACGAGCGCAACGAGTCCCTTCCCCTTCTTCGAGTGCCACTGACAACCTGAAAAATCGACGAAGACAATACACGCGTGATCGATAATTCTCGTGTTGTGCAACGGACAACGACGTTCATCGTGCCACGTCGCTTCGGGACGAGTTTAACATCCGCACCTTTCGGCAGAAATTCAGAACACGAATGCGGCCGGTTAATATGGTCGTCTGATAATCGATACATGTCGCTGGGATCGAGAGATTTCAATCGGGATCTTACCTGAGTCTTCTTATTTGGGCAGCGGGCTTGCACGGTATATTTTATGGGGTTACGTTCCCTTCGGGCAATTATTGGTATTGGCTTGTTGCTGAGAGTTCTTGCTCTTATCTTGTACGCTGGTGTGTAAGCAATGCTGTCACATTTGTGCATGTGTATATACTTTGAACAACATCATTCTTTGAAACCTTTCAAGATTTGAAATAACCGGCGAATATCGATTGGCCTACGCGTCGATCGATCATCTGATTCGTGACTTCAGAGAGTGTTTCACAGTTTGTCTCAGGTAGCTTACAAGTGAGACATGAACACAGCACGTGGTATTGTTTTTCTATAATTCTTTAGGTTATTTCATTAAGCAAGTAAGTTGACATATTTCAAAAATTGTTTTAAATGTGTTCTCATCAACAGAATATCAGAACAGAAACCTACTTATGGATTACATTATGGATATATACCACTTGTTAGATAAGTCGTCTTGTATCTTTCTCTTTTTTTTCTTTGTAACTACTTATGTAAAAAGGACTTCTGAATAATAAATAAATAATCACATTTTGTTTTTTAATAATTCACAGACGCAGTCATTATTTTCTTGAAAAGGGTCTAAACCGAGACCGAAACGTCGAAATTAATATGTTGTAAAATTGCTTTCAGTTAAATTGATCGAACATGTGCGCCAAGAACATCAACTTTGTTCTTCTGACTAAATATTGATCACAACAAAATCTAATGTAACTGGCACATGTTCCCTTGTAAAAATTACAAGATTAATTTTATTTAGACTTTGCACGGCTGTATTATAATACGTGCTCTACGAAAGATATTTATACAATTAATTCGTATAAAATCATTTTGATTATTACAATAACTGTAAAACAATAAATCTGGAAGAGGTCATTTTAACCCTCATACGTTTCTCAGGGTCAGAATTCACCCATTTACTATCTTTACATACTATGATATGATTGATCTTTATTTGTGTTGTGAGACGTATTTCTCTAAAATGTGACGTGTAAGTGAAGCAAATTGTATTAGTTCAAAGTGTGAGAAAGTATTATAAAATCTTTTATGCAAACATTTCTGGGGAGCGAATGAGGGTTCCACAATGGTGGTATGTTTAGTCATTTTAACCCTCATACGTTTCTCAGGGTCAGAATTCACCCGTTTACTATTTTTACATACTATGAAATGATTGATCCCTCCTTATCTGTGTTGTGAGACGTATTTCTCTAAAATGTGACGTGGTAAAAGAAGCAAATTGTATTACATAGTTTAAAGTGTGAAGCAAAAATGGGTGAGAAAGTATGATAGAATCTTTTATGCAAACATTTCTGAGGAGTGTATGAGAGTTAACCAATGGTGGTAGGTTTAGTGTTAATAAACTATTATTCTAGAATTAATACACTAGCTCATCCAAGTACACCTCACGTAACTGCTAAGAAACGAATTTCTACATTTCCAGACGCAGCATGCGCTATTAAGAACGTCGTCAGGTTGTCCTCTGTAAACGCTCTTAAATCTTCATCAAGGCGTGTCTCTTTACATTCTAGACATCCGCTGAAACGCGTATTAGATCGACGATTTAATTGCCGGCGAAGATCTCGAATCGAATAGCTCGAAGCACACTATATAAATGATAGAATCCGGGTAACAGACGAGGTAACAGGCCAGGCATCCAGTTTCTTCTAAAGAATAATTTTAGCCTCGGGAATCCGCTTAATTGCTAGGTCAACTGTTACCGAGTTTTCTTCGACTTCCGTTCTCCAGCAGACTCGTGTCGCGCGAGTAACAGGATCACTTGGAAACTGCTCGTGGAATTCCGCGAGATGTAGTAGCGTCGGCGATAGTCGATCCTGAAGAGAGCCTTGTCTGTCGGCGAGACGAAAAACGGGAATTTTCACGGTGATTGGACGCTGGCGACTCGCAAAAACCGGAAGCTCCGCTAGCCTCGATTCGTTCGGAAAGAATCACCGCACGGTTAACCTGGCCGGGCTATCCCCGTTAAGTCGTACCACGCGCAATCAACGAGATAATCGAGTCTAATTATCGCAATTAAGCTCCTGAACCTTCCATTACGGACCATCAAGTATGGCGGGAGTTGCCAGTTGAGAAAGGTGGACCGGGCGAAAGTATTTGCACGGATCACCCAATTTAGACGACGACCCGCGAGCTGTTTGCTGGTCTTCAAAAGAATTTTGGTGTGCGTTTTAACAGCCTGTTTTATGTGTTGATTTGTACACATTTGAAAAGTGCGTTAACTACTTTTTTACGTGGCAGTTGTAGTTTTAATTATGATGACTACTAAATACTCAAACTTGTCCCATCTACATTTCGATTAAGCAATCTCATCAGTAATTTAACATACACCTCCTATGGACTATTAAATCTTAGGAATGCTATAAACCTTTTATAATAAATTATTTTTTGAAAGACTAAGTGCAACATACAAAAGCGAAACACAGCAGGAAAGTATCCCAGTAAATAATAAAAAAAGATACAGATAGAAGGGGACTGCAGACAGCTGGAATTAGCCTAATCTGATGCGATAAATTTTGATTTGGAATTAAATCTTCCCGGATGATAAAGCTATCAAGCCGTCGATCCGTTGCATTGTAGTGCCGATTTCCGATGGAGCCGATAACGTTTTCCGTATCGCTGGATCACGGTGCGAATATTTTTTCAGTCCGATATAATTTGTCGCTATCGATCGCTCGTTCTCGCAATAATTTTAAGCGAGGTATTTCTACGCTGGACTGTACTTAAGTCCCACGCAGTTTCGAAGTATCACATTCTGACCCTGCGAGCACCGATAGCCAGATTCAATAAACGATCGTTCATCGTGTACCACCGAATGTTGTCCCGTCGTTTTCGGCCGAAGACAATGGGTCGTTAAATCCGATACTTCATCAAGGGAAACGGGGTCGCGGGTTCAGCCTCGCTACCGAGGATTGGTCGAGGGTCTTGGAGGACAGGTTGCCATCCGCGTTGTCGCGGCGCATGATCATCCATAACGTGCCGCCAGGACGCTTATATCAAGCTCTAACGAGGAAAGACACCCGGCTATGAAGGTGAACAACGCCGGGATCGGTTCCAGACAATCCTTGTCGCACTTTCTTTTCTCCGGGACTTCTGTTCGACATCCCCGCAACACGGTAGCGGAATTCGAAGAAACAATTTTTTCAAACTCCTCCCCTAACAAAGATCTGACCAGAATTCGTTCGAAATGACTATGCAAAATTTAAGTTAAGTATTGTAATTGTTAACACGTTCTCTGGTGTGTGTACCACCGATAGTACACGCTGATATATTTATTCAGTGCACTAAAACACATACTTTTTTATTTATTTATTTTGACATATTTATTTAATGCGTTTGTTCGTAAATATTAAAAGAATTTTTAATCATTACTACAAATGCTGAATACTAAACATTTACCCACTGGAAGCTTGATATCTTAATATGTATTCCAGAATTATGATGTTCTGAAAGAAAACTTGGAAGTCTTTTCCTTCGCATTATAAATATAGAATGGTTAATGTTTTCGACGCAAGGTTCGATCGTTTGTTACTTTATTCTATAAAGCAAGGTTTGCAAATTATCAAATTAAATAATCGATGTTTCGATCTGCGATTAGATCATTTTCAAGATTAATTACAATTGCGTCACACTTTATGAAATTCGTTCTAGCATAACGTCATTAAGAAAAATTACCCAGTACTTTTAGGTTCTTCTGATGTACTTACTATTTCATACATCATCGATTAGGTGCACTAATTAATTCACAGCACCCTCTTCCGTTCAAAATACATTCTTCAAAATAATCGAAAGTAATACGAACCTGGAATGCAAAGTTGATAAAGCTGTATTATAAGCATGTTATTAATTATAATAAATATTATAATATATAATTTTTGAAGCTCAAGATAAAATAATTTAGCATGTAAATATAAATAGAGAAAAAGTGTCGATCAGATACGTATTCAAATAAGAAGAAATTAATTTCAGCATATACGAGAGGAGAATACTCTCATCATTCACAGTCTATCTTATGTGATTCATTAATTGGGTTCACAGAAAATGTCAAGGTGAATTCGCAGTTTCAAAGAGAATTACTTTTCGACCATCAGGACGACGTTGTCCATTGACATGTTACCGTTGTTGACCACGGGGGACCGTTAATTTCCGAATGATTCGTTATACGATCGCGACAGAGCCGGGGATTCGCGACTCCTCGTCGTCGACGTGGTCGTCGACGACGGGCCTGGCACCGCCTGACGCCAGATAAGCCTCGGATGCAAATAGAGATTTCCAGCTGCGAGAGATGGATGATGCGACCGGTGATAAATGGTCGCCACGATCTCTGTCCCGGTGACGCGGCTCTGAATTTCTTTACCGCCGCCGCGTTTTACGCCTGGCACCTACGATTTCTCTTCCTTTTTATTTATTTCGAGGCAAGAGGAGGACAAGCGAATCACCCAGCTCGACATTTCCACCCGGCGTGCTTTGGAAATTCACGTTGCCGAGTGACTTTCGCTCGGAATTGCTGGCTGTTACATCCGATTTTATTGGGTGATGATATGGCGCCTGCGCATCCGAAATTTTCGAAAGTTTCTAAAGGGAAGAGTACGAGGAACTTAATCCTATTGTGATAGGAAAAATCGATACGATTGTTCCAAAAAAATTGATGTTTGCTTTTTGCAGTTCCTTCAACATTCAATAGAAAATGCTACAATTTTGAATATCCTCCAATAAAGATTAGAGATTTAATCAAATTCGAAACATAGGCTTCGTCGGTAAATAACACAGTTGAAGATTAATACACCGATGGTAGAGACTATTGAGGAATGAAATAGAGTTCTCTGAACGGTAATTATAGAAATTACCAATCTGTTCGTCTGGCAGCCCTAATTGGTTAAGTGTGCTTCCGGGGAAAAGAAGGATCCGGGTTCGGGTCCATTTGCCTCGATTATATAATAAATTATAGGTCGAAATCTTTCCTTCGTAACAATTACTGATTCCAGTTCCCCACGACTAACAGCTAAATAATATATCTTGCTGGTCATAAAGAACAAATCTACAAGTTTCTTCAAGAAGAGGTAATTTTTAAATTATTGATAAACTGAAAGCAAATGTTTAGGAAGATCCACCGGTAATTAACAGTGATCCAGTGAACAAAGTCTCGCCAGGACCAGGATCCATCTAACAAAAAGGCGTAAAACAGCACCTTTGCCCCTGCCTTTCCAGATTGGCAGCAACACGGTTTTATCTGTACAGAGCCATGCTAATTTGATAGTCGCCGGATATTCCAGCAATGATTCGGCTAAATAATATATCTTCCTGGTGATAAAGAACAAATCTACAAGTTTCTTTAAGAAGAGGTAATTTTAAAATTATTAATAAACTGAAAGCGAATGTTTAGAAAGATCTACCGATAATTAACAGTGATCCAGTGAACAAAGTCTCGCCAGGAGCAGGATCCATCTAACAAAAAGGCGTAAAACAGCACCATTGGCCCTCGCCTTTCCAGATAACCAGCAACATGGTTTTATCTGTACAGGGCCGTGCTAATTTGATAGTCGCCGGATATTCCAGCAATGATTCGACTAACCAGACACCCGTGTCCTTCCTGGGAGGGCCAGCAGCTGGGGTCTTTTCGCACACCTCTTCCGTTAATTGCGTCCCGGAGCTTGTCCCGATAATACATCGAATAGCAACAAGTTTTGGGGTCCAGGGATCTCCGTGTTGGCTCCCTTCGGGTTCCCCCGATAGATAAGTGAGTGTTCCGGTGCCCTCTGAACAGAATGCTCGTTCGTCGTCGGTGCATGGGGTACGTTAATTATTTCAAGCTCGATCGCAATTACTCATACCGAGGCCCCCGGTCGTTAAAACGCGATCCGCGGGACTCCTTCACGAGTTCCCGGGGGCTCGTTAGTCGGAAAATATTTCGATACGGTCCCTTTCCTGTACACCCGAAGCCGTGTACATCCGCGAATTACATCGGGCCCGGTTTTGTTTCGTCGTTAAAATCTTATTTCAGCCCGTGCAACCCTTTCGTTGATTAATTTCACCGGTTCCAGGTGATACCCCGGTGTTACCTCGATCTGAATCGAGTCTTTAATTAAAACAGAGTCGAACTCGCGGGGATTCGTTACACGAAGCGACACGCAGGACTCTCTCGCTCTCTCTTGATTAATCATCGTCAGGGAAGAGCAACGGCTCCCGTCATTGTCACGGGAGAAATATTCCTCGGGCTTTCTTCGGGCTGTCGTGAAAGGACTCGCCGAGACATCCTCGATGACGCGAGACGCGAGGATAAATTCGTTCGTATTGAGCTCGGTCATAAATTATTATCTCTTGTCGTAAAATGTTTAATGGAATAAGCCGACGCCAGGAGAGCCGCCAATCTGGAGTAGCCGTTTTGGCGACCATTGTAGAACGTAATTTTTACTGTGGACAATCTGCGACAAATTCTACAAATTAATTTTATGAGGCATAGCAATCTTCGTGTCTGTTCGTAGCTGTCCGTAACGCAATACAAATTTGTTTCTTATAATTAGTTGAATAAACAATGTTGAAGTTCTTGGCTTCGATCAATTTAATTGACAGCAATTTTGCTTGAAAAAAAGGTCTGAAGAAAGACCGATACGTCGAAATTAATATATTGTAAAATTGCTTTCTATTAAATTGATCGAAATTGATACAAATTCTTTTCCTATAATTGTTTGAATAGACAATGTTAATGTTCTCGGCGCACCGGTTCTGTCAATTTAATTGAAAGCAATTCTGCTTCCAATTAAAAATTTTGCTTTCAAAAAAAGCTTTCGAAATCAATATACTGCAAAATTGCTTTCAATTAAATCGATCGAACAGGTGCGCCAAGAACATCGACATTATTTAAACATACGATCGATAAAAAATTAAGGTATTATTTGAATAAGTTGATGAAAACCTCTGTCTAAAATTCCAGATAGAATGCCAGGCTTTTCTGAAGACGAAAATAATTGCAGTGAGAACCGCAAACGAGATGTCGCGATGCCTATACCGTGTGCGGCCGCAGGAAGCCTGAATCATGCTCGGCGGCCAACAATGGCGATTTTTCGAGAGCCACGGGCATCAAGCATCGACAGCAATTATCGGCCGACACGGAAGCACTCGTGGTACGTATTCCAGCCGTCACTCGCAACACACCTAATTAAATTAGGCGCTCGCTGATAGATTTCAATCAGGCTCGGTACCTACCGGCAGAGCCTCGGCTGTGCTCGTTTGAGCGTAAGCGTGCGGAGGTTTCGATCTACACGCCCCTAAAATTTAACGAGCTACCGTGCGTCCACTTCCAGGCTCCCGCATGTCATCCCGTCTCCATCCTCCGTGCAATTAATTAGCTCGGGCTTTCCTCGTTCTGGCCCCTACAAACGATTCTTTCCTTCTCCCTCTCTCTTTCTCCCTCGTGCTGTCTTCTTCAACATGGTCCCCCGAGTATAATTTAATCTAGGCGGAATCGGGGTGCTGCGGGTCCACGCCGGAGGGTTGAACGGTTCCGTGCTCTCTCGGACGCAACCGTTTCCGTGGGAGGAGTGTAATTTTGTTTTCGGAGGAACGTCAAGCTCCTCCCGGGCCTCTCGCAATTTAGCTAACTTAGGAAATTGCGGTTCGCGCGGTTCGTTAATTCGAGGAAAGGCTACGCGAGCTGCCGGCATGGAAATTTCCGGCTCGGAACTTTCGTCGGTCAATTTCCATCCTCCCCCCGGAAACCAGGTCCGTCGTATTTTCCAGGAATTCCGCTAGCCTTTTTGACCCCTCTGATGTCCCATCGAGACGTTGCAACGTTTTTGTACTGCCAATTATTCTATAACATGGTTCTATTTGTCCTACAAGTTATTTCGCATCTCTCCGTGATATTTTTAAAGAACCAAACATATTATTCGATCTTTAAAATGTTCAACTTTCTCGGAACACTGAAAATGAAATCATTAAGCTGTTAATAAAAGCGGCAGAAATTACAAAGCAGGTCGCAAAAACTTGACAAATTATATAATCCATAAGCCGGTATTAAGGTAATTTATTGTATGCAATTTATTGTCAGTTTGACAGAAAAGATCCGAGACACCGTTGCTATAATCGACCGAGGAATATTATAGCAATCTTACGAAAGTTTCTTCGACAGAATCTGGATGGACGTATAAACGATTTCGTCACGAACAGATTAAGTATCGAAAACATATAGTTCTTAAGATCCGTATTTATTGCAGGGATTTCATTAATTCTTGCACGGTGTGTACCGCACCTGCTTACCAGATGTTGATTTAGGATTTACCTTGTGAAACGGAATGTCAGAATTCAGGTTCGTGGACGCGGGATTATAGGCTAGTTAAATGGTTCGGTGGAATTCGTTAATGAACACGTTCCTTAAACCCAGTTTAACCGAGGACAATATCGAACCGTATTTTCGTAATCCTGGCGATGTAGTCGTTATGTTTCCCCGCCGGCCCGATTAATCTCGACTGCGAATAGCTGCACCTTGTACGGAATTCCCGCGAAAGTCGTTCCCATCCATCAGCCAATCGAATCCAAGCACGAGAAATTGCAACCGCTGCGTCGGTCTTCTATGATGCAATAAACGCGCATCGTAAACATTTCCCTGCGAGATTCCACGTTTCCGAAAACTCCAACACTAGAATATATTAATGCAATTTTTACTTATTATCAAAATTTTAATCGTTGAAATTTCACTTAGTTTCCGTCTAGGCAGAGGGACAGTATGCAGCAAATGCGCGTTGTAAACACTTCCTTGCTAGATTCCAATTTTCCGAAAATTCCAACACTGGGATATGAATACACAGCAATTGGTAATTATTTATATTAGAGACTTCTTCACCGATTTTGATGACCTTGAAAAATTCGTTTGCACCGTCTTCGACAATGTTTTAAGAATTTTTGTAGCTTCAATATATCTTCCATATAGTAGAACCACAACCAAGGTTGTGCAAAAATCAAGGTTGTGCAAGGGGTTGCTTCTCCCCTATCTCTTTACCCTTTTATTTTTCAATCACAATTCCCTGTACACACCCTGGACTATTGTGAACGATGCTGAACGACTATCGCGATTCCAATCACTCTATCCAACAATTCGGCGTTTCGATAGCAGTAGATAATTCTTCAGATCATGAAGAATTCGTTCACCCCACCTTCGAGAATGTTTTAAGAAATTTTGCAGCTTTAACATATCTTTTATACAGAAACCGAGGTTGTGCAACGAAAATGGTAAACAGTATGGCACCACGAACTCCGGAACCTTAAACGAGGTGCTACTGTACTAACGAATCACGTTGTTAATGGAGATAACCTAAATTCAGTAATTATTTACATTAGGGGCTTCCTCACCAATTTTGATGTCCTTGACATATGTGGTCAAAGTCATCATTCTGAACAACTTTTTCCTATACATGTTACCGCTGCTCGGTTTTAGTTTTCGAGATATTTGCAAAAAACTATTGCTAATACTGTATTGAATTTTCTCTCTCGGATTTTCGTATATCAGCATAGGCGATTGCTTAACAGCATTTCTAACCAAACACAAAATGAATAACACAGGTAATCAATATACAACATATATATAAACGGATTTTCGTATGCGTGGTCGGGCCGGCCGTTAGGAATACGAAAAATTCAATACAGTATTAGCAATAGTTTCTTGCGAATATCTTGAAAACTAAAATCGAGCGGCGGTAACATGTATAGGGAAAAGTTGTTCGGAATGATGACCTTGACAACATATTTCAAGGTCATCAAAATCGGTGAGGAAGCCCCTAATGTAAATAATTACCCAGCAATTTTTACGTTAGTAAAAACCAGTTGTTGAACTGGTTGAAAAACTAGTGGTTGAACCAGCAAGTTAAACGTAAAATGAATTTTGCTGTGCCGATTCAAGTAGTTCAAAGGAAAATGTGCTGACGGAAAGTGAAAATCGTAGAAATATTGAGCCCTTTGTTTCGCCGATGCACCGAGTTCGTTATTTGAACGCATACCGGTCATTCGGCTCGTTTATCCGGCGTCGTAAAAGGTTCGCATGGATATCGTGGTTCCGGTTGTGCTCGTTCTTTCTCTTCTTTCTCCTCGCGTGGCCCAGAGCGTGCACAGAGGAGAACAGGGCCCCGGAGAGCCTGGAGAGCATGCAGCCGGTACCGTGTCACACCGAAATCCTTTTCCTCCGAGATATGATTCATTGTTATATGCTCTCGATGGACCACCCAGTGTATCATGCTCTGAAATGCTCGTCGAAGAATCTGAGATCGATACAACGAGCTGCGCCCACGCTCCTTCGCCTTCGCATTCGCTTCTCGCGCGCCGCTCTCTGATGCACTGTCAGGGGCGGATTGACCCACTGTACTCGACAGCTAATATTTTTCTACGTCGACCCGACACGATTAATAGGGTGGTGCATGTACACACCCGTATCCAGGGTCTGCTCGCCGTCACCTTGGCATCTGGCTGACACGAACTCCTTTCTCCCCTCGTTTCAGAAAAAATGTTTAACCAGCCAAACTTTCCTAAAACATTTTTAGAAGTTTAGATCAATTACTCTAGAACAAGAATAAAATCTTCATGTCATTTCACTTTCTCTTTCTGCGATAAATATTCCATCTTCGTGTCAGATAACAATATTAGGAATAATAGTATACTTGATAATGGTAACCATGATCTAACATATATTTTAAAGTCGCCGAAACACGACTGCACGATTCCAATCACACGGGTGGTTACAGAAAATAGATACGACACAATTAATTTAAGAAAATGAAATATGTCCGATTATAATGATCGGGTAATTCAAATATATCGAGGCCGATGGGTTTCTCTATCGATCCGCCCCTGTGCAGGGCACGCTATAGACCAGCAGGCCCACCTGGGAGCAATCGATACGAAAGATATCGGGATAATCTCACGGCGCCGGCCGAATTAGAGGTCTAGCGAGTCTTTAATTGAACCCCTGAATAATGATCATCGATCCCGTGATAGGACAATCCCGTCACGGGGGCGGCCGTCCTTCGTTTCTACTCTACTCGACTTTTCAGATTACTATCCCGACCTACGTCTGCCTACATTAACCGTTTCACAGACGGAAATCAATCTGATAGCCAGGTGAACTGCCTCGAGTCGACTTATCTCGATGAAACTGTAAATGTTATTTGGATTATTAATTAATGACGTGCCGCGTGGGCGAGACCTTGATATTCGAGCCTCTTCACCCTTCCAGATGGTAGTTTCTCTACACTTTATTTCCCCATTCTACTTCCAGTTCGTTTATTCCTGATTTCTGATTTCTTCGAGATATTTAGGTATTCGAACAATTTTACAGAGTTCATAATATTTCTTTCCACGTTCGTTTCAATGTGATCTTCCAGAGGAATTAAGTAATCCTTCAATTTTGTGGAGCCATGTATTTTCCCGCATCTCTTTGATCACATGCTCCCGTAACGTAGTATTACGCTGGTAATAATTCTTCCTTTATCGATGTTACTCTTTCCTTCGCAAACATTTTTATTTATACTTTGTATCGAGATTATCATTATTATTGTCACTTGGAATTTTTTCACCGACTGATTTTCATAAGAAACGAATGAAGGGATCCGCGCACTGTCATTAAGCCGGGGACTTTCATCTTTAAACACTTTCTACCTACAAAAAGACCGCGCCCCTCGTGTTCCGCAAACGACGTATAATACCCTAGTTACATACATTAATTTTGCCCATATTCTGCGATATTTTGTACGCAGGCATGAGCCGCATGCTTACCACCCAGAAAGAAAGTTTCGCAACGGTCTGAAACATGGGAAATGTAACAAGGTATCGACGAATGGCGAAGAAACGCTTAAATCTTTAATTAGAAGGTGCGAACGAGAAAGCAGCGCGCAGAAGGGCATTCGAAATTAACCAATTTTCGAGCCGCGCTTGCGGAAAATGTGTGCAAGCGTGGTTTCGCGGTCGCCAGGTTCGGCAAAAAATTTTCGCCGCGTTTAATCGCGGCTGGCGAAAAAGGTTACAGGCGGCGAAGTGTCATTACGCATTAAATTAAATTTGTTTTTGCCAGCGGTTTTTGATGAGCAGCAGTTAGCCCCGTGCACGGCCAGGCCCTCTCGTCGAGTTAATCCAGCCGACGACTCGTGCTAACTAATTCATGCCAGGTTTTTTTGCGAACTTTCGCCCTGAAATTACCTCTCGCGACCCGCAGAATGTTTGTTTCGTCGCTTGCTTTCGAGGCTTGCCGGGGAAAGCCAGCGGGATCCCAATTACCATGCGAAACCTCCCCCGTTGTGTCCTAATTTGCCATTCGTATTGCGAGATACAAAGCCCCGAGATGCTTTGTCCAGCTGTCGATGTGTCAAATTCGATTTTTTTTTCAATGTTTAATTTAGTTTTTGGCAAACTTCATCTAATACTACCACCTCTTCGATTTTCGAGGGACGCAATCAAAATATTGGGCAACCACAACTGATTTTTATCCCATTAATTATTATGGGCAAATATTCGAGAATTTTTTCGGATTTCTCAGTTGGCGAACTCTGGTAGTAAAAAACAAGAAAAATAGAAATTTATATGACAATGCCCAGATTACGACAACGAACGTAGTACACTAGCAACAAAGCTTCTCAAAGGCAAGTACTGTTTCCCCCTTTGCATTAGTTCTTTCTTATGTAAACCTGATATAGAGGGGCTGAAAATATTTCATAATTTTCTCAAACAATGTTCTGTAAAAATTTAAATAAAAAAAGGAAAACAATGTAACACCGACTTAATGTAAGTCAATGTAATATTACTGTACTTGCTATAAAAACCACTTGGTTTAAAGAAATAAAAAATAATTAATTAATTACGATAGAAATTTCATTTTGAAGTTTAAGAGAAGACCCCCTGGAAATGAATTCAATATGGTACTGTCATCAAATCTATCTCCGATTTCTTCATACTTTAGCTAGGCTGCGTCGCAATCTAAAAAATAAAAATCTACAGATTACTTGAAAACTCGCTTAAAGAGGATTTTTAAATGACGCCATTTCCAAATAAAAGGACATGTACCGAAAGCCGGCTCGATCAAAGAATTTCGATAACCCCTTAAAAATTCCAATAGCTCGAAGGATAAGGTGAACGTTCGTGTACTTACATCCGCATCAGATTCGCGTTAATTAACCGCGATGCGGGTGCAATTTTCGAGGACCGTACCGTACGAAGAAGATTTCGCAAAGGATTGGTGGATCGTTCGGTAACGATGTTCGTTTCCAATTATCCAGGGGCGTTCTCCCGAACGAACGGTTCCGTTCGCGTTATTCCCGTGGGCCTCGCGTGTTCGCTCAAAAATGATGAAAGTTACGGTGATGTAACCCAGGTAAATGCAGTTCTTAAATCCCGGATAAGAACGGTACAGTGACGAGAAGGAAGAGGAGGAGGAGGAGGATGGGGTGAAGGCGGCGAGCCGAAACAGGCAGCTGGCGAAAAGGCATTTATTGCCTGTTGCACCATTTTACGGGTTCTTAATTCCTTTGGCAGCGTTACCCCAGGATCGGCTGGGATCTGAAGGGCGCCGACAGGACTCGACAATCCTTTCGGAAATTCACACTGTCCTAAACGCCCCTGCACAATGTCGGTTCCACGGAGTTTTATACCGTCGAACAGGCCGACCCCTCGTCCACAGGAAATTCCGTGTTCGAGGCGTGCGATTAAATTAGTATATCGCAGGAAGTACGAGTCTCTTCCTGCTAATGGACTTTGCTTTTTGTCTCTCGCCGAGAATGGATTTTACCCTTGGGTCTCGAGGTTCCACCGAGGGTTGTTTCGTTGTTACGTTACTCTGACTGCATTTCTTTGGTGCATTCTCAATGACATCATTTATTATTACTATTCTGGTTCACAATTAGACAGTCTATGCAGTGTACCATTCATTGCACACGATACAAGCCTAATTCGCCACACGTATAATCAGTAAAACAAGTGAACAAACATTTACAGTAACCCTGATCGATTTTACTCTTGGAACTGAAGGTTTTACTGATTGCTTCGTTCTTAGATTAATCGATCAGCACTGTATTTCTGTGGTACATTCATGAAATTATTTATTCTGATTATTTTCAATGAAAATTAGATAGTCTATGCAGTGTATTATTCACTGCACACGATACAGGCCTGATTCGCTACACGTATAATCACTATAACAAGGGTACAAACATTTATACAGTAACCCTGAACGAGCCTCACGATCAGGTCGTACAAAGGCTCACGATCGACTTGGATCGTCTAGAATCGATCACGATCCGCCATCCTGGATACCATGATTCTCTCCCATGATCGTTGAAAAACACGTCTAATAGTATCATGCGCGCTTAGCCGAGTTTCTGATCCTGACAGCACGACAGCAAACAGAGAGAGACCGGTTTTTATGGACACGATTCGAGGCGAGGGTGCACGATCGATAATCGTTTAGGTCGAACTAGAAAGACGACCGGGCGATTCAGGGGAATTATGATCCAAGAACAGGGGCAAGAAACTGAATCATGTATCCGAGCTCTGTGAATTGGGACTATAAGAATTCAATGTTCGAACTCCGCATTGCTTTCGAACATGAACATGAACTTATTGCTTTGAAGTTCATATTGTTCGTGATGTATGAACTGGGAGCCTGATGTGCTCTCCATATTGATACTTCTAATCAATTTAGCAACTTTACTGGCATTTTACTGATCTTATGAGCCAGATATACATATTAACAAGCTTATAGGAAAAACCATTATTTCTTGGGGCAAAAGATATGTGGACGTGGATTAACTCTCGAACCATAGGTAACGATGGCTGTAAATCTTTTTGTATATCTTGAAATATTTATAA
Source organism: Lasioglossum zephyrum (assembly GCA_028455615.1). Lineage (NCBI taxonomy): Eukaryota > Metazoa > Arthropoda > Insecta > Hymenoptera > Halictidae > Lasioglossum > Lasioglossum zephyrum. The sequence goes on along the minus strand of CM052330.1, from coordinate 12,081,032 downwards.
TATAAAAACCAAATGTCAAGTAATATGAAGAAATATCTAATCAAAGACATATTTGATGTAAATTATCTGGAAAAGTATTGAACAAGTAAGAAGTAAACAATTTCAAATATTATTTTAAGATATGTCTTTGAATATCGATCGTAATGTTGTTAATAATAAATGTTAAATGTTCTCGGCGCTACGGTTCGATAAATTACTACTAAGAAATTATTTTAAGACAATGAAATTTTTTTTGAAACAGTAAATTAAAAAATTATTAAAATGTATGTATATATATAATTATCAATATATAGGAATAATTTTTTAATGAATTTTACTGGACATTTTATCCGAATATCTCTTATGGTTCAAGACTTATAGCAAAATATCACCAAATTTCTCGATCCAGTCTACTGTGGACCGGTCAGCCAGGATTTGCGAGCAGAGATTGCGGGCCGTGTATTGGGCCGATAAGCGATTCGGCGAGACGTATCGATAATCGGGCTTAATTATCGCCAATTAATCTATCTTGGTGAGAAGCTGTTAAAGATACCCACTAAATAGCCGCCGATATTTATCGTCCGATAAAGTAACGAAGCGGACTGCTAAAAAGTGTCCCCGTTTCCCGTAGAACTTGTTCAACAAGCCGACTGTCTCGAACTGCGGCGGCGACAACGACGACGCCCGCGAGAGAAATATCCTCGAGAATTATATATCCTGGTGTCGTTCGGGCCTTTATTATTGTTATTGTGGGCTGTTATCAGCACGATATCAGCCCGAAGATTGTCCCCGTTTCCTACGGAACTTGTTCCACCACGAGGCATGATGCATAAATTAAATCGAGGAGCGCGTGCCGCGGAGCGAAATCGTTTCTTGAAAAACAAATCGTTTCGTTCATCCGGGTCATGATTAAAAAGTGATCAGAATATTTGCGAATAAACTGGTTTGCTATAGTATATTTCACGTGAACTACTTGGCCAATGACAGAACACGGTTTTCCTCTTAGGATCCTGTTTCTCGGATTAGTGCTCGCATTTCGCCACGGATTAGAGCCCCAAGTTTGAATTTATTGTGTTCAAGTGGGAAAGAATTTACAGATCAATTAATGGTGGCGACATGGCTTTGGTGGAGTCTGGAGAATCTATTCCTTGGATTAGGTACACGTTCCGCCCCGGTTTAGCGATAAGAAGAGTGTGTGGAATAAGATTGTTTGGAATTCAAGAATCTGAATGAGGATAAAAATTGATTAGTTTAGAAATACACAGTGCGAGCGAAAAACTATAACGCGGAGTAGCGAGACGCCTACATCGAGAGGTGTACAATGTCGTCGCGTTTCGTGTTATCGTCGCCGTTTAATCCGCTAATCCGTGGACCACGGCAATTACCAGCGGCGGACCGGTCGTCGAATCGCAATCAGGGATTAAAAGAGAAACGCGAAGACGTCGGTGAACCTCTTAGTTGAAACACCTTGGGCCGGTCTGGATCGGCGTCGGTCGTCCAATTAACCCCGAGGCAGATAGTCTTAATCAGCGTCACGATTTCCCCGCGGTTCAACGACACCCGTCTCTACAACTTTATTTCGAACGCTTGTTCGTCGGGGGCATTCCCTCGTCATTAATTATATCCCCGGATCGGACAACGGGGGAACGAGGTTACACAATTTAAAACGCGCCGCGCCGCCACGAGCGAGATAAAGCCCGTGCGAGGGCCGCGTGCGTTTCTCCCGAACGATAAAAGTGTAACGTTGATTGCTGCGCCTCCGGAGCAAAACCGCGGCACAATGCGATTTCAATTTTATTGTGCCAGCTGTGCGCCAGATAACTGCCGTCGGCGATCGTAATTCAGCGCCGGTGTCTTTTAAGCTGTCTTCGCGGCTGAGAACTGTGTCAAATCGGACCGGATGGGACCCCTACCGGATTCAACCTGATATAGAGGTAACCCGTTGATAACGGGCATGGATTCCAACGCGCGAAAATTGCCGGAAGTCGATTTCCAGAGCCTTATGAACTCGTTCCGACAAGGTATCGCTCGAGGTGTCGCGAGCCTAACTTTTCTTGTGCCGTCCGCCTCCAGCTAAGCGTAGTCTGCACTGTCTGTGCCATTTGCTGATGGTCGAGCGAAACCAGTTGGCAGAGCATGCTGTGCAGCTGGTTTCTGCGATTAAACGATTTCATTTTGATTTTTCTTTTTACGGGAAATCTGTTATTCAACTGCCCGCGATGATGACAGCAGCTGCGACGATCAGGGGGGTTCGCGTTTCATGCATTTATGGCTGAGATGAACGAGTGAAATATGGAGTATTGGAACGATGGAAAGAAATTATTTTACACGACTTGTTTCGCTAGGAGTAGTTTCATAGGAATTTTTAAGAAGAGAAATATAAACTAAGATTTTAACACTCTTGGCCAATATGTTTAAAGATTAGGGGGCTGACAGAAAATGTAACTGCACAATATTATACTGTTTCAACCTTCTGTGAGTGCACAGCTCGCAATTCCTCAATGCATTTTTGTTTTACTAATACTGTAGTTTTATGGAATACAGTAAAATTAGTATTACTAAGGGAAATGTAAACGAATAGCTTAATACTCTTGGCCCATATGTTTAAAGATTAGAGGATTCAGAGAAAATGTAATTGCACAATACATGTATATAATAATTGCAATAATTGCACAGTTTGCAATTCCTCAATGCATTTTTGTTTTTATACAATAATAATAGTGTAGTTTTATATAATACAGTAAAAATAGTATTACTAAGAGAAATGTAAACGAATAGCTTAATACTCTTGGCCCATATGATTAAAGATTAGAGGACTGAGAGAAAATGTAACTGCACAATACTTTACTGTTTCAATCTTCTGTGAGTGCACAGTTTGCAATTCGTCAATGCATTTTTGTTTTTATACAATAATAATAGTGTAGTTTTGTAGAATACAGTAAAAATAGTATTACGAAGAGAAATGTAAACGAAAAATTTAACACTCTTGGCCGATGTATTGGAGTGTGAAGTGACTGAGAATGAGAGAAAATCTAACAGCAAATTGTTGGCAGTGTAATTGACTCGTCAAGCGTCGGCCACACGGCGTTTCGAGCCACGTAGCCGTGCACACCGGCGACCGATACGTTTATCGCGAAAAAAGGCCATAATTCATCGTGGCGAGTGGTTGGCGTGAGTGGTACAAGCAAAATAACGTTTATCGGCGGGAGTCACACATATCCCCGCAGCGATTTCGCTGCTTCAAATCATCGGAGACGATTAATACCCATCCGCGGGGATAACAGCTGGCCTCGTGTAATGACAGCGTTACACAAACGCAACTCGAAAATAAATATTGGTCGACGATACGTGGAATACACGTCTCTTACCTACAGCTACAGAAAAATGACGTTTGTCAACGTGCAGAAACTACTTCGTGAATCATATTCGAGGTATGAGATTCCTGTGATAAATATTAAAAAATGTGTATCATCGATTCTGCGAAGGTGGACGGAAAGTTTCATGATTTTGTGGTTAGGTTAGGTCGCCTGATCTTATTCGAAGAAAGTGAATCATATTCGATAGTCGTTTCCGCTCCGAGAATTATTATTAGATAAATACTATTTATTCGATAGAAGAAATCAATCGGTGCACATATTTCGAATTTTTAATGTTCGATCAACTAATGAAATAGTTACATTACTCAGTATTAAAATCATTAGTCCAGTCATCACAAGGAGACTTCAACTTCACTGGTTCGGTTGTTACCTTACTCTAATTTTTACAAGGCGACATAGAAAAGAAATAGGAATCTGCACAAAAACATATAAAAACATGTAAAATATAAAATTTTGCATACAAATCCTCGCCTAAGGATCTGATCATCGCCTAAGAGGTCCATAAAAATAATCGGTAATTATGTAAATTAGCGATAGCCTACCGAGTTCGATGTCCTTGAAATATGTTGCCAAGTTCATCACCCTGAACAACTTTCTACTATGCATGTCCCTGCCACTGGGATTACTTTTTAAATTTGCAAAGGAGAATTCTGCAGGTAACCAGCTGTACATTTACATAGCTAATGATGAAGATTGGGAAATATAGATTTCTTAAGAAATATACTTAATTAATTAATCCAATGAATCGCATTATTGCAAAATCATGCACTATTTATAATCGCACTGATTCTTTCATTCAATCTTTGCAAAATTTTCAAATGCAACTACGCAGGATTATATGATAATACCTATCGATTATACCAGTATTATATTATTATATATATTTTTTTTTTTGTGCATGTCCCTTCTTTCTTATTAGACGAGTAGTATTGTATCTTCCTCTTTTCTTGTAAACACTTATGTAAAAGGGCTTGAGTCCGTCTATAATAAATAATAATAATAAAATTTTAATTGATTAATATTTTGTTGTTGAACATTTTACCCATAGCAATCTCTTGAATGAAGAAGATAGATGAAGCAGGTGATATTTAATTAATCTTCAGGTGTTCTCGTTTTATTTTTTAAGTTAATACCTATCGATTGTACCAGTATTATTTTGTTATTTTTTCTTTGTCTTCTTGTGCATATCCCCTCTTTCTTATTACACAAATAGTCTTGTATCTTTCTCTTTCTTGTAAACAATTATGTAAAAGGGCTTCAATCCGTCTATAATAAATAAATAATAATAAATTATATTTAACGTACATTTTAATACAAATCGTGAACGTTCCTTCATACATCGGGAAACCTGCAATAAAAATATGCTATTGTGTGCATTAGTGGTGCATCAACAGCCATCCTTCGCCATCGAGCTTCGGTAAAGGAAGGGGTTAAAATCGGAATGGTAAGAGGGTCGAATTGGTGATCTCTGGTATCGCTTAATGTATGCGGCGGCATGCTGTCGTGCACTCGTCTTCATAAATGCGTGATTGCAGAAGAAGAGACAGTGATTCCACGAAACGGACAACCCCGAAAGTACAGGCTGCGAGAAGGATCGGAGCTCAGGGCGACTCGAGGATTTTCTTTCTCTGGTAGAGAGGGTTAAGGCCGCTCATTAAGATCCGACGTGCAATTTGCAACGGGGCCCTGTGCTTGTCCTTTGTATCGAATCGGCAGAGAAGCAGATTCGACGGCTAATCGCCGCGGGAGTATCGTCGCGCGGTAGCCATTTTTACGAGAAAACACGGGCCCCTGAGCATCCGCTATCCACCTGCCGAACAGGCAATAAAATGTCAGGGGGCCCAACAGTCGCCATTAGCGCGCAAGAGGAAACGCAATTAAGCCGAAGGGACGACCGGATCACCTCGGGACAATTTCGCGAGATTAATTCTGGTTGACGCATCGCGCGCATGGATCATAACTCATTTCTTCGAATTCGCCGCGTTCCATTATGACCGATGCGCAGTCGCCCGCCAGAAATATTCGGAGGACGTTTATTAATCTCGCTGGAATTTACGGCGAAGGCTTCTGCGACTTAACGGAGAAGCGAATTTTGATAAATATTGGCTTGTGACAATTAATGAGCAGTTTCTGTGAGTTCATTGTTTTTTTGCTCTTCAGGAAGAAGAGATCCGAAGAAAAACATTCTGTAGACAGGAGCCAAGTTCTCTATGGCCGTAAAAAGTTGTGAGATCAAACAAAATACGGGCAAGTTCGTTTGCTTAGAAATACCTCTAGCAATACTGAAAAAAGCGTTTGTAAAAATTAGTTTAAAAGAACGCTATTTAATTTTTAAAGAGTTACATGGAGGGCTGAATTATTCATACTTGGCCGTTACTTTTTAAACCAATGGCCATAAAAGGTGTTAGGTTATATTATTTATAACCTATATATAATTATAACAATATAATTGAAATACAATGTATAATTGAAATACAATATAATTGAAGGTGTCCCGTAGGCATGTCACGAGCAGCTAGTAAATTTATATATAATAAATTCCTTCTGTTTTAAACCTTCACATGATTAAACCTTCACCGATTTTTCAACCTCTTTTGCAATTACGAATTACATTGTAATTTAATTGAATGAAGATCTGAATTATCAATTACAATATAATTCAATTACAATGTATTTTATAATTGTACTGCATTGCAATTACGAATTACGTTGTGATTTAATTAAATGAAGATCTGAATTATAAATTATAAATTCAATTGTAATTCTGTACAACTCTGACGCATGCTAGGGTTAATATCAAAATTCTGAAGCATTATTTTGACTAATAACTGTGTCGTGAAATGCTCTTTGGGTGTTGATCGAGTCCCGTTAAAATTCCGAGGGGCGAGATTCGCGACTTTAGCAAGCAACCACCGGTATTTATCATTCTGTGCGAAGATTTTCGTACAGCAATAGTCGCGCTTCCCCGAGAATCGCGTCCCGTTTCCGTGTTTCGTTACACGCCTCTGTCTGTCAGGGGCGAGTACCGTTCAATTTGTCTCCCCAGTTTCCCGGCAGTCATCTGTCGTTTTGCTTCGGTCGTTGTTCGCCGTCAATTATTTGTCCAACCGGGCGAAATTGCACCTCGCGAGTCACCGTTGGCCTTCCGAGATGAAAGGAAGCTTAATTGCTTTCAACCGTTACGCGCTGCCGCGCCGTCGTCCACGTGTCCCGCTCGTTACATTGTTGCTTTACGACAGATAAATTGCAGGTGGTTTGCCTGTGGGACGCCGTCCCCCGAGCTTTTTTTACCCCGCGAAACTTTGACGCGCGCCGTGAATTCGCGATCGAACTGCTGGTGCCAATATACAGGATGTTCGATTTCTTTTTTCCAAGCATCGAGCAGATGCGATCAGAGACACTTAGGGTAATCGAGATATACTTTGTTACTTTTGGAGAGCAGCGTAACAATTGGGCTGCAGATTTTATTACTAATAAAAATACCACGTTTTTAAAAACGGATTAAAAAGTATAAAATAATTTTTCCTAGTCCTATACAGATTTCTAACCTCGTACAGATAGTCCTGAAAATTTGTGATTGTGAATGTTTAATAGCCATGAAAATACTTGTAAGATTTAAAACGAAAAACGTGGGGCGCATGCAATAATTGATTTTTCGCCCCACGTTTTTCGTTTTAAATATTACAAGTATTTTACTATTAAAAACTTACTAATAAAAACTACTAATGCTTTACTATTAAAAATTCATAATCACAAATTTTCAGGACTATCTGTACGAGGTTGAACGAGCTTGCGTGAAATACTGGGTGAAAAATGACACAATAAACTACAACTAAATTTTGTGCAACCTCGGAAAATTCAAATACTTTGTAAAAAGCATTTGTACTTACGTAAAAAAATTCTATTAGTTCCGAAACGTCATCAGTATAATTCCGATGAATGGTTTCAATCGATGGGGTGAGAAAGACCCGCATACAATGAATTAGTTATTAAACCGTTGACGAGAACGAATGCGATGATCGTTATTATTACAGAGACATATGTTGTTTGATTGTCATCCAAGAGGAGTCATGTTTTCAGGCTTCGTCTTAATTGCCTTTGTCGTCGTGTGAGGGCGTTCAGGCTTAGGGCAATGCCTGGCAGCCATGATGAAATTGCAAGGGAGCACGTTCAACGCGTAAAAACTTCTTTCAATTCGATCAATCCTTTCGTTAGACTTTGTAGCAAACTGTACTGCAAAAAATACAGTTTTATAAATCTTTAAAACATTAAATGCAAAGATCTATCTCAATGTTTACCGTAAAATAACAAATTTTACAGGACCAGACTGCACATTTGTTTGAAACGTGTACCTGAATCATTAATCTTTCAGTGAATGAGGAAACTTCTCTCTCTTCACAAAATGAAATATCAGAATGTTAATTTGCATAAAAATTTGCGACGTAGCCGGTACAGTTACTTAATTATAATATGTGTGTTAACATTCTAAAATGAATACATCAGTGAAGTAGGAACTTACATGTTTTATTCAAATTGTAGTAATAAAGTCTTTTATGTATATGTTGGTCGGAATCCTGTGTAGATAACCGATTCGGCGAACACAGGGACGAGCTAGATCCAACGGATCGAAACATCAATCTCGATCTCCGGACCGGAAGGACAGCGAGATAAAGCGCGGTTTCACTGTCAAGATTCCGATCGACGCTTGACAGAGCATCGTCTCGTCTCAGAGACACATTTCGAAAGTCCATTAGCATCGGTGAAACGAAGTCCGGCGTTTCGCGTGAAGTGAATCGCACGTGTCATAAATATACATGCGAGATCGGAGAGGATCCATGGATCCGTCCTCTCCTCTCTTTCTCCCACTGCTTTTAGCTTATCTGTTGACCGGCCACCCCAGACGGGTAGCTCGTAAGAGGGTTTCGAGTGTCTCGGGCGGCTCTGATAATTGGAAAGGGTGCGTGAGTCTGTCTGACATTTGTTTGGCCGACCATTATGTAAATAGAGCCCTGCCGAGCCCTTCAGAGGCGCCATAAACTTTTTCGGAGCGTGTACTACTTGCTGCGAGAACTAGACGGCTCCAAAAAGTGTTTAAACATTTTTTCCCCTCTTTCAAACAATTTTTATACTTGCCGCTGTAACTTCGTAAAAAATAAAACGAGAATACCTGAAGATTAATTAAATATCACCTGCTTCATCTATCTTTTTCATTGAAGAGATTGCTATGTCAATCAAAAAATTGCTAATCAATTAAAATTTTATTATTATTATTTATTATAGACGGACTCAAGCCCTTTTACATAATTGTTTAAAAAAAAGAGAAAGATACAAGACTACTCGTCTAATAAGAAAGAAGAGACATGCACAAAAAAAAGCAAAATATAATAATATAATACTGGTACAATCGATAGGTATTATCATATAATCCTGCGTAGTTGCATTTGAAAATTTTGCAAAGATTCAATGAAAAAAATCAATACGATTATAAATAGTAGATTTCGCTTTAAGTGTTTGAAAACCCGCTCTTGTTCTCAGTTCACGTTTCGTTACATAAAAATTGATTTGAATGAAAAAATATTTATTTGCAAAATATAAATTCCAAGGATTTGGTGCACGTTCTTCTACGGCACCCATTAAAAAATGTCAAGCTTTGCAAATATGAGAATATTGCGTACGATAAATCGTGGCCAGGTATTTGTTCGTTATTTTTCACAAGCGGCCCACAATTTATAGTTTCTGATTTAATAGGAATCGCGGAGATTCAAAGTCTACCGACAGCATCGCCGCTAAAAAGCCGGCTAAAAGCCACTTTCAACAGTGCCGCGTAATTACGTGGCCCGACAGCGTGGTTAATTTACAACAACGATTACAACGTAGCGCTCTCTTCCCTGAAAAACAATAACCGGCCATCGTGCTACGGCCGGAACAATAACCTTCCACCACGGAGCCAAGAATTTCCGTGGATTAAAAACTTCCTCCGACTGGCTCTCGCACTTTTATGCTTTTTTTCTCTTGTAATATTGCTGGCGATAATAGCCCCTGTTTTTAGCTCGGGTTTATCAACAGGAAGTCAGTGTGTCTAGGAAAATCACGAAGATTTAAAGTGCGCGCTCCAGGAAGTGCCTTTATCATTTTTCAACATTATGCAAATTGCTGCGGAAATAATTTAGCAGTTTAAACGCGGTCGTTGTAACACTTTTAGTAAAAACATTGATTTATTGAGAAATGCGACTTTACTCTATAAAGCCTGTGGCAGAAAATATTAATTGTCAAATGTTAAATGATTTTCTAATTTCCTTTTTTTTAACAGCATGCAGTGTTACCAAACAGAGATGGATAACAAGAGGAAAGAATTTATTATTATTATTGATTTGCACACTAGCCGACATAAAAAATCTTCCTTTTTTTTAGTAATTTTGATAATTTGGGACTAATACAATGGAGCTCTAGAAATTGTTCATTCTGTCTACTGCTTCAAATTACACCGGCATAATTGAACTTGCATAAACTCTGCAGTCAGGCTAGCCGGAGAGGAAACTTCGGCGTCCTAACTCCTCGCAAATGAAACCCGATGTCCTCGAACTCGACCGAAGCCACCCCGTTTCGAAATCGTAGAAAGTTCTTAATTACAAAGCAGCGCGGTGTGCTCTATTTCTCGACTACCGTTCCCAGGATCGCTCGCGGGCCCCAATAAATCGCTGGCAGCGTCCGTGGCTTAATACCGTGGCAAAATCAATTTACCGTGGGTGGCTGCTATACATATCGAACTCCGCGGTGTAATTAAATTGTTACTCCGGGCGGACCGCACGCCAATCGACATGGGCGGCCACCGGACACCCACGTGACACCATCTTTACGATCCCTTTATTCTGTGGCGCGTCCTCTATTAATATCCCCGGGCATTAATGAGCCCGTGAAAGGATTCCGTCGCGCGTTCTTTCACTTCGTTCTTTCCTCGCGGCCTAGATCGCGTGGGCGGATGCGGATACCTCGTAGGCGCCACGGGCGACATCCGACGCGGATATCTCTCCACCCTTTATCGATAATCCCGTGCGATCACCATGATTCTCATGGACCTCCCTGTCGACTCGGGAGACTGAGGGCGGTTGCTCTAATATTGAATATACTTGCGCATGTTAAGATATAAATAAGATAAGAAAAGCGTGGTGCGCCCACGCAGATTGCAATCTTCGATTCCACAAGCATAAAAAAATTTGACCTTAAAAAAAATCAGTCAAGGACAATTTTGCGGACAGTTTTTTTTAACAGATCTTCACCGATTATGAGGTGTAGAATCATGCTATGGTGGTCGTGACATATAATTTTTATACACCCTGTACAAGGGGAAGGTAGCGTGGGGACCAAGTCTTAACCTGGCGATTCTGGCCAATCTCTTTGCATAATATGCCATAACTATCTCAAATTTATGTTTACAGAGTTCATTGATTCGATCCTAAGGAATATTTTAAATTCCATTTTCGGATGCATTTTCATAGGGAGTTTCAAACTTTTGAAAGTTTCAATTAAACCTGGAAGAACACACGATTTCAACATATGCATTCGCTTATGAATTAAGAAACAGTCAGGAACTCGAATGAAAGCAGAGTTGTACAGAATTACAATTGAGTTACTCCAGAATTATAATGACAAAGTAATTGAATTATATTGTAATTTATAATTCAGATCTTCATTCAATTAAATCACAATGTATAATTCGTAATTGCAATGGAGTATAATTATAATATAAATTGTAATTGAATTATGAAAAATGAAGTAATAGGCAAGAAGAGATTGAAAAATCCATGTGAAGGTTTCAAACAGAAGGAATTTATTATTTATAAGTTATATTTATATATTTATAATTTATACTAGCTGCTCGTGACATGCCTACGGCACAACTTCAATTATATTGTATTTCAATTACATATCTGATTAAAATACTTAGTAATTGAATTAAAATGTAATTGAATTAGCACAACTCTGAATTCAGAATTCCAGTACACTTCAAGGTCACTTTGGTAAAACCAATACATCCTGATGAGTACGTCAGATTTCTTAAAACTGAAGATTTATTCACCAAAACATCCCCACTTTCCAGGTTGCCGCGCTGACTATCTTCTAATGAATATTCGAACAGACAACTTAAAAAAAACATGCCAGCAAGCCATACGCGTGTTCCTCGCGCACGGTGGTAGTGATCTACGGGCTTGGATCCATGAGAGGGACGCTCGGGGCTAAGGGGAACGCCGTCGAGACGGTTGTTAATCATTCCCGATAAATGTTGCGTGATTATTTATCGGGCTGGTCTATGAATGGAAAATTGCCGCGTCTGACACCGCGTTTTCGATGTCGAGGCATCCTTTTTTTGGACGATCCTGGATTGACGAGGGTCCTGAAGCTCGCGCGCAGATCAGCCGCTGATTGTTTTCTTTGATTAAACATGCTACGATCCGGGATTAGCTGGAAAATAAAAAAAACGCATCAACGACTGTGTTCTGGTAATGGAAATACGTTATGTTGTTTTATTGACGACGTCAATGAAATTATTGGCGAATCAGCACTGGACTTGAGCAGTTTTAAGGGAGCGAACGTCATTCTTTCTTGACACATGGGGTAGCAAAATTATTAATCCTATGTTTACAGCTGCATTGTTGCATATTTTAAGTAAACAACCAGTTTTGTTGAAAATCGTTAGTTTTTTTTATTTTTCAAAAGATTGAAAGTGAATTCATCATTAATTGAGTTATATATCAAACTATAGTTTACGAGGTTTTTAAAAATTATATATCATAAACATTCAGACCACAGTACATTTGAAAAAACATTCATCCAATGTATGTACTTCGCCATTTGTTAAATAATGTTCTCTATGCTATTCACATTGCAACAGACGATTTATAAGTATTGTTACCTACTCCGATAAATTCTGAGACTGATAAAATAAGTTTCAAGAAGCGTTTGTAAATATTTTTCTGATAACCGAACGGTCAAATCGAATACAACTCGTAATCTGTTGTTCTACAAATGGTTGCCGACACTCAGGCTGCCGTAAACCCTTTGGTAGGCAACGAAAACAATTTTCAGTTTTCACAGTATTTTCGTACACAGTCGTGCTCTTAGCTTTAACCACTCGACGCGTCTTTTCTACGAAGTTGAAACTGTAGTTCCGAAGGGGAATGACGCCGCTTGGGGTAGGTCTTGCGAGGCTCTCAACTCCGGTGCGGTCATTCCAGAGGTGTTTTGTTAGGCTCCGGGTATTATTTCAAAGACTCGCCACCCATAACGCGTAACAATTGCCCCTGGCTATGTCTGAGGTTACAAGTAGGATTGTGTTGCACTAGGAAGGGAAGGAAGGGCGTGCAGCCGCCGCTGCGCCGCTGTAATCTCGCGTGCCTGCGAACAATGGGAAGGAAGAACGCGTGTGCGAGCCTGAATAAATCGGAAGGGAAAGCGTAAGATTCACTTGGAGCTGTCGGCGATGGAATTCTTACGGGACACCGTCGATATGTATCATAATTAGACTGTGGATCTTCTTCACTATACCGAAGTAACACGAATATTTTTTTAAATAAAAATTGTCCATCCCAATCGTAACAGAAAATAACATAATATAAACATTATACCGATTACTTAAATGTGCAATTTCCATGAAAATAGTTAATTTCCTAATTGTTATACATTATACCAGGTGTACAAATTAAAACAAAATTGTATTAGAATATATTTTAGTCGCTTGTAAATTTATAACAAAATTTATAACGTCGTCGGGGTTATAAATCAATTTGTGCACCTATTATAGCAATCAAGCCAAAGCGTCATCTTCCATTTCACCCGAAAACTCTTCCCCACAGGGTCATAAATATCCAAAATTAATTTCATCCGGTACCATCCCCATCCATGTTGTCAGATCATCGTCCCCGTATACATTTCCTTAAGTATCCTTGATTACACATTCGCCTCGAACAACGCGAATCGTTATATCGTTAAACTGACGAAACTGAAGTGTATCGAAGATAAACCGAAGTTTTTCTGAAAGGGCCTGTCCTTCGAGGACGCAGACTGCACGCGCTAAATTCACGACAAACGTTGACCGACATTTCGAAAGGGATCGCGTGTCCAGGATGCCCGATTCGTTCCGCAGAATCTGGCGGAAGAGAGAGCCGCGGTTTGCCACAATGTATGGAGATTGTCGGTATTTCAGACGGCGATCCATCGAATGTCCTGAATCGATTTTCGTCAATCGGTCCCCTGATGTCGCTCGGTGAAACGAAATTGCGCGTACACCGCGACTGCACCTGGCGTAATTTGGTAAATATTTAGTAGAAAGTGCGCGTCAGCCCGCTCCATATTGCCGAGATCAAGATTTAAAGTGATCGAGATCGATAGACGGCAGATTTCTTTTCGCTCGTGGCTGATGAAGATCTCTGAAAATGGAGAGAAAGAAATAATAGAGTAATATATTAGTTATAATCGATTCAACGCCAACAACAGGTGTGACACTGAGTCAACCCCCTCTCTCCAGCTAAATGCGGATAGCGGGCCGCTGAAATCGGGGGTTGGCATGATAAGTGTGTCAGAAAGGGACCGGAAAGGGCCCTAATTTAGTGGGTATAGGCGGTAGAATGCATTAGGCAATGATAATCGCCCCAATTCCATCCGAGGGGGGAGCCGAGTCCCACACTACCCTCTTCAACCAACATCGGAGGAGAGGGTGCGTGCCCTTAAACAAAAGAAAAAGATCTCTGAAAATGGACGAGTTGATGTTTCAATACAGTTTCATTCGTTTAACGTTGCTTCTAATATTAACCCTCAGAACTCGAATGGTAACTCAAATATTCTTTACATTATTAAATATATCGATATCTAATCAATTATTAAACATTTAAGTATTGTACGAGGTATTATATGAATTTCATCTCTGAGGATAAAAAATCATACAAGAACAGAATTATTCTAAGACGGAATGTTTAATTTTCGAGTTAAAATTGCTCCGAGTGCACGAAGGGTTAATGCATAGACAAAACGCTTTAGTGGCACACTTTATCCATCGTTTAACGTTGGAAAAACTGTTGAAACAGACATCTAGAAATTCAAGGCTAGAGTTGAAGGTAAGGTGCCACGTGTTCGACGCGAGTAGAACGCGGCAAGGATAAATATTTACCGGAACGGCGGCAGGAACCGACGTAATCCTGAACGAAAGGACGAGGCGAGATACAGATCTCGCCGCGGGTGAAACTACCTGTCCCGTTTCGTTGATACCGTCCAAAGTACGAATCCTTCAGAAAACCAGGACGGGTTTCACCTAATGCCGTGGATTAGGGTTTTAAGCAGCCTGCTCCTACTATTCACTGGATGGCACAATAAACCGCGGCTCGTCTATTCATCGGTGATATTCCTCGACGAGACCGACGGGTATAATAATCTGTCGTAATAGGGCCGGAAGTGACGTGGATGCAGGGTGCAACGGGGATAGAACCAAATCTCTGTCGGCCCGTGAAAGAGTTGTTTTGTGTACTGTGGACTAACACGGATCACTGTTACGTAGAAATCGATGGATAATACTTTCCTTACAGCTGGAGAAAGAGTTAGGGGATGATCGGCTGTGTCTTGAGTTTAATTGGCGAGCCGAAAATTTTGCCACCTCATTTGACAGGCAAGAATGTTTGCAAATGTAAAAATTTATTTTATAAAAGCTTCTTCAATTATTTGTTGGGTTCCGTTTTTGTAGAAGAAGGAAAAGTTTGTACATTCGACGACCCTAATGAAGTTAGGGGATGATCGGCTGTGTCTTGGGTTTAATTGGCGAGCCGAAAATTTTGCCACTTCATTTAACACGCAAAAATGTTTGTAAATGTAAAAATTGATTTTCTAGAAACTTCTTCAATTATTTGTTGGGTTCCGTTTTTGTAGAAGAAGGAAAAGTTTGTACATTCGACGACCCTAATGAAGATAATTTTCCAATTAACAGAATAATATCTTTGCATTAGAAGCAGGCAGCTCTCCATGTGTTAATGAGATACAATCTTTCACGCTACAGACGAAGTTCTCCCGTTTATAAAAAGAGAGTATTAACGTTGCCAGCTACTGAGACCATCACGAGATGCCAATGAAGGTTTGTTGAACCATTTAATGGAACAAACTTGTTAGAATTGGCATTTACGATCTCCAATGTGTAAATAACTTGTACATGGACCTATATTGCTATATTAATATCTAGCATTTGATAAAAATTTTTAAAATATTTAAGTAGCGTGATGCACCAGTAGGAACTTTTCTTAACAATTTGGTATGATTAAATCCTTACTAAAATCAATTGGTTTCATTTTAAAATTTTCGATTTTGAAGTTTTGAAGGGTTTACAAACGGCCAAAAAAACTTGGCGAAAATGTGAAACTTTAGAAGTTTAATTTTGGTCACGAAAGTCTTGTCGAACTTTATCTTTTGTTCCATCAGCGATTTTGACGTGTTCGAGACGGTCGGACAGCCGAAGCGAAGACAGATCATTACGTCCACCGAAGGTCCTTCTAAAACAAAGCAATTACCTGCTGCGTCTCGACAAATCCGAGTGGACAGGGCTGAAACGCAAACTTCCGGCCAGGGGGCACCGGCATCGGAATAATTCTCTAATAAGGACGTAATTGCTTAATTTCTGTTTTGAACGGCGAATGCCGGTGACTGAATGGCGTGTCTCAAAACTGCTTGTTAAAATCTTGAAACGCCTGTCCTCTCCGGGGCTTAATTAAGCAGTAGGACGTCTTCTGAAGATGTCGCGGCACGGCTGTCCATGGTAACCAGCATAATTTCGGTAGTTTTTGCGCAGCTTCCTTAACGAGAACACGAATTTATGCAAAGGGTTGTCGCTCGGCTCGGGAATTAACAGGATAATGGATTGGCTCGTAAGTAATCTTTGCGAGGATCCGCACGGCCGTTACTTATTGGCTCCTCCGCGACGTTGTTAATTGAAAAATCTGTTAATTAGCCGGCTCGTTTACTCGCGGTTAAATTGATGTCACTGATGCTTTAGCACGTTGACGCTGAACCCCGTTTCTACGGATCCCGCCGACGTTCATTCAATTTTATACTTACGCACAAAAAAGGATCGCGACCGGTAGTAAAAATTCCCGCGAACAGGAATATATTTTATCACTTTATTTTTGATCAATCTTGCAATTTCAACGTGCATATGATTTTATTTACCTGTTTTATCGTTCTCGCCCCGTCATCGTTTTGCACGATCAAGATCTCGAAAGCAATCATTTGTATTTATGCAAAGATGGATCAGAAAATATTTTCTCCGCGAATATAGTCCGGTGTTCTTCAGCAATATCACTGGATTCAGCAGCACTGTCGACAATAATATTCATCGGGTGGTTGAAAAATGAATTCTTCGTGTTGTGGTTCTAATAATGCTTTGTTCTTTGAAATCGAAATATTAGTCATTAGCAGACTGCGGATTTTTAGAATGGTATAGTAGTAATTTATACTTTTCCTCGTGATTTTGACCCTTAACCCTTTGCACTCCTTTGTCGATTGTGACTCGACATCGAAGAAAGAAAAATGTAAATAAAACTGGCTCTTATATGTATTTGGTTCTTCCATTATCTATTTTTTAGTTAAAAACCAATATAAGTTCCACAAATATAAATAACAACAAAGTTCGAGATGTATATGTAATATATAATTAGTAAAAAAAATTATTTAAAGTAAGTCAAGGAACTGTCCTTTGAAGTAAATTTTAAATAAAACACTCGAAATAGTAGGTGGTTGTTAGCAACGAAATTGAAAAATAATTTGGAATGCGAAGGGTTAACTGACGAAAGCTAAGCAATATTTTCAAAAAATATTTCCTTGCAATCCACACGCGAATGAAATTTTTCTACTCGGCGAATGTTTGAACTTACCGTTCCTAGATCCCATTTCGTTCCACGATGGATCAATGGACAGCGAGGAGCGACCGGAATCGAATCGAATCCGAAATTGCTGCCGACTAACTGTACGTTCTGCCGACCGGAAGGAAGTTGCACGGATCACGAACAAAGGACCACCCGAATGCCGGCGTGTAACAGCCTGTCCGTTCTCCCTTGGAATCGTTTTCCTACTGGTTCCGTGAAGCGAGACTCGGGCGAATCCTGTGCTAGATCCCTTGCCCACCGACTGGCGAATTCATTTATGCCACGCTATGCTCCTATTATCTCACAATTATCCCGTGTACGACGAAACACGCTTGCTCATCGCGCGACCACCGTCGCGTTAAAAAGCGGACTGGAAAACAATCGTTGCCTGAAAAGAGCGGAATCGTTACGGGGCTTAATGATAATCCATCGCGTTATAGAAGAACGATTTAATTACGAGATACAATGGAATGCGGAGTCCTTTGTGCCCAGGAAACGGTCGAAAAAGAAATCTTCCCGGCTGAGGTAATTAATCGACAGCGTTCAAGTTCATTTTATTTAACGCTGTTTAAGTATGACGATTGTAAGGCAAGGTGTTAGAGATTTTCTCGACAGACAGTATATTATTTGAATAATTTTGGAGATGTTGGGGTTCCGAGAAACGAAAGAGGAATCGAAGGGGTTTCGCATTAAAGCGGAATAGGCGAACAGTGGTTCACCCCGGGGGTGGAATAAAAGAGCAAAATCCATCGCCGCGAGAGTTCGAGGCCTCGAAATCTCGGGGGTCGAAGATTCGAGTTTCGCGTGCGGAACGCTCGTTCACGTAACTCGTGAGTAGTGGGCGTGCATTTCAGCTGGGGAAGAGGAAACGTGGCGTCGTCTCTCTTTTCTGGATCGCTCCCGGCGATTCCTCGTTACGTGCCACCCGCTAGCGGTGAGATCTGAAACACGCTTTTGATCCTTCACCGAGGCAAAGAAGCGACTAACGATCCAGTAGTCGCTCGAGCGTCCGTCGGCGACGTGACTCGTTTGCAAAACCTCCAGCGGGAGCCCTTGCCCCTCTTAGGTGACTACGATGTCACGTAAAAGTACGACAATCTCTCTCTCTCCCTCACTCTTTCGTTCTCCTTTTCTCTTCTTTGAGGCTCAGCATCTGAATAACGCTCTAATGCCGCACCAAAAGAAGCTAATTCCTCGCGATTATCCTCCGCGAGCCTGTTTTGCTGCGACGTCTACGCAAAAATCGAGGACCTTTCACTCTCTTCTGCTTCGCGTCGCAGACCAAACCTCCAGAACATTCGTGATGACGAGAAATTTTTCTTGGCAAGATTTTTACTAAACAAAAGTAATTTTAAAAGATAATGTTAATCTTTCCTTGTACAGAGGGCGATTTAATTATTGGAACCATAGAGAAACAATTTTTTAACCATGTTATGGATAGACACTGTAATGAATAAACATTTGTGCGTGATCATTATTTTTTGAAGATATAATATCTTAGAAGATAATTGGTATTAGAATTAATATTCCACCATATAATGAATAAAAACTGTATTACATGTTTATTCAGTACGTTCCTCCCGGTTGCCATGATTTTTCAGAAGGAGTAAAATACTGCAACTGTTTATTTCAAACGCGTTTTATGGTTTGAGTAAATTGATAATCGTATCTGATACGCGCGAACCTCTTCCAGCGGCCTTAATAAAATTTAATTATGAGAAGCACCTAATTTAATGACGTGGGAACGATCCAGAGCAACGCGACCGAGGTACTAAACGAGATTCCGAAAAAGGAGTGCTCTCGCGTGTGTGACAAAGGTTTTACGAGCGCTTTAAAGTCTGTATTTAGAGAGAACAGATGCACATTTACTCTATCTAAATCTGTACTTAATTCGCCCGTAAAAAATACTGTTTGAGGGAGTCACCTGCTATGATGTCGGTCTTTAGGAATGTTATCGAGGACAGACTCCTGGTGACCTTTTCGATTTTTGACCATTCATAAGATGATTAATAATATCACGTTCACATATGAATTTTCTTTATCATATCAGACAAAAATCTAAACTAAAAAAAATTTAATTGAAGCTGAAAGTATTGAACCAAAAACAGAAGCCTCTACATAAGCTTTTAGTAATTAACAAGAAAAATTTCTATTATAAATATAAAGAAAATTCATTTACACGTGGCATTTTAATTCTTAATATTAAATCCACTAACAAAGTTAATGTTTTTGGCACACCGGTTCCATCAATTTAATTGAAAGCAATTTTGCAATATATTAATTTCGACGTTTCGATCTTTGTTTAGACCCTTTTCAAGAAAATAATGGTTGCGTCTGTGAATTATTAAAACAACATAAAAAGTAATATATTTTGTTGATGAGAACGTGCTAAAAATAATTTTTAAAATATGTCAACTTACTTGCTTATTGAAATAACTTTAAGAATTAAATTAAATTGATTGAACCGGTGCGCCAAAAACATCAACTTCGTGTAAACATACGATCGACAAGTAAAAAGAAAAGTTATTAAATCCACTGATAATAATCATTATCGCTTCTCAAAAAACTAGATGGAGAAGAACCTAGGCTCATGGTTCAATTTAGTAATCACCGAGATAAATGAAGATCAAAGACATTGAGCGGGGTTTCAGTAAATTACGATTACATTTCGCGATACATATTCGGTGAACATTTGAAGTCACCGCACACGCGACAGACGATGATCCTGCGGATGGCTCGGTTTGTTCCAACAAATCAAAATGTCTCGTGGTGGTTCCGAGGGAAAATTTCAGACGATACTTAAAAGCCCGACGACTACGACATTCAAGTAGCCAGAGAAGAGACTACATCCCGTCGTCCTTTGGCAGAGGTCGGTTACAGCCCCCCCCCCCCTACTGACCGTCGTCTCGGAAAGGACCTACAGCAGTGTGGCCACTCGAGTGTATTTACGTGTTTCGGAATGTTATTATAAGTGGAAACACTCGTAGGCACCGTGTAGACGGGGCCGGAAAGACGCCGGAGGTTCGTAATCTCGCGTAAAACGCCATACTGACGCGATACCGCCACGGACACGCCGACATAGTTGAGCACTCTATTGATTCAAGCACGCGCCGCGACTTTTTCCTGTCGATTTCCTGTCTGCCCATTTCTGGTCAAGCACTCAAGACCACGAGCCCACCTGGTACTCGAGGACTCCTTTCGCGGTTATGGTGTCTGACGAGAAACCTCGCTGATCCGAAAATCCTGATTTCTTCAACGCCAGAACCCACGAACTGAATAACTAATTTCTTCATTCGCCATTACTGGAATTACATTCGGAAATTATTTACATTAGGGGCTTTCTCATCGATTTTGATGACCTTGAAATATGTTGTCAGGATCATCATTCTGGACAAATTAGCAATAGTTTTTTTCGAATATCTCGAAAATTAAAACCGAGCGACGGTAACAGGTATAGAAAAAAGTTGTTCGGAATGATGACTTTGACAACATATTTCAAGGACATCAAAATCGGCGAGGAAGCCTCTAATGTAAATAATTATCTCGTTATCATTCGAAACCAACGCTCATGAAACTAAAAATGTTGCACTGAATACTACAGCATTTTTGTTAAACATTCGAATATCACAAACCAAGATATTTCTTCTTACTTAAAATATTTTATACACTTCGTTATTTATCCTTTTAGAACATCGGTATTTTCGTCTTCTTAAAATAATCGTGTGAAAACCCTGAGACCCTCATCGAGATGTTTGTAAATACCTAACACGACTCCTTATAAATTCTTCTGCACCGTGTAAAACCCTTCCCCGTCACATAAACATTCACAAACAAGAAGAAATATCACAGGAAAATAATGAAACGATTCCTTCGTCGGTAGAAAAACATTTCCTTATTAATTTACAAGGAGGATCCTCCCAATTATTGCCTCCGGAGGGTTCTTTCGTGTATGTATGGACATGTATGGACATAACCGGAGAGGTTCCGGGAAGCAGAACTGGTTCTTATCCAGCGGCGGAATACGAATTCACAGGGCCGATATAAAAATTCATTTTGACATTCCCAGTCCTGTCGAATCTTCGCGCGAACCGATCGAAACGCGATCCACAAACGCCGGCTAACGGATTCCGGTTGCCGATCGATAAATCACATAGAATTTTCTCGACAGTGGCCATGATTTACGAGCGAGGTAATATCGCTCGAGGAACGCCGACAACTAACTGACGGAGCACAGTAGTGCGATCGTAAAGAGGAACGTTTAATACCGGACACCTTTTTGCACCGATAAATGCTAATTAAATGGAAACACTCTTTTATGGGGACCGTAGTCTCGTAATCTCCTTAGAACTCGGATTATGGCGCCGGTCTCGCTTAGATTGGTGTTTCAAATAAAATATGAAATTATTTCCAGGAATTATATATCGAACGCTGTTGGTTTATTTATCTTAGCATTAAGTGAAATATTCCGTTTTGTCGATCGTACGAATTAATAGAAATTAGTTTATGATATCGGCGCACAGGTTCGATCAACATATCAAAACGAAGCAATTTTGCAATGTATAAAATTTTCCTCAACGTTTCGATCCGATTCTGGATCATCTTCAAGAGAAATTTTGCGTCTGAAAAATACTGAATGTTGTACTAAGTGTTCCACAAGATCAATAATAACTATAAAATAATTTTTCACCGTACTTGCTATGTGTAAATTATCAACGTTTATGTGTATTACTGTATTCCATGATATTAACAATCAGACAATGTGAGCGTTGGGAGCGAACCAGTACAAAAACAAAGGAACGACGTATATTGACGAAATAGCCAATCAGACACCATAGTTATTATTGATCTTGTGAAACACTTAGTACAACATTCAGTATTTTTCGGACGCAAAATTTCTATTGAAGATGATCCAGAATCGGATCGAAACATTGAGAAAAATTTTATAAATTGCTTTGTTTTGATTTTTTGATCGGACCCCTGTGTGCCAATAACATAAACTAATTTCTATTAATTCGTTACGATCGATAAAACGGAATATTTATCATGGATGGCGAAAATTGGACGTAAAATTTCTCTTGAAGATGATCCTTGCTTGGATCGAAACATTGAGGAAAATTTTATAAATTGCAAAATTGATTTTTTGATCGAACCTGTGTGCCGATAACATAAACTAATTTCTATTAAGTGAAATATTAGTGAAAATATTGATTTGACTTTATAAGTGCACGACGTATATTAAATGTATTTTATTTCAAGCATAGCCAGGCTCGTATAATGGTAAGCACTTTACTGGCGTAGTAGGCTTAGGAGTATGGGAATGTTCGTCGACAAATATTTCCGTCAACATTCCTCGTCAGGTTCGTATAGATCCGACGGAAAACAGCAGATCGAAAAAATCCCTGAATTTTGTCGACCGATCGATTTACGACTGTCCGAGTTATGGTTACGAGCGCGACGATGCCAGATGGGTTTCGGGTAGAACCGGGTTTGACGTAATGGCAGCTGTAAATTTGAGGTATTTTCTAAAACCGATCGATCATGCTTAACCGCGAGGACGTCGTGACAAACCGAAGCTGCCCAAGGACACCATTTTCCTTTGATCTCGAGTGCCAGATTTTCGAAATATCGCTCGAAGAATTTATCTATGTCTCCTTGGTTACTACTTGGACCAATAAAAAAGGTAGTAAAAAACGTTATTAATTTTGTTTTGGCATTTGTATCTTCGGTGGCCGCCACCGACATATAAAATATGTCTCCCTGAAATCGGTATTTAAATAATCTAAGTATCAACGTGGGTTTCCCCGTTGGTTTCGGTGAATGTTGCTCGCAAGTGTGTCAAAGTAAATGACCACTAGAAAACCAATGTTTAAGCTGCTGTAATATTTTTGAAAAAAAAATCATATGACATTCTAGCCGGGCTTGTATTAAATGTTCAGTCAATTTTTTCGAAGATATTTTTGCATCGTGTGGCAGGATTGCATAGCCAAGGTGACACTTTTGAAAATTTTTTGATCTCAAACGTCTCTGTGAAGGTCAAAAAATTTGTTTGAGAAATTACCACGAACTTGAAGAATGCAGGCAACTGTCTCGTGGTATTATTCTAATTTGGCAGAAGTCCACGTTTCACACAGATTCGTACACTAGAAATCTAAAATACGAACAGCTCAAGTTACGTGTTTATGATCTAGCATCCCTAAACGATATTTACATTTGTCATCAACTTGGTAATGAACCTAGGTCCTCCATCGTTGAACTAGAACGAAATTTATTACTCTACGTTCCCAGCAAATGCTCGAGCATCCTAGTTCACGACCGAATAGCGATTGTCGTGTCACCAGGCAAAGGATCAATTCCAGCTTGCTGTGCACCCCAGGTCATCGCACTTTATCACCGAGCTACACAGATCTCTTGCCCTCTAGCCCTCTACATATAACCCTCAGCGATGCAACTGGCTGGTAACGCTATAGCCTGTTCTCCAATTACAGTGTTCACTATCATAGAGGTCCAGATCAGAGAATTTAGTCAATTTGGAAGATCTTTCGAATTTACAAATAAATATTCACTAAACACTCAAATAAAGTTTCACTGGAAAATACGAAAAATTTCTACGATTACAATACTAATTTCTCAAGAACATTAATACATTAATTTATTAAGAACATCAACCCCTTGCCGTATTTTGACGAGCCAGACTCGTAATGAAGATTTCTAACAAAGACCAGAAAATATGAATGTTACGCGTTTCATTTTAGATTAAATAAAATTTGATTCGTGTATAATCAATATTGAAGCATTCAAATAAATGTAGCCATAAATTTTCTCTTTCCTTCTACGACATTTTTCAAGATGAAGACATTCTAACCACTGTAACTGGAAAAGAAAAAAAAGAAAAGGTACAGCAAGGGGTGAAGATATTTCTTAAGAATATAATAACAAGAACAAAGTTAATTTTGCGCCATCTTTTTCAGATAACATTTCTACGCACCCTATACATTGATATGAAAAATCTGACTAATAGACAAATAGAGTCTCCCTAAAATAATCGATCTAGAGCACCGCGACTGTCTAGAACTTTGACGATCCTTTTTTTACGAAGATGAGAAAACTAGCAAAAGCTAGTGAAAAACTCACCTTCTTGGGACGTTAACCGTTTCTCCTCCTATACCTAGTGATAACAGATGGGACCCATGAAAATTACCGACACAAACTTCCCGACACGGTTTTCACCGACACCAGATTGTATGATAGTATTAAGTTATTATGAAAAGTTTTATATTATTGAAATTTATATAGAAAATTTATTACTATTGAGGGTAGTATTAAATTATTATAAAAAATTTTATATCATTGAAATTTATATTGAAAATTTATTTAGATTCGTTGTCGGTCAAATCTGGAGGCGGTGAAATGTTGTCTGTAAAAACTGTGTCGGGGAAAGTGTCGGTGATTTCCATGGAACCCTAACAGATACAGGGGCCTACTCTGCGTGTTACTCCTGTGACGCATCACACTAGGGCCTAGTGACTAAGCCATAACTGACGCATAGGTTATATTCACTTCCGTAAGGACTTTGACGATCCTGGCTCGCGGAATTCCCGATCATGGAAGATTTTGCGCGGGCCTGATCGCCTCGAGGACCGTCTTAACGAGGCGTCCATTGTAGCCACGTGTGCAGTTGGGCCCTGGAAGAAGCGGATCGCAATTAGCGCTTGGGTACTCGCGGTTCGCCACTCTTCGCGGTCCAGCCCGATAAAACGTTCATAATACGATTTCGGGCCCTGGGCCCGCGACATGGGCGGTCTCTCGGGCTTGCGTCTTGGCCACGATTCGCCTCGGTTTTCGTTGCTCCGAAAAAAATGATTCGACCAGATAAGCGGCGCGAGTTAATAAATATGTCAGCCGGGGCCCGTTCGCCGCCACGTCAGATTCCTTTGCGCCTGATTATCGCCGAAAGGGAAAAGCAACGACGCCCGATCGCCTCGCGGCAATAGAAATTCGATTGGCCCGCATACTAATTAGCCAAAACCCGGAACACACCCGATTCACGCATGCTCCGCTAATTTCGAAACCACTTTTTCCCGAGCGACTTCTTTGTTAGCTCATTCGGTCGGTGCAGATTTCCTTCTTACGACGTAATCCGCTCTGATGATCTTCAGCTTAATTAGTGTTCTTAAAATTAAAGAAGAATTGTTGTCAAGGGCTTTATGCAACTAAACTTTGTAAGGAGTAGCCGGATTTATTATAACCAATCGTTGACAGACGTGTTTATCACATTCTTTTTCCAAATTCTGTTATTTTCGATTTGCTACTTTTATAAATTTAACTATATATAGGATTGTCTACTAATGCGCATACATACACACATTCAACCTTATTGTTCGGCCATTTTGGTAAGGAATAGCCGTATTTATTATAACTAATCGTTGACAGACGTGTTTATCACATTCTTTTTCCAAATTCTGTTATTTTCGATTTGCTACTTTTATAAATTTAACTATATATAGGATTGTCTACTAATACGCACACATACACACATTCAACCCTATAACTTGTTCCTCTCTCTCTCTTTTCAATTCGATAGAATAGTAAAAAAGAATCGTAAATCAAGTTTTGAGGAGTCTTTTTAAAGTGGAAGCATCAATTCATTCACCAAAAATATTTGTTCAATGCTTCTACAGATGTTACAATTTGTATCATTTACAAGAAGAATCATGTCTCCAGTTCTCCACCAGCTGCACCATACAAAATCATCTCAAATGAAATTTCACAATTTATTGTAAAACTAGAGGTTTTAATTTTTCGAATGTGTGTAGGTTTGTTGCGGTGCGATTTTTTTAAAATAAAAGTAGAACCTTCGAAACGTCGCGATTTCAAAAATTCCAGAAACACCATCTCCTCGAAAACGAAGTCGCCATTCAGGAAACTGTTATTCTACATTTCCGACGTATCTTTCCCCAAGGAATCCACCGTCCGATTGCGTTGGCCGAGCCCGGAATACTCCGCGTATCAGCAGAAGAAAAAAGTGGCTCGGTGCGTAATTGGAAGTAACGTCGAAGAAGGTTTATTTTTCGCTTATGGCCACGTCAAATTTATTTTTTGCAGTTTTAATATGGCGCCGGTCTGTGCGCCGGGCTTCGGCAGTCGGAGTCGCCGGTTCGCGTTCCCTTTTTCGCATAAACTTCTTGCTCGCCTCGGGTGGAACGTAAGCCACCGCGTTTCGCATTAAAGGAATCACGCGCGGCGATCGTCGGCGGGTTGCATCGGCTGTCACGATAATTAATACGCGTGCACCGTCGGCATTATGTAAAATTACGGTGACGCAACACAGTTTTGCAGTTATGTTCGACCAGGTGTATAGAGAGGAAGGAGGGGATGAATGACGCGGTGATTGGGTCACGATTACGAAATCGGGGGCTGCATCGAAAATCGTCGCGCGACCAATCAGCGAAATCGTTACCACCGGAGGAAGGATCAAAGGAATCGATTATTTCGATTTGTCCCGACGACGACCGGCGGGCTCGCGAATTTAAATCCCAGCCCCGGTGGTACATTCGATGGCGAACTCGCTTTTGATCCGAATGCACACGCGATACATGCAATTACGAACGGCGACCAGCTCGAATTCGGTTTCGCAAACGGCTCTTAAAAGGTCTATCGACGCGCGTGTGGTCCCACTCATCGCTGCCAGCGGTTTTCGCCGTTTCTGAGCGGCTATGGCCGCTTCGATCAGCTCGCTGTATCTTGTTTCGAATCATCTCTCGCCGATTCGCTGTCCTAGATTTTGCGATCAACTCAGTTTTCATCTCCCTTGATCCCTGATCCATTTTAATTGCGGCTGAAGCATTTTTCTTATTGTTGTAATTGATAGAAATGCTGAATAGGATCCTTTTTAGGTGGA
The DNA here is from genome assembly GCA_028455615.1 of Lasioglossum zephyrum. Taxonomy (NCBI): domain Eukaryota; kingdom Metazoa; phylum Arthropoda; class Insecta; order Hymenoptera; family Halictidae; genus Lasioglossum; species Lasioglossum zephyrum. The sequence continues at coordinate 12,053,886 of CM052330.1, read as the reverse complement.
ATGCACTGTGGCCTGTGTATTTATCGTTTTGGAATATTTTATGCAAGAAACAATCTGTATAAACTAGTAAAATCAACTCAGTTTTCACTTCCCATACTCCTCGATCCATTTTAATCGAATCTGAAGCGTGTTTCTTATTGTTATAATTGATAGAAATGCTGAATAGGATCCATTTTAGGTGGAATGCACTGTGGCCTGTGTATTTATCGTTTTGGAATATTTTATGCAAGAAACAATCTGTATATAAACTAGTAAAATCAACTCAGTTTTCACTTCCCATACTCTTCGAACCATTTTAATCGCATTTGAAGCGTGTTTCTTATTGTTGTAATTGATAGACATGCTGAATAGGATCCTTTTTAGGTGGAATGCACTGTGGACTGGATATTTACGACTTTAGAATATTTTATGCAAGAGACAACTTTTATGAAGTAGTAAAAATTGTGGCTGAATTTCATTCCTTTCATTGTAAACTTTATTATTGTCAAGGTAGTGATGTTTTAGCTGTTCCTTACACTCGGGGAAGACAATTTTTATTTAGCATAAAGACCTCCAGTTATAATTTAATGAACAGGTATGTAAATCTAAAAATCTTACGGCCTGTCTATAGAGCGTACAGCATTGGGCATAGTCGGTAGGATTTTGGTAAAAAGATTCCAAGGAATTCGAGCCGTGTTGGTCCGATCGCTACTATCCCATCTTGAATTCCTACGGACGAAATCGGCGTGCCATACGCTCCTCTCGCGCATATTAAGCCTTGATCTTAGGCGATAAACCTGGAATTAGGCCGATTCGAGTTTTAATCTCTTCGCCACCCAAGACGCTACACGCCGCTTTCCGGACGCAACGTCCTCAGGTATCAACGATTAATAGTTCGGTTTAATCGTTAAAGGATTTGATCGGATCCATACCAGCAGAGGAATGACTGCAGCCAGCGCCCCAACAGAAAACTTAACGTTCTTGTAATTTTATTACGTCTCCTTATTTCCTCGACATGCTCAAGGCTTTCTTTATTAATTCAGATGATATCGTCAGGCATCTCAAGGTTTACGCGAGCCGATTTTATGTTATCTTGTCATTAAGATAATATTGATACCGGTGAAATAGTTTTCAACGTACCAATTGAACCGACAAAGCCAATTAGAAATTTTATTGAACCTTCCTCTATTAATTATTGACGGTGGTAAGCACTTGCGATCGAATTTAGTATAAGAAATTTTATTTTGCATAACAATCCAGCGTCCTGTGGTGAATTATTGAAATTTCTGACATTAATATTACAGATACAGGTGCGTCGATTCTTCTTTCATGAAATGGTAAGAAAGCAGAAGAATTTATTATACTCTTTCAATATGGAATATTTTTGTTCGATGATCGATCGACATGCTTAAAAACATTCGAGCTATTTTACAGTGAACTAGATAGTTTAAAGTACCCCAGCAGGTAAATATACACTCGTTAATACACTTTAAACGTAGCTTCATTCGAGGGTAATCGATCTTAAACGAGTTCATCCAAGTTTCAGACAGTAGGGCAAGAAGATTAAGTCCTCTCTCGACAGTCCGCCTCTATTTACTTAATTTCGAAAATAAAGTGATTACATCAGGAACGAGGCAATTACAACTCAGTCCATTACTGAACCAATTGCGAAAGTTATACCTATAATTAGTCTTGATGCTGCTAATAAATACAGCAAGATGCTTACGGGCACCCAATTGCAAAATTATAAAAATTCTTTTCGATACAAACAGGATCCATCTATTTGTAAGATCACATTAAAATTAATGTCGGCTAAAAATCTTCTTCCTTCAAAGAACAAACTCCTTTACTTTTGGCAAGATTTCGAAACCAAGTATTCCACGTTACGACCCTCTGCCCTGTTACAAATTACGATTTATCAATCGTAAATGTTAAATAAAAAATGTGTGTTGGTATCAACGCACAGGTTCGATCAGAATAAAAAAACAAGCAATCTTGCAATTAACAAAATCCCAACGTTTCGATCCTGATGTGGATCATTTTCAAGAGAAGAATTTTTAATGCGTCTGAAAAATTAATAATACTGTAATATGTGTTGAACAAATCAAACAATATGAAAGTAACAAAAGTAACACTTTGCCGTACTTGCTTTAACAAAAGATTATACATGAAAAATTACAGAAAGAAACTGACACATATATAGGACACATGCAATACAAAACGGTACATATATAGGACCGACACATATCAAACTGAGCCAATCAGAACATAACGATCAATAAAAGGAAAATTCTTCTCGATCGAAAATGAAATATATAATAATAATAATAATGTGCGCTGAAACCACAAAATTTATTATATATTTTAGTTTCGATCGAGAAAAATTTTACTTTTATCATAGATGGCGAAACATTTAAAAAAATTTCTATAATTGATCGAACTGTTCGCTGAAACCACAAAATTTATTATATAACAATCAATGCCTGCACAAGTCGATACTTAACGGTAAATTGGAAATTCCACTGGAGACTGTCTTTTCAACAAACCTCTAGCAAGTACTATTAATGAATAAAGTACAAAGAATTGACATTCATAATGTTTGTACCAACAATATGCATACAATAAAAGGATGTATGCAAAGAAACGAAAGCTGAATCTAGATTAAATAATAATGTATATAGGAAACTTCATCATAAGTAACATTACTGGTTCAGTAATTCAGCGTAGTAGTCATGAATATTGCGTTTTTCGTCTCTAATATTTACGCTTTACTGTTAAATCATGTGAATAGTTTCCACTAATAATCTTTGTTTTAAATTGTATTCTTTGTCAATATCCTTAACGTTGTCGAAGATTCTTTTCAACCCTTTTTCTTTTTTTTTCGAAGATTCTTTTCGTTCAGGAAAATAACTGTTCATTTCGATGTCCGGAACCCAAAATATAGATTGAAAGTTTGGATCAATTTCGCTCTGATTATATTATTAAAGTAGGAACAACCGTCTCTACGAGACGCGGAACGTCGCGTAGGCTAGGGAACCTTAATGACAGGTAATACAGAGCTAACGGTACGTTCTTTACGACGTCGTTGGCGTCGCCCACCCCTTTCGACCTCGCTAAAACTCCTGCCGGACTTATATTGCAAATCCCCACCGTCATTAAGCCCCGTTCGACCGGTATCGTTCACCCCAGACAGGCGTGATCGCCACGGAAGCCCCGGTGTGCTCGCCCATACTTAATATCAACCATTACTCTCTGCCGCCCATCTGCAATCGGCTCTGTCAAATATTAACCCCCATAGAACCGAGCGACCGTATATCCTTGCACGTGCATTTTCGAATTTTCTGATTATCGTTCTTCACAAAATTGATGTTACCTCTCCTCAGGCCTTGCTAAATTACTTGCTATTTTTCGCTCAGATACAACTTTTTTTAAACAAGACAAAAATGTCTGCATTCATATCTAGATAAAGAAGCTGCACAGATATTTATTTCTCTTCTCCATAATTTAAATCGTCCAACAGTATTTCTACATGCTTCTTTTCTGATTTTCGGATTCTAGTCAACATCACCCACAAAATGAATTTAACATGACAGTGGTGGTTAACGATGGGAGATTTCACGAGCAACAATATTCGACTATGTCCAGAATTGTGTACCACCCCTCTCGCGATCCCACGGATCCAATTCCCACGATCCGGAAAGGTTGTATTCAAAATCTGGCGAAAAATCGCAGATCGCCAGAAAATTACGCAACATCGTGCACAGAGGGGATGGTCAGGCTGGCGAGGAACGGCTTTATAGCTGATCCAAATTAAGACCTACCACGGCTGCCTATTTCGCCCCGAATGTCCCGTAGAAACAGTCTCCCTCTGCCGCAATTTCGCGAAATTACAGGGTGCCCGTGGCATTGATTAGGGGGGGGGGGCGATTAAACAATCTAGGCCTCCCTGGTAGAACTTCTGGGAGGGCCCCCGATGCCGCGCAGCCCGGTGTCTAGTCGCGAAATGCTTCCTTCCTCTGTTTTAGGGCGTCCACGCAGCCCCCACCAGAGGATCGTGTGCCCCCATCGTGCGCTCGGGCCCAGCCCGGGCCCGCGGAGGCAGATGATCGCCTTCGGGCCATGCGCTCGAAATGAAGCAGTTATACGACCGAACTAATAACATATTTAGGAGGGCATGCGGATCCCCCCGGTGGCGTATCCGCGACCTCCCAAGACGGCCACGCTTTCGGGACCGGCCACCTGATTTCTTCCCTTTTTTGACGTCCCGACGTGTAACGTAGATAAAGGTAGCCGGCTAGACTGCTCTCGAAACTCACGGTGATGTCTTGATATATTACGTAAAAATTCCAACCAATGAAGTCTTCCTTATATCGCACGTAGACAGCACTTTCTGGATCTCTTGCCGCTAGCTTCAAACGTAGAACAGGATTGATACTGTTAAAACATTTTTGTTTCTAATGGTCTTTTGATGAAACCTTTGGCAACATATCCGTCACGCTGTTCCGATTAAAATGATACCAGACACGGTTAAATTCACGTCGTATTGACTTCTTTAATTTGCGATAGAATAGATCCTTGATCATCCGAACTAATCAGTGGAACACTAGTTACAGTATTGGATTAAATCGTAAATGATTTGTACAATTAATCAAGCTGTATACGAGTCGCTATAGATTCAACTGTTTAATGAAGAATTTAGATATCGGTTCGTAAATATGCTTCGAATTATACCGTGTCTGGTCCCGTTTTAATTAGAAAAATTTAATAAGAAATTGATGATTAGGCTGCGGATCTACATACAAAATAAAAATGTCTGCAGTGATTGGAAGACACAGTAGCCAAATAATCTTTCTTATTTTAATTATCTTATTAATGTAAAACTTATACACTGGTGGCCTTAAACTTTTTAAGAGGTCCACTGTTTTTTACGTACCCATTTTTGTCATCTATATATATAAAAATGAAGTACTGACTGACTGACTGTCTCATCAACGCCCAGGCTAAACCCTTGCAACTAGAAAGCTGAAATTTTGGACAGAGGTTTCCTTTATACAAGGAATAAGAAATGATATTTCGAAATTAAACCCTTATGGGGGTGAAACGTTTGTATGAGGACTATGTTATTTATGGTCAAATTTGCTTGAAACTTGGTCTTAATGCTCTTTGATATAATTAATCAAACACCTATTTCGGCATTTTAAAAAATTCGTCCCCTAAGGGGATGAAAAGGGATTGCATTGTTTGTATTGTATGAGGATATACATTGATTGTTTGTATGAGGAATATATTGTTCATGGTCTGATTTACAACATACTTGGTCTTAATGCTCATTGATACAATCTGAATGGGGCGAATGGGGGGTTAAAAGGTTTTATGGAGGAACAATATCAATTTTCGAGGGCATTAAACAGTTTCCTGTGCGAGCGAAGTCGCGGGGAAAAGCTAGTAAATACATAAAATCCACAGTCTACTAATGATGAATGAGAAAATGATGTTCCGTCTTGCTCCAAACATAGGGTGCAACTATTTACTTACTCAACCGATAGCACGGTCATTTGTCCTCGCCATTACCTTCGGCACTCCGCGTGAGTCTAATCTTGACACGCTAATCAGCTTCTGCGATTCAGCTGTTTCATGATCCATGATTTTATGGAGTCACAGGAGGCAGTATGTATACAACGTCATCGCTCGCTTCCTTTCAGGAATGTTCTCGATGAACGATAGTGTCCTTTTGTTTCTTCTCTCGTTTATATACTGCCTCTAAGCGCTAAACTTCAGATAGACATAGTAATGCATAATGCCAGGTCTCGTCGCTAGATAAAAGCACAGAGAGCGAACCAGGTTGCAGGTGGTGGTCAGTCGAGTTGCCAGTTAGTATGCGACGCGACGCGAGACGATCTCGGACCTGGGTAATTATAGGTACTAATACGGTGCTGTTGTATATTTAGCCTTGAACACTGTCGAAACGCTACCGCCCCCGGCTCTTGTATCAAGTCAATTATGAATTTTCGACGGTGGATGCAATGGATTGGTCCTGCGATTTGCGACGGATTGTTGTCCGTTCTGTAATCGAACAGACATTACGGTATAGTAATTGAATATGGAAATTCGTTTTAATTTGTGTGTTCAAACATGCTATTGGCAAAACGTCGGCGTACTTTGTAAATAATTCATGCACACGGAGGAAAGTTGATGAGCTTGATGAGCGCCAGTTGCTTTACGAGATTCTCGCAAATTATTGAGTACAGATATCCTCGGAAATTGATATAAATTGCACGGTGCACGTGAATAGAACGTTTCTTTTTCTTCATTAAAGGGCTTGAAGGGAAGCTCACTATCAAGTTCGCCACTGATGTTCATCATGTTTGAAAACAGTAAAAAATAAATTAAAATAACTGAGTATTTTCAGCTTGCTAAAATCATGATCTTAAAAAAATGGCTTCTATTTTGTTGTCACGAACAGTGTTAATTCATGAAATAATTAAATAATTTTTTTTATTTATTGTTTATTTTAGGTCATTAGTGACCACATAGTTTACAATCAAAAGTGTTTTACAAGTTACTTGTAGGTGTGGGTTACAGTTAATGGTTATATTGTGATATTGAGTAACTATATCCACGAGTTATACAAACTGTTTAGCTGAAACTTTTGCAAAAAACTCAATAATTTTGTAGGTTCGTGAAGAATCAAGAAGCAAAAATAAAAGCGAGTAGGTGCAATTTAAAACAGTGAATACACATTAAAACAATTGAAGAACATCGACACGCTATTTTCTAACAGTGGCTTTTGTCGCTGAATGCAGAACATTTATTTCGAAATGTTGGCGCCTGAGGAGGAACAGCATTAATTGCAGAAATAACTCAATATTTCGGTAGAGAAGAGAGGAGTGACGAGGGAGAGCAGAGTGTCGGTGTGGCAGCAAAGGAATCAGTCACAGAAACGCGTCTCGTTTTTCTCTAACCGTTTTCGGGGATAAATCCGGGGACGTGCGTGTCCGACGAGGATCGGCCACGACAATGCGTCCAGTTTCCATGGACCGAAATCCTCCACAATAGGAGAAGCGTGGAGGCGCCCTTTGTCGGCGTCCGCCTTCAAGAAGTCGCGACGTTTACGGGTCCGTCCGGACCACCAACACGTGCCAACGAACCCGAAACACGTGTTACGGACTTTCGCAAGACTGGCTCATGTCCAGACTCCCGATCGTGCCACCGTGGAGAGAGAGGTCGACGGTCAGGGACGCCATCGGTTCCTGTACTGCACAGACACCATAAGTTCCCGACCATTTACAACCCATTGGATGTACAAATGAAATCTAGGTCCTCATACTAAATTAACTATTTTTGTTTAATCTTTAAATCCAGTGTTTGATTTCGAAGTATCTTTCTAAAATTCTGTACAAAATTTCTCACATACCTTTGAGTATTCAAGATGAAATAATCAAAATGTTTTCAAGCACGAAACTTGATATTTGTAATTGTCGTACAATACAGTGAAGCAAGACTTGGGAATTTTATTTTTGTTGCAGAGGTAGGTAAAGCGCAAGAACCCTGCAGCAGTGCCTCATTCCAAACTTTACGTTTTTCGACTTGAGATTCCATGGATTCCCTGGAGATCGGCCTTTTTCTCGAGGAGCGTAATCGTCGCCATAACGACACGGTTTGATTCACTCCGGTTATTGATTCCCCGAACGAACTCGCCCCCTTGAGAAATTATCGGCATCATGCACGTCCTTAATGAGATCAAACTGTCCCCATCGATTCACAATTTATTGGGGTGAAGTTCGTGGAACCGAATCTGGTTTTTATTATTCATGTGGGATTGCTGTTCGGTGTATAACCTTTGGTGAACAGTCTGATTTCCGTGAATTATTTTACACAGAAAGGAGAACGTTTCTCTTAAAATATAGTGTATATTTTAGTATATTATTCTATGTGCTTGACTCAATTTTATAAATCAGCACACATGATAAATGTACAAAATCTTATAAAATACAAAACATTTAAGTAACATCTACTGCTGCCTTGTGAGGCCCCATCAGGCCCCAGTAGAGATTTAAAAAATCCTACTTCCCATATGGATACTTCGACTGAGCAAAAATGAAAGTAAATTGCCTCCTAAACTGATGGTCAAGCTAAAAAAGAAAAGCATCGCTGTCTACAGCATTTTACATGGTGTTATTACCCCTCGTTTCTGTTGCAGCCAGCACGTGCAGCCTCTGAAGAACAGCCGGCACTGAAATAAGACCAAACAACCAGCGTTCTCACGCGACATCGGCGAAAAAATGGTTCGTTTTCTTGGATATCGACGAGTGCAATCAGCTCGGAACTATCGTGCAGTCTCGCAAGAAGTCCGGCGCGATGAAGAAGTTAAGTGCCAGGTAGGAATGAAGATATTTCAACGGGCGCATCGTAAACAGCGTCGTAATTGGACGTGTCAATAATTTATGAAACGTTCTTCGTTATCAATCGTTGTACGGGAACCGTTCGATACGTTCGAGCACCAGATCGTCCGATCAGATATTTTCTTTTCCTGAGGAAGTAATTAGGCGCGCACCGGTTTCATTAGCATAATAACTCTTTTACGGTCTCCGAGAGACGTGGCAGGCTCTCTTTCTCTCTCTTTTACCCCTTCTGCTGCCCGGTTTCGTCCTGGTTCGAATTTTTAGACGAGCTACGTTCACTGTGTTCACGGTGTTCACCGTGTTTGGCCCTCGCCCCAAACATTCGGAGCAGTTTCCGAGCGCTGAAGGCGAGGGGAGGTGTCGAATAAATTGAGGTCGCGTGGGGCGGACGTTTTGCCGGAATGGAGGGACCACACTCGTGTATTCCCGTTCTACCCCCAGGCTCCTGGATCCCAGAAACGCGGTGCTGTGGCCCCGGTGGCCCCGATGGTCCCTAGGGGTGGCTGGAAGAGTTGCCAAGCCCTTCGACCGTAGCCTTCCATTTCCGCTCAGGCTTTCCTGAAACGGTCCTTCTCCCTCTGGACAGATCCTTTCCACGAAGCTGCGAAAATACCTCCGTTATCCGAATACATGGCAATATTCATGATCTTCTTGATCAGAATTTTTATCACGGAGACTTCAACTATTTTTATTCGACAAGGTTCTGGGTTCTACGAAACAGGATAAAAATAAAGTAATTTTTAAAACTAGTTTTTAACGTGCAATTTAGTTTTGAACTTATCTTCTGGAGAGTCTCCAGGCAGATCTCCTGGAAGATAGAGTTGCTGGAGATAAAACACTGTTTTGTTCCCCTCTCGGGGTTTTTCATCCCTGCAAACGGAGGTCTTCATTGATGATGTTCTCGACTCAACGCCGTCTCAAGAACAGACGGACCATGTGGTGGGTAAAATACGTCTATTTTCTTAGAGCCGGCGATAACATGGAACAAATGTTCCGCCTGTGGCACAAACTTTCGGCGAAGTTTTACGATGGCTCGCATACGTGCTGATATTTTTACAGTGGGCTCGGTAGGGCTATTTGCTCGTTGACAGCTGGGCATTGAACTAATTAACCTATAAATTGTTCAGGAATTTTCGAACTCGCAGGAATGTGTATTTCAGTTAAAATAAATCCATAAATTCTGAAGATCCTCTAAATTTTCTGTCCAAGCATTACCAGCGTATACAAATAATTTATACCGGAGAAATATGACATATAAAATGGAGGTACTGGGCCTTCACGAATATATAATTCCTTTTAATTCATCTAAAAAAATGGCAAAACATTATATTTTTTGTTTTCTCGAAAGTATATAAAAATATAATATCAAATAATACGTTTTAACACGTTGACTGCTGAAACACCATCCTAAAAACTCACAAAAATCCACTTTGCACAATTATATTACTTAAAAAATATTAATAATACTTGAGTCACCTGCACACTAAATTCGTTGTCGGTCAAATCTGAAGTCGATGGAAACTGTGTCGGAGAAATCTGTGTCGGTGATTTCCATGGGACCCATTATTTGTTTGCCCACAGAGCTTTGTTCCCATTACATCTTTTGTTCAGTCGATCACAAGTTACAACATATGAAAAATCCAACTGATTCTACCGGGATAGATTTTCCATATGATTAGTGCGGGGTTCTTTCCAAATAGCTAGTGAAGTTTCGCCATAATTGTTTATCTACGATCATAAAGACAGAATAACGGGCGAAACGTTTTAGTGCCTCTTCAGCATTTATGTATTAGCTTTGAAAAGTCCATAAACCTCGTCTAATAAACTGGGTGCATAGAACACAATCGATCGAATAACAAGGTGCGGAACGTGACGAAGAAATACTTGTTCACGGCCATTAAAGTCAGGCACTCTGGCCCCTTGAAAAAAAAATCTGTTTCGACCTGCTGCGGCGGCTCGTCCCTACTGTGCAGCACATGCTGGATTCGGAATTAGGGTGGTTCCGGTTTTTTTCCATTCTTCTAGGGGAAATCCGAGCCCCGGCAATTCCGGAGGTAGACGGCGTCGTCTTTTCAGAACGTCACCGCCTTGTCTGCAACTCTTCCGACCAAGAAGGAAGGAAGTCTCTGTTGTAGCCGGCTGCTGCGGGGTAGAAGCTACGGCAGTGTGGTCCTGAGTTCTGGCGGATGTCCGCCCCACACGATCCAGATATCGATCTTTCCCGTTGCTACCCTCGAGCTTGCTATTAACTGTCATAGATCTCACGAAATACAGACCTGTCGGGCGCATTCTTCCTCGCGTCTGCTCGTGGAAATTCATTCACCGATGCCACCCGTTGCGACTCTATTAACCCTCATACGCTTCTCAGAAATAGTTGCATAAAACATTCTACGATACTTTCTCACCCATTTTTCCTTCACACTTTAAACTAATAAACTTTGCTTCATTCATCACGTCACATTTTAGAGAAATGCGTCTCACGACACAGATAAAAAGGGACCACTAATTTTATAGTATGTAAAAATAATAAATGGGTGAATTTTTACCTTGAGGAACGTATGAGGGTTGAACTGTCTGTTATTTCCGAGCGGAGTCGAACGGGAAACTAGAATCTGAAAATAGAAGCATACACTTCATTTTTTAAAATAATATTATAATATTTTCTAGTACTCAGTGAGATGTTGTACTTTACGGTTTCGGCGAACAAAGGAATATTTTAGCGATGGGTCGCCATTTGCGCAAGACGGCTCCAGGTCGAGTCTAAATAATTCGTATACCTAACACGCACGGTTCACCAGATTCCGGAAGGGCCGCTAATAACCTAGCAGACAGGTCCTCGGGTAAGGACAAAAAACCGGACAACCATTAGACGAAGGAAGCGACGAATTTAGCCTATCCGAGTCTAGGATGGATGCGGTAATTTGCCGAAACTGTCCTGGAACTGTCTCGGCCCATGACGGTCCCCGTAACAGAGAGATGTTATTAGGCAAGACGTCAATCAATTTCGTCCCAATCAGACGTTTGTCCCTGGAAATGGTCGTCCGCGCCGCCCTTCTGTCTGTGTGGTCGTCCGCGACTTAATGATCCTCTAAAATATGTCATTAGGTCCAGACGCTGCCAGCTGATGTTCACGGCGATTGGGGTGGATCGCTGCCAGTATTATTCCCGGGTGACAGTAATTACACGCACGTAAGCGTGGAGGATCTCATCAGTGGAGACGTCTGGTACGGTTGGATAGCGTTGCTGTCGTAATAAACGTAATCATTGCAATTTTCTCGTACGATCTGCCACTTCCTATTTACTTCCCTGATCAATTAGGAGACTGCAACGTCAGAACTGTCGATGTTTCGTTGACTTACCACACTTTTTCCACGTTAATTTCAGTCGGGTCCCACGGAAATCGCCGACACAAATTTTCCCGACACAGTTTTCACCGACACCAGATTTGACCGACAACGCCTTTAATCGACAACGAATCTAAAATCGTTGTCGGTGAAATGTTGTCGGGGAATTTAATTTAATGCTTAGACATGTGGGAAATGTTATAGGACTGAAATGGGTTCCATGGAAATCACCGACACAAATTTTCGCGACACGGTTTTCATCGACTCCAGGTTTGACCGATAACTACTTTCGCCGACAACGATTTTAGATTAGTTGTCGGTTAAATCTGGTGGCGGGGAAATTTGTGTCGGTAATTTCCATGAGACCTTAAGTAATTACTACCATCATTCCAACCCACTGCAAAACGCAGCGCTGAACCAGCAGACGCCGATCGAATATGAAAATAAGTCGAGCCGTACAAAATCACAGGGACACGAGGTGTCCAGGCGAACAAGTTCCAACAGGACACAGTGTGGCGCGGGTCCAGCCATCGGCTCGCATAAATTTCCGGAACAACACGCCGCGCTGGTCGTCCGTGTTCCTAAGTCCCTAAATCCTCGTCGTGTAATCTGCGATGCAAATTCCCTTATAATTGATTCCTCTCTTTCTACGATCGAGCGGTTGGCTACCAGTTTCTCAGGTGGTGGGGTTTAGGCGAACAAGATGAGTCGGTGTAAGCCGGGTTATTCTCTGCTGGATACACCTGCCGTGTTCCCACGTGAACATCAGGTACGCTCGCGGTCGTCATCGGTACGAAAAACGACTGCCACGAGGGTTGGACACCGAGTGTACGGGGGTGGGGTGTTCACCGTGATCAGCAGTCTCGATAAAAGCGGGGGAACCATTAGATAGACATCTCTGGGAGGGAGGGGGGAGACGTTCGATATAATAAACGAACGAGAACGATCGAATCGAGCGAGACAAGTTCGAGGCCCAGTATTCAGTGTCAATCAGGGAAAGTGATTTCTAAAGGCCCGTGAAGGAACGGTGTCGTGAATAACAGCCACGGAAACTCTATACAGGCCCTGTCCGGGTTGGTGTTCCCTGTGGTTCGATTACCGTGGCTGCTTTAAATTATAAAACCAATTTCCGTCACGGCGAATGAGGTCGTCCCGGGGTCACAGTGCATAATGAGCGACGATCGAACACGGATGCCCCGGTTTTCTTCCCTTACACCCATTAGGGGGCTACGAGGATGCACTCCTTTCGCGTGGGAGGATTTCTTCTCTCTGGTTCGTTCTTTATTCTTTTTGGGACCACGGTGATACGTGGATACTGTATTGTGGGTAAGGGTCCTGAGGGTTGCCTGGCGGAATGAGTGATTGAAGAATTGGACTCCGGACAATGGTGGACTGATTGGCCCTCGTCCTGGACTCGAGACTATCATTCTGGATTGAGTTGCAAATATTCTTCGTTCTGACCTCTGCAGTTGGCTAGATGAGAATTCGAACATTTTCTAATCTAGACGAAGATAGTCAGCTTCTAGCAAGTCTTTGTTCATGATGGATTAAGGTGCAAATATTCTTCGCTCTGACCTCTTCAATTGGCTAGATGAGAATTCGAACATTTTCTAGTCTCGACGATGATACTCAGCTTATTGCAAGTCTTTGGTCATTATGTATTAAGATGCAAATATTCTTCGTTTTGACCTCGTCAATTGGCTAGATAAAACTTCGAACATTTTTTAATCTAGACGAAGGTAGCAAACTTATGGTTCACATTGTCATCATAAAATGTGTGGATACCGTCAAATCATAAATAAAGTTCCTAATAGCGAATCTAAAGTAAAATGTTTTTACAATAACCGTATCGTAGAATATCTTGTAGAAGACACCATCAAGTTGTATGTGACATCCAAGATACGATCCGACATTAATACAGTTCTAATCTTTTTATGTCTCGCAGTCGCATCTGCAGGTAATCGAGTTTACAATGTTGTATAGTTATAATTGTCAAGATGATCGTTGACGATAAGCGAATAATCCAGCGGATAATCTAAATCCAGGCGAAGTTCGTGGCCGCGTGAGTCACGCGTTAGTCTCCTCCGTCGGCGAACCAAGATCTGCCGCGGCTAATCGAATCATCAAGTCCCAATTAATTAATCGGGCGCATTCCACGACGGATTCCGAGCACGCGCGCGCGCCCACGAGCCTCTCGCTGCTTTTGTTTCGTGCACGCTGACCGAATGATTCAAAGTCCTCCCGGTTCAGAAGACAAGTAGCTGGCAGTTGCACGCTCCGCTCGATGACTCAGTGACCGCAATGCCGCGCGCGCGGCGGCAACGGCGGTGGCGCGGCGAAGCGGCGGCTATTAAATGGCACCGTGCTCATAAATATAAATCATATGGAATTGTTTTGTTGCTCCGCGATGCTCCTGTCGGCCACGACCCTGGGAAACAGCTGTCCGCCTAACCGAGCCCCGGTACAATGTCTCCAAATTTGGTCTCGCGAATCTACCAGCGACTATAACTCGCCTGTCGCTGCTGCGGGTATCTTGTCCCACCAGGGACTGTGTTCCTTGAGCCTCTTGCTCGCAATAAACTATTTATAGCGTTTGTTTATTGTTCCCCGAGAACGATTAACGCTCCTCACCTTGACACTTCTCCGCGAAGGGCTCGATCGAACAAGTCTGGAGACGGTAAAAAGAAGTAGTGAATATAAATTTTAGTAGTATTATATATATTTTTATATACATTATTATATATGAATTTTTAGTAGGATGAATCGAATGATTTTCCACTATAGATTTACGAGACGCGTCAAAATGATGCGTCCTAATATTTTTATATATTATGATAAAAGTTACTAAAAATTTGGATGGACGTTATTACATTAATTTTATGAATTAATATTAAATAGTCACTTTTAGCGCTCTGTAAACCTATATAAGGGATAGACGATTTTTCAAATGGGAATTCCAGTAAAGTTCAGACGAGACCGAAAAAGTTCGCGTTGTAAAGAAGTCATAAATATTAATCAGTGGGATTTCAAAACACGACCAGCAGGAAGTCGCGGTGGCGGCGGCCACTCTTTTCCGGCGGACACGGTGGCAAAAAGTTAATTAAAACGCGATCAGCCGGTCTCATTTCGTCTGTGCGCTCATTAACAGGCCCGGCGTGTCCAATCCGATGATTAGATAGCTCTATGCCACCCGTGCCGCAATTTTCGATCGGCCATCGTGGAATAATTACGTTCAGGAGGAGACCGAGAAAAAGAATATAGCGTCGTCGTCGCCGTCGTCTGGTATCGGTCCGGGCTCATCTTCGAAATAGGCAAGTCCGAAAATTATCGATCACCGACAAAACTCGTGTTCACGGTCCGGCAGGGAATCCCTCGATTTTTATCGTTAGGGATGCACCATGAATATTTATATGTCCCTCGACGCAGCGGCCTGGGATATTTTATGGCGCGAGATTTCGCGCGGCGATCGCCGGGACGATGCACGCCTGGGATCCTCGTCAAAATCGAGCCGATAAATTCATCTGTCTGGCGAGTCAATTATGGATAGCAGACGTATGGGGACTACCGCTCTCTGCGCACTACCACCGTTATTTATCGGCCAACGTTGACCTCCCTCTCGCGAGAGTTTTGTCGGACGCGCGCCGCGAAATGATATAATATTTTAGCGACTGCTGCTACCATTCATTCCGTCGCCCTGCTGGCTGCTAATTATGGGAGGAGCTTAGCCATCGGATCGTTGATGTCTCGGTCGGAAATACATTACGCCATAATTACTGGACTGTAACCCTCGCGTCCACGAAGGAATATAAATCCTTGCGCCGTTGAACGCTCGCGATTTTGCGGGTTTCGCGCGAAATTCACTTCGCGGCTTTGAATCCTAAATTGAGAAGACACCTAATTCTTTTTTACATGGTAGCTATGCTCCTCAAAAGCAAAAAGTTATGAAATATATAGAAAATTTAAAAAATACGTGTTTTAAAATATATTTAAACTAAAAAATTACGAGGTACTCTCCAAAGTACCTAATTTTAAATGTGACAAATCTATCGATTTATATAAACTATTATAAATTCAACTTTGTATAAAACACTTTTGATTGTAAATTATGTGGTCACTAATGACCAAGCTGTTAATGCGACCACATTTAAATAAACGATAAATAAATAACATTTTTCGAACAAAGTATTCCTGAGAAAAAATTCACAGAAACCCTTTTCACGGCCATTTAAGGCATTAAAAACGAAGTTAGGTGAAGTAATAGCAAGGTGGTACCGCGAAACAAGTGGCGCAAAAAATATTTTATAGTGCAAAGAGGTAAATTCGACGAATATCTTGCTCCCCACACAATTTATAATAAATTATACATCGTTAAAAAACGATTATTCGGACGACCGTGAAGTGGCCAGGAAAATAGACCGACCTTGATCAGGGCCAGCTACTTAGTAATCATACAGTGGCTCCGATCTTTCTTCGATAATCACCGGTTCGCTCGTGACAGTCGACGAACAGTAGGCTAATCCTTAGATTCGCGCGATGAGAACGTAGCTACGATCAATCTAGGCCAATTTAAATTTTCTGCCGGCCTTCCTATCCCCGTTCCAGAGGGATGATTATACGTCTCGTGCATCCCCTAGCGTATGCGAGCGTCGAATTTTTATTAGCGGTGATCGTGCGGCCGACGATAGAACACCGGTTTCACGAAATCCTGGTAAAATATTTCGATTAAAATGCATATGAGGCAGAACGGCCGCCGCACTTCGTTCCGATATTAGAGCCCGAACTCGCGGGAATCGGCTGATGATAGAACCGGCTCGATTTAGCAACCCAGGAAACCACCGTGGAATATTTGAGGCGCGAGCGAACCGATTTGCTCGGCTGAAATTCCAGTTCTTTTTTCCAATCCCGCAGACATTTGAATGCTTCTGCTGGCATCTGAATGATTCCAAGCATGCATTTCATAATGAAATTGGATTATTATATTTATTGATCATTATTATAAGTATCATAGTGTAATCTGGATTAAATATATTCAATTGTAGGATACGTAACACAGTTAGGTAAACATTTTTATAATATTAATTTATATAATTAATTGCTTATGTTCCAACGAAGAGCTCGAATTCTTTAGCTTGTCCCATGATGGGATGTTGAAATTACGTATCATTTTAGAAATTGACAAAATATTGAGAAGAAAGTATTTTGTATTTTATTCAGTGCTAAATAGAAAATTTTAAGTATAGTGTCGCATCCCTATATAACTTTGCAATATCAGAATTTATTTTTGCAACACAGTGGAATTTATAATGGGCAAAATATTGTTCCCTATACATACTTCGGTAGATCGAGAATAAACTATTTCATATTTTAATAACTTTTCTTTTTGTCGATAGTATGTTTGAATAAAGTTGATGTTCTTGGCGCACTGGTTCGATCAATTTAATTGAAAGCAATTTTGTAATATATTAATTTCGACGTTTCGGTCTTGGTTTTCTTGAAAAGGGTCTAAACCAAGACCGAAACGTCCAAATTAATATATTGCAAAATTGCTTTCAATTAAATTGATCGAACCAGTGCGCCAAGAACATCGACTTTATTTTGTATTTTATTCGGCAAAAGAGAAAAATACCATTAAAAGTCATGTAACAACGAACATACTGAAAACTCCTCCATATATTCAGCGAGCAGTTTGAAATCGCGCCGCGAAAACTCCGCAGAAACAATTTTCACATGCAGCTCGGTAATTAGAGAAAGCGTTTAACGCTTTAATTACCCGGGCAATTAACAAAATTACCCATCGCAATTTCCATTACACGGAGTGAAGTTCGCCGGGAGGGGCAATTGTAGCCCTTAACAGCTCTAATTGGTGAAACGGTGCGGCTTAACGAGTCCTCGATGATGGTCGACGGGAATCGGTCGCGTGTAGCCACGCGACCAAATATTTTTCACGCGTACGCTCGCATAATCCCGCAAACAGGAAGAGAGACACGCGATTCGAACAAGCTCCGGCCGCAGACTATTTATACGAATTCGTCATGGGAAACGTTCACCAAGGCAATGCATCAGCTCGACGGCGCCAAAGTGCGCCACCGTGCGCCAAATTAAGAAGATGTCGGCGCACGAAAATCAAATGTCAACTTTTCATAATTCATTTCGAAATATTTCAACAAACTAACCTTTCGATCAGAATTCCTAATTTTATCCTTGCGTTAAAGAATATTTTTGTGGATGAAATAAACTTGGTAAATATTTCTTTCAATTAAAATTAACCCTTCGATCCAATAGGATTCTTGATATTATCCTTGCGATGAAGAATATTTTTATGGATGAGATAAACTTGGTGAATAATTTCTTTCAATTACAGCAAGCATCTTCCAAACAACTCCCCACAGAAATCGTCAATAAAATCTTTCTTCTTTAATTTGAGAAGTGATAAATCATACCAGAAACGCATTGTGCGGCGTTCAGGAAGGTTTGCACACTGATGCACGACCCGCGCCGCGCTCAAAGCAGCTTTCACCCCGAAGAGAGTGACGATCGTCGGTTATTATTGGCGCCAAAAGGCGCCCACGCACGTGCGTAAGTGAGTGCAAGCCGCCACGCGATGTTTGGCACTGTTTGCCTCCTCCGGCTAATTCGTTTTTCTGCGCTGGGACCGCGGCGAGAGCGTGCCCTCTCGCAAACGTACGACTTTGGCGGCCGTCCAAACGAATGAATTATAACGGAGGCCGCGGGATCTTGGCGCGGGAACACCTAAACTCCGCCGCAGAGCGTTATACATAAATTCTCGCGGCGCTTAACTTGCACGTCTGCGATGAGTCGATTCCATGGGACCGCAACAAATCTAAGGGGTGGCGGCCTCTGGGGTGGCCAACAAAAGAATCTGCTCGCAGAATTACACACCGGCTAAATTCCTGATTTATCCACCGCTATCTCAAGAATCCGTACTAGAGGATTTTATCCGAGCTGTAACTATTTATTTATGGGTGCGTCAACGTTTTTACGAGCCGTGAAAAATTTGATATAAAAAGCTTCACGCTAGAACTACCAGATGAATCTAAATCACTTGCTCCTGATTTGTTCTTGGAGAAATATTGAAATTATAAATATGTTTTTCTCAGAAATTCTATTAGTGGACTTCTCTATTGAAGTACATATTTGAACAAGCCTGGTACGAAATTTAAACGAACGCAATTTTGTCATTATTACAAGGCAATGTATGCCAATTGCGTGTAAGGCTCGGCAGTTTTATTGTTAATAAATCACACGTGTATGAAGACTATTAAAAATTAACTTCGAAGCATTCTTAAAAATATTTACATCAACACTACGCAATTTAATTACAACAGGTCTTCTTATTTCTGAAGGATAAAAAGGTTCTGTAATTCGTTACGAACAAAATAAATTGGCAGCCCATCGGAAGAAAACCGCTCCAGAGGTCCTATACGCACTCTCGCTGCTGAGGAATGTCCCATAAGCGATCCCCATAGGAATTGCATAACTTGCGCAATGCGTCTCACGTCTCGCCGGGAAGCAAACAGCCAGCATCGCCGGGAGATAAGAAAACAAACAGGCAGTCTTGTGGGATATGCTCCACCTGAACACACCCCGTGCTCTGGGCAAACAGAGAAGAGAGAGAGAGAGAGAGAGAGAGGATGCTCTCTCTTCTGGCCGCGGTTTCATAATCAGAAATTGAAAACGACAAAATAAATAAATGCATCGATCATTAGCGGGAAACCGCGCCTAGCGTTCGCGCGAGCTGGCGCGTGGGCGAGCGAGTGAGAAAGTGAGAGAATGGAGGAGCGAGCGAGCAAGTAAGCGGGCGACAGAATGGGGAAGCCGGCGAGCAAGTAAGCGAGGAGTGAGCAAGCGGTCGGAATGGGGGAGCGAGCGAGTAAGCAAGCGAGCGAATGAGGAGTAAGCGAGTAAGGGAACTATGAAGGAGCAAGAGAGAGAGCGAGAGAGAGAGGGGGAGAGAGCGCTCCTACGAGCCGCGTGTGGGCTCCGTCGCGTGCGTGTCCGGGGTCGAGCGTGTGCGAGCAGACGAGAGCCGTGGGACACGAATGAAGGTGGAGGAGTAGGCAGAGAGAACGAGGAAAGAGAGGAAAGTGGAGAGAGAGACGGAGAGAAGCTAAGCGGCTTTAGTCCCACGCGACGGCTCGTGGCTCCTCGTGGCCGACGCGCGTCGCGTCGCCTCGCGCTGCCTCGCGTCGCGCCGCGTCGTCGCGTCGCCTTTGTCGGGGATTGATAGCGAAAATCCGGGATAAATCAGATAGGGGATTTCTGAGCGCTGCGTGCACGCGGTTTATGATGCACGGCCCGCTTACCGGCCGATGTGATTAACTGCCCCCGATGAAAGGCCGAAGGAATTGACCGTGTTGTAAATATTGTTTTCTGATGGAATTTATTAGGTCCTGTTATAAATAGCCGCGACGCTTTTCTCTGGGGAAAGAGGGTGTGTGCTCGATCTGACTTATTGCGAGCGCGACATCAGCTCCTTTGATTCCTGCCAGTTTCTTTGTTTGTTTTTTTATTTTATTGAAAGGTGAAACGGTTTGGGATTACGGCGACGGAATGCAGCGGATTTGTGTTAGCTGGAGGTCGTTAATTCAGATTTATTTCGCGCATTTTATTCAGTGTTATCAACTATTCTGTCAATGATGTGTAATTTATGATTTGCTGGCCCTTTCAGGCTCTTTGGGAAATCGCTTTGGAATCATATTTTTCATTTTTGGACCATTTTGCATTTCATGACACGAAGACAGATGTGCGAGGCTGTAGGTATGAAGACCTCAAGCGGGTCGAGTATTATGTTTCACATTTTCTTCGTGGTATTGATGAGTGGCTGCAACAGGAATCGTTGTTAGGGAATGTAGAGTAAAGGAGGAAACAACGAGTAAAATACTAATGCTACAATTCAGACCGATTCATTCGAACTCGTTTAGATCTGTCGGATCGAGTGTAGACACGCGAGAGAATCGACCAGGATGATTCGCATCCCTGTCCTGGATAGAGGCGGTTCACGCTAGAGAGACCGTTCGCTTGTACAATGGATTCCAAGCCGGTAGCCTTTGATGCTCCGATGCCGACACACGATCCGCGGTCCGCGCGACCTTAATTGGCGCGTTTACCTTAACTTTCCATTTAAATCCTTTACGAGGTTAAAACGAAGCGCGGTCGCGACGCATAAACCACGCGATCCTTCTGCGGCGGTGACCTTATGGCGATTTCCCACTGTGTGCCTGTTTCTTCTCTCCTCCTCTCTCCTTTCGCTCGAGCAAATCCACTCGGAACCGGTCCTTTGAAGAAGTCGCCGGTTTTCTCTTGACTCGTTGCAATTTCGGAATAATCTTAGCAGATTTCTGTAAGGTAACTTTTTATCAATTTTATCAATTTAATCAATCACTACACATGCAAGTACTGTATGAGGAATTATATTAACAAAATGAAAAATCATATAAAATTAATATAGAATGGAATTATTCTATGTCGGAAAAAATGTTTAATTTTCCAGTTAAAATAGCTCCGAGTTTATTCTCAATGAAATTATAAACCAAGATACAAAGCTGACTTGTAACTCCGAAGTCGCCGGTTTTCTCTTAATTCGTTGCAATTTCGGAAAATCTTAGCAGGTTTCTGTAAGGTAACTTTTTTATCAATTTTATCAATTTAATCGATCACTACACATTCAAGTACTGTATGAGGAATTATAACAAAATGAAAAATCATATAAAATTAATATAGAATGGAATTATTCTAGGTCGGAAGAAATGTTTAATTTTCCAGTTAAAATAGCTCCGAGTTTATTCTCAATGAAATTACAAACCAAGATACAAAGCTGACTTGTTACTCCAAATCAAACTGTGATAAAATAATTTTAAAGCTCTGTACCAAGAAGTTCGAACTCCAAATACGCTTGGAACCGTGAAAAAATCATATTGTCCAGCCAGGCAGCGCCAAGAATAATCGAACCAGTGTGTTTCGGTTGAAATTGGATCAAGGTCCGGACCAAAGGAACCTAACCCAGGGATTCACATAAACAGAGACGTCATTAACCGGTCAATATGGAGCCGGGTCGGTCACGCTAACTTTCACAATCGCTACCAGGAAACTTGTGGTAGCAATATCTCGGTGGAACTCCATATCAGACCAGCGCGCGGATACTCTGTTTATAGGACTTCCGGTGCTCGCGATTTGTCGCCGCGAAGGATGATTAAGAAACGCGTGCATGCGCGGCCCGACACGATTGTACGTAGCACGTCGGCCGATATATCTCTCTGGGAAATCGGCAATAAATCATAGCTGGTACGCGGACGCCTCTTTGTGTCACCGACCGAGAATCGTTGGTAACGTTCAAGGCTGACCGAGCCAGTATTTCCTCAGGAGATGATGCGCCCACGCTCGCACGTGCGACGCGAATCTGATTCGAAATTCTGCGCCGCGCCAGCCTGTGTGTATTGATTCAGCTGAATTAACACTTAACACTTTCGCGGAGCGGAGCAGAGCTGCGCGGCACGCACGCCGATTCGTGGAACGAATCGTTTGTGGATCGTGATTCCTCGAGGCCGACGATGTTTGGGAGTCAACCGAGGATGCCGACGAGCGAACAGGAACTTAGGCGGAATGTAAATTAAATGGAACGACCGACGCCGATCGTTTTTTCTCTGAAGCCGAGCCGATGCGATACCGCGCAATTCTGCCGCCCACCGGTAAGATAAAGCCTCGAAACTGAAATTATTAGGTCAGAAATTTGTGTTACATATCTTTGAAATTTAAGTGGAGCACCTTTTAACCCAAAGGGCATACGTACGTATTCGTATTGCAACTAACGGAGTTACAAACGATGTATACTTTATCGATTCTTCGTCCATTTTTATATGAGAAAAGCCATCTTTTAAATCCGAAGACGTAAAATACTTTTCCCCTTCTAACAAATCGAGTTGGTCCTCGATTAAATTTTCTTCAGTTTTCTTTTTCACTAATACGATCGGTGAGGCATACTTTGATTTGCTTTCTCTAATAATACCCTTCGCAATTAATCCATCAATAATTTTTCATACTTCGGCTTTCTCGCTATAAGATAGTCGACGTGGTGCACACGAAAACGTCTTTTTATCTATAAGTGTAAGAGTTAATATATTTTCCGTCGTTGGATTTAGTGGTCCTTTGGCTCAACATAAAATTTTTGAAACAATTCTTGTTCGGAGTTTTACGAATTATGTTTGATCAAAAGATACTATCATAGTTTCCAGTCGCTCGTAATAATATCAGGGCACTCTTAAAGATACGGTATCTTTTTCAACCCTTTGCACTTGGAGCTATTTTAACTGGAAAATTATAGATTTCTTCCGATCTAGAATATTTCCATACCTTGTGATTTTTGAAATTTTATGGATATGAAATTGGTACAATACCTTATACAGTACTTAAATGTTTAGTAATTGATTCGATACCGATATATTTAATGATGTAAACAATATTTTGAAGAATGGTACAACAATTTTTAGTGGTGCCTCAGAGGGGACAGCCGAGTGCAAAGGGTTGATATACACATACGACTTGGATTTTTCGTTTTTGAGATGCTGAAACTACCCCCTCACTTAAGTGTTCGCATTTGGTACCAACTGAAAGAAGTAGCGTAACCACCTAACTGTCTCCAGTTAACTAATTAAAAATTATTTTCTCATATATAACAACTATTAATTGTGGCTTACACAAAAATCTTGTAGCTCCAATCTTAAGATCTCTACTGAAATACAACTATATCTCACGAAAATGGCAATGCCCAAATTACGAAAACGAACGTAGCACACTAGAAACAAATCTTCTCAAAGGCATTTCTTATGTACACCTGATATAGAGGGGCTGAAAATAATTTATAATTTTCTCAAACAATGTTCTGTAAAAATTTGAAAAAAAGGAAAACAATGTAACACCAACTTAATGTAAACCACTGTAATATTACTGTATTTGCTATATAAACCACTTGGTTTAAAGCAATAATAAATAATTATATCTTACGGAACGAGTTCCCTCTCGTAACGGACCCCTTGGTTGTACACTACTGTCTCAAGACCAGCTCTCTCCAGGATTATAACCACGGTGCCATTAGCCCAATTTTCCTCAATTTTCCAAAAAAGAAAAGAATTCCGAGATACTCGACACGCTGTTCGAATTTCGGATACTCGACGCAGCACTCGAGTTCGGTATCGGCTAATTCGATCGAAGCAAACAAGTCAGAGGTAAAGAGCACCTGACTGTTAGGCAAGGCGCGACGATCAATCGGACCGTCGACACCTCAGCCTCGCGATAACGTTATCACGAGATCGGGCAAATAGCTGGGGAGCCGGTGGTATCGCGACTTTATCAGCGCCGTCTCACGGGTGCGTGTCGTTCGCGAAAACAAGAGCGCCATTGCTTATTTGTCGCGTCGCGTTCGAAAAAAAAAACGGGGGAAAAATGGCCCCGTATATTTCACAATCAATGAACAGGAGTCAATGAACAGGAGCGAGGGAATAAACTCGTCGCGAGGCGTGCGTCGTCAGGGGCCATTTTGCCCGGTGTGCCTTCGAAACGGACGCGTAACGATCGGCCCCGCGTAAATAAATGATTCAGTATTAACAATCGGCATTCAATGCCTTTCCCTGGCTCGTAAATCAGCCGCATTTGTTAGCGGCCGCGCTTCGGCAGCGACGTTGAAAAATGCCCACCGGGCCCAATCGGCCGGCAATATTTCAATATTAGTTTAGCCATTGTGCTCGGACCCGCTCCAAGGACCGCCGAGCACTGTTTCGAATACTCACTGCCATAGCGAAGAGCAAAAGCGGATAGGTAATCAAGGCTTTCTGGACAATAACCTGCATCGGATATGAGCACAATTATTTTGCGCTTATGTAGCTGATAATTTTCATCAATTTCAGTTCTTTGACCACTTGTAATAACTGCATTTACGACATAACGAAGCGTATGAAACTTTTTAGTGAATTGTAAAAAAGAATCCTTATCAAGAATGTGTTTATCCTTGTTTTAAAAGTAATATACAACCAAAGTTGTATTTGATCGTAAATTAAAAATATGATGACACTAGACGAATCTAGATAAATCTAGTATTATGTACTTTGTTGTTTAAGCGTTTCACTGCAAGTGGGTAATAATTAATGATATAAAATTCTTGGTCGAAGGGGTACTTGTGTTTTCGCGACCAGGAGCGTGAGTGAAACGAATCGTCGGCAAAAGAATGGTATCTCGCGTCCATTTTAATGAGATCCCGAACAAGATCGGGCAAAATCGACGGCGGTCTAATTGTAAGTATCGGGGAGCAGTTGCACGAATTGTGTTTCGCCTTGGATGATCCAGTGGGACGGGTCCGTTCGGGCTTTGGTACACCTGTACGACAAAAACGGCGCCCGATTTTTCGGCGTCGCTATACGCCATATATGTAAAGCGTAATTGGTCATATTTTTAACATACCGACAGAAGAACGCGTCCCGTTCACGCATACCGCTCCCTCCGTTCGTCCAGCTCCACATACGAAGATCCTCTTCAATCACGCTACCAGCTTTTTGCCGGCACGGCCGACCGGTTCCTTGCCAAAATTGGATTCAAATCGGGGATTAACTTCGCAGAAAGTTTGTAACTCTCTATGACGCAGAGGACTCTGCTCTCCTACCTTCCTATTATACCTTGATATGTGGGACCGCCTCGAAGAGATACGGCCCTTCGTCCACTTCTACAATGGAGGCGCTCGTTAGCCATTTGTTATAAAATCCCTTCAATCTTTCGGTCCACTGTGTTAGAAACTGTGTGCGCCACGCACAATGCATCGATTCCTAAATGATAAGCAATTAAACATTTCGAAGCACAGCTTCTTTGTTACTGTTTCGCTACAATTGAAAATTTACTACAGTCAAACCTCGCTGCTTATATTCATATAGACCTCTGTATTACTCAAACGTTGACGGATTCCATGGAAATCACCGACACGAATTTTCCCGACACCGTTTTCACCGCTACGAATTTTCCCGGCATGATTTTCACCGTCACGAATTTTCCCGACAACGCCTTTAACCGACAACTATTTTGACCGACTGATTTTAGATTCGTTGACGGTCAAAATTGTTGTCACTTAAAAACGTTGTCGGCCAAAGTAGTCGTCGGTCAAATCTGGTGTTGGTGAAATGTTGTCAGTGAAAACCGTATCGGGGAAAGCGCCTAGTCGAATAAGATGATCAAAACTGCCCTTAGAGGTTTTTAAATACCTAATGAACCATTCGATGACTGACCAAGAAAAACCCCTCTGAGTAAGTGTCGGTGATTTCCATGGACCCAATGTTGACTTCTTTGATAACTCTGCAGATTTTCAGTGCAATCGCATCAATATACAGAATTTTCAAGAAGGTTGCACTTCCCTGAAAGTGGCGATTCCTAATTTGCTAAGATTTCCTAGGTCGAACGAATTTTTTCTTTTACGATAATGACCATCAGCCATGTCAAGGTAAATTTATACACGCTGTCGCAATATTTATGAGCCACCTTGGTCGGATTTAGGAGTGGAAAGATCAAAATCACAGGGTTCCTCATCGATGATCAGGGATCAGCACTTTCACGAGTCATTAAATCATGCCCCGGAGGGCAAGTTTATCACGCAAGAAAAGGCGAGCGTTCGGTGCGTGGCCCGCGCGCAGTTACGAAATCGTCTCGGCCCCGCTCCGGAGCGTGCAGGATTCCGCTCACGCGTGTCGCATGAAATTATGCATCATGCATTTTTCCCCGTCGGCCGACAATGCGACCGCGCTCGTCCCCGGACGCCATTTGTGGAAAAGCCACGCAATTATCCGCCGGCAAATCTGAGCGGCAGCTGTGTACTCCAAATTTGGCGTGTCTGCCTCCTTCTCGCTCCCGCCCTTCTTCCACTCCTGTTTCTTCTTTCAATCCTGTTCCTCTCGGAGCCATTTCTTTCTTCTTCCTATCGCCACTCCGCCGCGCATGGCTGCGACACTTGCGTGAGGTCTCGCCCTCGGCAATCTTCGTTTCATTTAAGGCGGTTGATGTCTTAATTGGACGCCCCTCGCTCACCTTGAGCGAGCACAAGAGTTGTGGTAGACGCGCACCGCTCGTTTCTAATCAATGACTGGCCCAGTTTGGCCTGACGTGATCCCAGCAAGTTGCTCGGACGACGATTCGGTTCACCGGCGCACGAGAGCTTAATGGAGTGTCAGGCCGTTGGCCCGTGTCCTCGAAATGCTGCTGGCCAGATTCATCGCAACACCAAAAATGGTACTTGGCGCGGAGCCATTAGCTAGCTGCCTAATGTTAGGGGTTTAACCCTCGACGGACAGCTCTGACAACCGCGACTGGCGATGATCGGCTGCATTTTTAGATTTAGTTCTCAATTTTCAGAACTGCCCCTCCTGGATACCTTGATCTGTTCATTGCACCCGAGAGCCTAACGAGATAAATTATTCGCCTGAACCTGTGTAGAAGCGTAGCAGATGCTGCTCATGATACACTGGACCAAAATGAACTCTTAACGCCGAGTGTACTCTATTATCGTGTTTGAAGATAATGATTCAACATCACGCGGAGGCTATTGTAAAAGTCAATCGAAGATAGTTCAGTCGCAGTCTCATCTCCGCGATAACAATAATGTTCTACCGATCTATCCTCGTCCACAGCTTCGAGAAAGCAACAAAAATTCCACTGTTTGTTGTGACGCGAAGCACGAGTTTCTTAGCAAAGCTAAGCAAACAGCGATGATCTCGTCTCGAGGTTGACGCGATGGAACGTGTATCGCTGTTGTTAGCATCGTTCCATCCTGACTTTCAGTTCCACCAGACTTTCAGCCTCGCGTTTAACAATCTCAAACCAAGATTTCTCATTCCACGATTTTCCAGGAACTTCTTCCAGCGAGATTAAATTTTCTTCGTACATGGAAAAGTATATAATTCACCTACAGTTAGTCCTGTTTCAATGACTCCGCAATGGTCGCGACTTAATAGAAGTGAAATTTTCAGTGATTCTGGTCGTAAATCAGCAACATTGATTTCACGCGTGGCGAAGTACAGTCGAGAACGGGAAGCAATTTTCGACGAGGTACGAAAGATATTTGTTCGTACGTCAGATCGAACATTCCCGGCAACACCCGATCCGCCAAATTTTACAACGGGAGTATTCAATCGACACGACGCGGAACGATGCATCATCGTTTTCCCCGGCAAGCTAATTCGATTACCGGTTACACGTTTTCTCGTGTTCGATGATAATCAACATCACCGTAAATTGCATCTGCGGCGCGCGGCGGCCCGGCCCGAAACCCACGGAAACCGGACGAACGTCTCGCGCGCGTACATCCGTACAAGCAAAACGACCAGCAAACTGATAATTAAGCAGTATATCTATATTAAACCGGGCCCGCTTATTCCCTCTGTACCTGTCTAGCTGTCCACGTTCAGAGTTAAATGTACGGTTGCGAAGCCACAGAGCACGCGGAACGCGGCTCGTCTGAAATAACTCGACCCAGACTGGGCGTCGTCGGCTGTCCAGCGCGAAATGAGCTACGGGTTGCTTCTCCCCTATCTCTTTACCCTTTTATTTTTCAATCACAATTCCCTGTACACATCCTGAACTCTATTGTGAACGATGCTGAACGATGCTGAACGACTGTCGCGATTCCAATCAATCTGTTGATGATGATTTTGCGTTATGATAGCAGTAGTTGATTCTTTATAATCTAAAGAATTCGTTTGCACCGTCTTCGAGAATGTTTGAATTTTTGCAGCTTCAATATGTCTTCTATATAGTAGAACCTCGATCAAGGTTGTGCAAGGGGTTGCTTTTCCCCTATCGCCTTACCCTTTTATTTTTCAATCACAATTCCCTGTACACATCCTGAACTCTATTGTGAACGATGCTGAACGACTGTCGCGATTCCAATCAATCTGTTGATGATGATTTTGCGTTGTGGTAGCAGGAATTGATTCTTTAAAATCTAAAGAATTCGTTTGCACCGTCTTTGGAAATGTTTTAAGAATTTTTTTGCTTCAATATATCTTCTATATAGTAGAACCTCGATTTTCTTTTTTATTTTTCAATCACAATTCCCTGTATACACCCTGGACTATTGTGAACGATGCTGAACGATTATCGCTATTCCAATCACTCTGTCCAACAATTCGGCGTTTCGATAGCAGTAGGTAATTCTTCAGATCATGAAGAATTCGTTTACCCCATCTTCGAGAATGTTTTAAGAATTTTTGCAGCTTTAACATATCTTTTATACAGAAACGGAGGTTGTGCAACGAAAGTGGTAAGCAGTATGGCACCACGAACTCCGGAACCTTAAACGAGGTGCTACTGTAAATACTAACGAATCACGCTGTTAATGGAGATAACCTAAATTCAGTAATTATTTACATTAGGGGTTTCCTCACCAATTTTGATGACCTTCAAATATGATGTCATGGTCATCATTCTGAACAACTTTTCTCTATACGTGTTATCGCCGCTCGGTTTTATTTTTCGAGATATTCGCAAAAACTATTTCTAATACTGTATTGAATTTTCTCTCTCCAGCCGTTAGGCCGGATCGACCACGCATATGAAAATGAAGAAGTAGACTTTCAAAATTGAAAGCTTACACTATGTATGTATGACCAAAATGTAAAGAAACGCTTACGTTGCCACGGAGCGTGCAGGAATACGAAAAATATCATACAGTATTAGCAACAGTTTTTTGTCAATATTTTGTCAATATTTTTTGTCATCAACATCGGTGAGGAGGCCCCTAATGTAAATAATTACCCTAAATTCTTCAGTAGGTTTTGTGAGAAAGGTGATTCTTTTTAATCGACTTCGAAAAAGGAGGAGGTTACTCAATTCGATCTGTGTGTGCGGTTTTTAAAAAAATCGTTGTAAATTTGGCTTCTAGAGGCAATAAAAGAGAAACGTCTGGTGTTGGAAGGTTCG
>CM052330.1:11996782-12024100 GCA_028455615.1 Lasioglossum zephyrum | reverse complement strand
TCGATCAAAGTTGTGAAAAAATTAAGGTTGTGCAAGGGGTTACTTCTCCCCTATCTCTTTACCCTTTTATTTTTCAATCACAATTCCCTGTACACATCCTGAACTCTATTGTGAACGATGCTGAACGACTGTCGCGATTCCAATCAATCTGTTGATGATGATTTTGCGTTTTTGATAGCAGTAGTTAGTTCTTTAGATTATAAAGAATTCGTTTGCACCGTCTTCGAGAATGTTTTAAGAATTTTTGCAGCTTCAATATATCTTATATATAGTAGAACCTCGATCAAAGTTGTGAAAAAATTAAGGTTGTGCAAGGGGTTACTTCTCCCCTATCTCTTTACCCTTTTATTTTTCAATCACAATTCCCTGTACACATCCTGAACTCTATTGTGAACGATGCTGAACGATGCTGAACGACTGTCGCGATTCCAATCAATCTGTTGATGATGATTTTGCGTTGTGGTAGCAGGAATTGATTCTTTAAAATCTAAAGAATTCGTTTGCACCGTCTTCGAGAATGTTTTAAGAATTTTTGCAGCTTCAATATATCTTCTATATAGTAGAACCTCGATCAAGGTTGTGCAAAAATGAAGGTTGTGCAAGGGGTTGCTTCTCCCCTATCTCTTTACCTTTTTATTTTTCAATCACAATTCCCTGTACACACCCTGGCCTCTATTGTGAACGATGCTGAACGACTATCGCTATTCCAATCACTCTGTCCAAAAATTCGGTGTTTCGATAGCAGTAGATAATTCTTCAGATCATGAAGAATTCGTTTACCCCATCTTCGAGAATGTTTTAAGAATTTTTGCAGCTTTAACATATCTTTTATACAGAAACGGAGGTTGTGCAACGAAAGTGGTAAACAGTATGGCACCACGAACTCCGGAACCTTAAACGAGGTGCTACTGTACTAACGAATCACGCTGTTAATGGAGATAACCTAAATTCAGTAATTATTTACATTAGGGACTTCTGAACCAATTTTGATGACCTTCAAATATGATGTCATGGTCATCATTCTGAACAACTTTTCTCTATACGTGTTATCGCCGCTCGGTTTTATTTTTCGAGATATTCGCAAAAACTATTTCTAATACTGTATTGAATTTTCTCTCTCCAGCCGTTAGGCCGGATCGACCACGCATATAAAAATCAAGAAGTAGACTTTCAAAATTGAAAGCTTACACTATGTATGTATGACCAAAATGTAAAGAAACGCTTACGTTGCCACGGAGTGTACAAGAATACGAAAAATATCATACAGTATTAGCAACAGTTTTTTGTCAATATTTGTAAATATTTTGTCAATATTTTTTGTCAACAGTTTTTTGTCATCAACATCGGTGAGGATGCCCCTAATGTAAATAATTACCCTAAATTCTTCAGTAGGTTTTGTGAGAAAGGTGATTCTTTTTAATCGACTTCGAAAAAGGAGGAGGTTACTCATTTCGATCTGTGTGTGCGGTTTTTAAAAAAATCGTTGTAAATTCGGCTTCTAGAGGCAATAAAAGAGAAACGTCTGGTGTTGGAAGGTTCGTCTAATATTCGAGAAATTCATGGCAAAGGAGGGCATCGTGATCGCTGTCCGAGGGTCCGAGACGAGTGAAACGGAATAACGAGGGGTACAGAGATGGAAGATAGCAAGAGCGAAGCAAAGAGCCAGAGACTCCCACACGTCACGTCGGTACGGAACGCGTCACGACGACAGGCGTCGGTGGTGGTGGACGCACACGACGTCCTGGTATCTGGGTAACGACCTGGACTTGGCGATCCGAACGCACACTAGGATGATCCCACGCGGATGCCGCACCGACAAGCGACGTCCCACGTTCGTTCCGGACGACCCACCCCCAATTTTTGATCTTGTTACCTCCGACGCGTTTTCTGCGCCTTCCGCGAGCACCACGGGCCCGATAAGAATTTCAATTTATCGATCCGACGAGCACAGAATGGTAATTCCACCGTGGCCGTTCCCCCATGCACCCGATGCTATCTCGCGTTTCATATTAAATATCAGATATGTCAAAATAACACCGCCCTCGACTCCGCAAAAATTGTATAGAAGCTTGTGCATTGATTGCTGGATACAGGAGGTCGGTGGAAACGTAGAACTTTCATTTGCAATTGTAATATATTGTCTGAATGAAGGACAGCTTTTGTGTTTTATTTAAGGGAAAAGTATTAAAAAGAATTAAAACAACATTTTTAGAAAAATAAACATAAATAAACATAGTAAGAAAACACATTCTTACTTTACTATATACGAGATTTGTTAACTGCATCAGGCATGATACACTATGGAACGATGGGTTAAGAATTGAAAAAATAACTCAATTTTATAAAACAAGGGGTTAAAGTTCATTAGTTCCCTCTTTAATCTCACTATTACTTTAATATTATTTTAATTTTAATATTTAATATTACTTTAATCTCTCAATATTATAAAACAAGGGGTTAAAATTCGTCAGTTCCCTCTTTAATCTCACCGCCATGAACTCGCATAATTTCATTCGCAGTAACTGACCTCGTCGGTTGTTAAATTCGCGCACCCTCGTTTCCCAGGGCAGTCGTTGATTCCACGGGGTTTAATCGTGCCGCGTCCGCTTATAATTTCGCTTTTGTCCTGTTCCCGGTCTTGCCGGGCTCGTTTTGCATCTTTTTGCACGTTTGCTCGTTCGTTTTTTCGCGTGTCGGGCTCGCGACGCGAACACGAAACGCTGCTCTCGTCGACATCGACGCGCCATCACCCGGCCCCGATAAACTTAGTCGGCCAATGTCGAGCAAGATCGGCCGTTCGACAGAACGAAGCTTAATGATCGCAAAATTTAACGCGTCTGGATCAGCCCCGACGAGATCCCCGATGTACCGAAGTGCATCTTCGAACGGACGATTTATAGCGATACGCGTTTTTATTTCGCGACACGTCGCGTCGACCCGCAGCCATCGGTGTTTATGGGCTGCCAACATAATTAACGCGGGATCTCCCTCCCCCTCCCCCAAACCCACCGGAGTTAAAACGCGATTTTTGTGTCACGCGTCATCGAGATTTTTCGAGATTTATAGCTCGGACGATTAGGGCGTGTCCCAAGGCCCGTGAATTTTAATCGAATTTATTCGCGACGCGAGACGTTAATTGAAAAAAACCGAGCGCATAAATACAGCGAGTATATAAACTCCGCGCAAGCCTGATCTTACCTTTTAATTATTTTATGAGACAGTTTTATTGACGTCACCTCTTTTTAGTCTTTCATTCAGGTGTAAAGTGTTTTGAAAGATGGCGATCGCTTAAAAATTGCACAGCGTAGCTTGTTATTCAAATCGTGGTTGTTTCATGTTTTTATTTGCCGCTGATTCGTTTATGGCTAGCAAGAACCAGACCTATAATTACGGTTTTTATCAAGAATAATCGATCTTTCTGTATTTTCAAGGAAGTGTTGGATTCCGTGTTTTCGAAATCGGGTACAACACTTTTTATAAATCGTAAAGAAGTTTTATTTCAGAATGACCTTTTGTATTTTTTATTATTAATAATCCTATTTTTATTTTTTATACAATGTAATTGAATTAGCACAACTCTAGCTCTAACACATGGCTAAAGGCGAACCCACACGATCATACAATCATACAAGATGCAGTTCATTGTTCTCAACATTTTACAAAATTACAACAGGTTGAACATCGTAAATTTCTCGAGGATCTAAAATGAAACTTTTTTGGATCCATTATGTGTTTTGAGGAACGTGTTTACCGTGTGAAAAAAAATGGTTGAGCGTAAGGAAAATATGAAACTCGGGTCACGTACGATCGATCCAGGCTCGAAAAAGGCTCGAGTAGCCATACTAATCGATCCAGGTGCCCCCTACTCCGTGGCCGACGCGATTTTTCTGCTTGCCCCGCTCCTCCTCGTTTTTACTCGCGGTAAGAACGCGCCTCATGCTAATATCGTCGGCGTTGCTAGCTGGCACGGAGGTGTTAATGATCGACAATTCGTCCGGCGTGACCATTTTAGTCACGCGCCAGTCGTAATTTGTCCAAGCCGTTATAACTATGGCTTCCCCGGGCGACCGCGTCGTATTTCATCGCGCTCTCTGGGCCCCGTTGTAGGAGTTTAGCGAGACGCAAGATCAAGATCTCGCGATAGCAGCGCGTGCTGCGACGACCGCGGAGTTTCTCCAGATGAAATCAGAGAGACAAAGCACCCGACGCGATATTTCATACGATATTTCATGTTACACGCAGGGGCCCCTGCGGAAAGTACGCCGCGCCGCGTTCGAAATCCGCGTCGATCGGTTCCTCTCGCTCCGTTGCACAAGGCACCGCATAAATCGCCGCGCCAACCAGTGCGTCATTATACGCAATTTATTTGCCTTGTCTGACACGATTACTGCCAATTATTCGCCAACTGCGAGTCGAATAAAGACCCCTATACCTCGGACCGTATTCGTTCGTAAAACGTTTTCGGAGGTGTTCGCTGATTAATCGTGTGCCTGCTGTTTTGCATGTGTGCTTTCATTTCGACTGGCGAGAAGAGCTCGATCAAACAAAGCCAGTCTTTATTGGCATAATTAAACCGTAGATCTTTATGCAAATGCGTCGTTTCGTAAAAAGAGACGCACGAGTTTCGATAGAGATTGCCTCCATTAAAATGATAAACACCATAATAATTGCATTTTCTATATAATTCGAAAGAATTTAGAAAGTGTCATGAACATCACCGATGAAAGTAAAAAATCTGGTTGTTATAATACTCTTATTTTATTTAATATAAACTAGTTAACTAACATTACGTTTAATTATTTCTTCAAATTTCTGTACGTATTGAACAGGACAGCATCTTTACTGCAGCTTCCTCCACTTTGCTCTGAAACTTTCAAAAAATATACAATATATTCAAGCTATAATTTTTTATTTATTTCTGCACAAGAGTTTTCAGTCCCCAGTCTGAATTCATCCAAGTGTCCAGAGACTCTGCGCCAGTATCGAACAGGATGTCCTTTTTAGATAGCGCGAATATTCTGTCTCGCACACGTAGATCCCAACAGTGTGTATGTAGACCAACGCGATTCGGTCTTGTCAAGCGAGCGAAATATGTTGAAAATATGTCTGGGCACATCGGTGAAAAATAAGCTGATCCGTTTATTCGAGAATTCCGTAGTCGGGGTACAGAGATAACCGGGGATTTTGCTGGATCATTCGAGTGGCTGCGGAGGAAACAGGCACGGAGATCGGCGATCGGTGATCTGAACTTTCCAAGCTGCGCCCATCAGAATCCTGTGCATCCGTTACTAGATCGCGGCCGGTGGCCCGTGCAGGATTACACGCCGACAATGCGCGACGTGGCACAACGCAACGACGACGTGTAGGCTCGCGAGGTGTGGGTTTGGCCGCCTTTAAGCCGTCGTATTTGGCGATACACGACAGAAAACAGCTGTGTGGGCAACGGCGGCCTACCCGGCGTCGAAGATCATACATATTTGGCGAAAGCGGCACCGTTGAGTCTCCATTATCCGAATTAACCGCGACGCGACGCGAAAATCCGCGGGTCACGAACGATCTCGTATTAACCGAAGTGAAAACGAATTTGCTCATCGCAACTAGACTGGGAAAATTGAGTAGATGAAACTGAAAATTGTTGGAAAATTTTTTAAATCAGAGATATGTCAATATACATATGTACGATCCCTGCTCCATTAAAATCATTAAGGAAGAATTAACATTCAATTTGCTTTCTCCTTCTTGCACTCGGTGCAGACTATTTTTATTTCGTTTATTTGTATGTTTATTATATCATTGGATTTAAAAACTTGAATCGTTACAAATAATTTAATAAATTCGTGTGGAATTATTGTGTAGAAGATTTTCAAGCTTCCTATGATCCAAAAATATGTAATTACTATGAAATTCAAAATTGTTGAGAAATCTAAACGAAATTGAATATGTCAATATATCATTTCTCCTGTATCGAAATCATTAAGGAAGAATTAACATTCAATTTGCTTTCTACTTCTTACACTCAATGCATACAATTTTTATTTTGTTTATTTGTATGTTTCTTATATCATTGGATTTAAAAACTTGAATCATTGCGAATAATTTAATAAATTTGTCTGGAATTATTGTGTAGAAGATTTTCAAGCTTTCTATATAATTATTTGAAATACTATTGACTGGCTCTGTTTTTCCACTTACGTGGTGTTCGACCAATTTTTATTGCACAGATGAATTTATTCCTATAAATTTGACATAATGAATGCAGCTGTCCAAAGGCTATATTGAAGCGCTCCTTTATTGGTTCGAAGCATCGGGATAATAATTTGAAAAATAATTATACTCGAATACTCGAAGTCTTCCTACAGAACGTTTTGAATCGGCGATGTATATGATAATACACGATGACTGCATATTCGGCACTTTTTGCATTCAATCTTGGAAAAACCATGACTCAGAGCACTCTATTAGCACATGCTGCTTATATTGCAGGAGCCGTGATTGATAAGTTACTTGCTCCCACATTCTCCTTACACGGCTCCTTCTGATTACCGTAATATGTCAGGTGGGAAACTGAAGACCCGTTTTCAGAGTTGGGCAAAAATGTATTTAAATAAAATATTCCAGATCACAACTAAAAGATACAAAATTTTTAATTAGTTATTCGGAGACTTAGATACAAATGTATCTTGTATCCGACGTTTAATTAGATACTTTTGTATCCGAAGCTACGGATACATTTGTAACTAGTATCTGTATCTAATTCACGGATCCTTTTGGATCCTGTAAGATCCTTTTGGCCAGCTCGAGGCTTGAATGAACGCGTTCCGATGCTCGAGAGTCGGGCACCGGCACCATGCGTTTTTAGATTGATCCTTTGCTTCACAACGACTAAAATAATGTGATATACAATGTTTTTTGGCCGTTTTATCAAACTTTGAGTGAAAAGTGTACATCTCCAAGATTTCAGTATTAATCCTTATTACAAAAAAATAATGTGATATACAATGTTTTTTGGCCGTTTTATCAAACTTTCAATGAAAAATGTACCCCTCCAGGACTAAAACTTCTGAAAATTGTACAACTTCTCAGTGGACAAATATTCCCCGACGAAACTTGAAGAAGTAGATAGCAAAAAGTATTTCGTTCCTAAAGCTTGAGCGAGAACTACGAAATCTTGAAGAGTTTGATAATAAGAGACATATTCATACGAAAAACCGAGGAATGAGATAATAAAAGGATTAATAAACGGAGAATAAAAAGTGAATCTAGCATCGTCAGGTTGGGCACACGCGACGACCGTCACCGGTCCACGAAACACAGAAGAACCGTGCGACCGTTCAGTCACCAAGCCAATCACGTGCCACTTCAATTGCCTCTGACAGCGTAGCGGCGTGCACGAGCGCGACAGCCTTCGAGATTAAAGAAGATAACTTTCCATTAACCTCTTCTGCGCGGAGCACGGCGTCGAAGGCTCGCGTGACGAGTCTCGTTCTCGACCTTGTCAAATTAAATCGAGCGAGCAGGCGAGCGAACGAGCCCGACACGGTTCTCCGCCGCGGACTAACTCAAAAATATTTGCACTACGCCGTGCGTCCTCGTCCGAATGCTCTCTCCCTTCGGGTTTTCAACTTTTGTTGCTCCCCCGCAGTCGGCGAACCTCGCTCAACTTCTCTCGAGATGATGACGATGTCTCTCGAAACGTCGCCTGACCGAACCAACACGCGATTCCGTTCCGTGCGCGACGTCTCTCTTATCCGAACTGATGGTACTAAAATATCTTCAGTCTTCATTTTAGTTTTTGAAGAACGCCGCTCGATCACGAACGCACCCGCTGGGACCCAGGTATTTCACTCTGAAGAGGCTTACCACACAGTGTTATTAGCAGTCGTTTATGCATTTATAATGAAAATGAGTTGGTGCAGTTTGAGATAGATGATATATTGAAAAAATGTTAATTATT
Organism: Lasioglossum zephyrum; assembly: GCA_028455615.1. Lineage (NCBI taxonomy): Eukaryota > Metazoa > Arthropoda > Insecta > Hymenoptera > Halictidae > Lasioglossum > Lasioglossum zephyrum. The sequence goes on along the minus strand of CM052330.1, from coordinate 12,016,146 downwards.
GTCTTCAGCTTATTGAGATTGTTAAAAGAAAAAGAATAAGCTCGTAATCATAAAGCTATGTATCATATAATTTAGTTGATATATTAATTTTGTATATCGTATACAATTTTATATATCATGTAACGAAATTATTTATAATGATTGAAGTACGTCGATTGCTTGTACACTAAAAATTCTTTGATCTAAGAATATGTTTTTGATAAAGAAATGCATCCACGCTGTTCAATAAACAAATTTGGATTACTATACATTACTATGCAATATTATACGCCATTATACAATATGTATATAGTGTGACGCAGACTTCGAGTTGTTTACGACTACTATGAATGGTTAGGCCAGCTGATTTTGCTCCAATTGTATATTAGTATCGACAGATTCGACAGCGCGCACGTTTCCCATGCGGGCAAGTTATCTACACGATACTTCTGAACGTTTCTCTTTGAAGGAGTCCCTATAAAGGGTCGAATCTAACACCCCATGTGCCACGTGTCATCCGGCAGATGTACTCTAATGGTACAAGGGTCGTCTTTGATAAACTTTTATCGGAATCGACGAAATGTAACGGCGAGATGAGAGTGGCCAGATCCATACCCGAAACTTGCCACGTGTCGTCCCTTCGAAGACGAAGGGTACCGTTCCTTGTAACAGCTAGTTGGCTTATCCTTACGAGTACACCACAGATGTTTTCACGCGAACCTCCACTTTTCTAGAAAAACACCAGGAAAGTAGAACCGAATCCAATTCCATCTCATCGATAATAATGTCATCTGATAACAGCAACTGTAAACAGTGGTAAATTACATTGAACCTAATATTAAATTACTTTTTCAATAATTTTACTGCTCCATAATAATTTTACTCATGCTTAAGCTGTATGCACTTATTTGTGGTCGATAAGAGAAAGATAGAGTAATCAAACTTTTTAACACTCAAGTCTAACAAAAAATCTCCTTTCTCTGTACTTTCCATAAATTTCATACTTGAAATTATTCTCGTGTAAACTGGTCACTGAATAATTCATATCTCTAACCGAATAAATCAGCCGTATTTATTGGAAAGCTATTTCTACATTTATCGCAAATTCTGCAATTAATATCGTACGAGCCATTCACCGAGCAATTAATTAATTGATCCATCAAACAAAAAGTCGTACCAGCTTCCTCTATTTTCCCACTTTCGCCGAACTTTCAGCAATAAGAGGATCGGCAAACAACTAAGCTGAGAGATCAGGCGAATCGATGGCTTCCAATGGAAACTTTCTCCGCGATGCAAGAGCGAGTCTATGCTGGTCGGTGAGCTCTTAACAAGTCCCTTGTTCCTGCAACGATTAATATCCCGTAGCCCACGTGGCGCGGCCCGCGGTTCGTCCACGGACCATATTCTCTCATCTGAACGCATAAGGAACACGAGGAACGCGGGGACGCCTAATTAGAAGTCCGTAGGCCGGTCATTCTTAGCGCCTACCCCTGTCCTTTCGATCTCGCTCATACATCTCGTTCTCCCGGCGAGCTTAAGCCCAAGTGGGCCGACCTAGACGCGTAGGCTTCGAGGAGACGTCCACGTCCTTTCCTTCTTCGTCGGATATGTCTCGGACGGCGATCATTCCTTAATAAGAGGCCGCGACGATGAACAAGTCGCTAACCCGAAGACTGAGCGTCGGCTCAAAAGATACAGCTGTCCTGTACATGTGTAGATCAACGCCCCGAGATTTGTCATCGTCAAACTCCTTAAAACCTTCCTTACAATTTAATTCTGAAACTTCTTGGATATTTACAAGTCTTAACGAATAATTTGCAGGTCTCCAAGGCTTCACGATGTCGATTTTTTCCACCTAATCTCAAATAAACTTCCAAACCTAGAAAAATAATTGCCACACAAGTGGCCAATCTTCAGATTTCCAGGGCAACGTTGCAATAAAATAAAATCTACTAAAACCAAAAACAAAGATGGTTATCATGATTCCAGGGCGACGTTGCAATAAAATAAAATATACTGGAAGCAAAAACAAGGATAGTGATCATGATTTATTGAATAAAACCACGGAAAATGCAATCTTCAGATTTCCAGGACAACGTTACAATAAAATAAAATCTACTGGAAGCAAAAACTAGGATGGTTATTTATTTATTTATTGTTTATTTTAATGTGGTCGCATTAACAGCTAGGTCATTCATGACCACATAATTTACAATCAAAAGTGATTTATAGAAAGGTGAATTTATAATAGTTTATATAAATGGATGGATTTAAAAAAGAGGAGGACGTTTCTAATGTTGTCTTCTCCTAGATTTATTCCTGATAACCAAACAAAACGACCGGAGTGTACAACATGCGCCGTGACCGACAGCATCCAATATGTCTTACTCGAACGTGATCATGATTTATTGAATAAAACCACTGAAAATGCAATCTGCAGATTTCCATGACAACATTACAATAAAATAATCTACGGCAAGGAAAAATAGAGGCGCAATCATGATTCGTCTGATGAAGCAAACACTGAAAATGCAAGCTCTCGAATAAAAGAAAAATAATATGTATAAGCAAATAATCTGCAGGCTTCTCCGACAGCATAGCAATAAAATCGAAGCTACTGGAAGCAAGAAGGATCGTGTGAGTAACGCCACCGCATCAGGGAGCGCTCGCGACTTCCGGCGAACGTAGGAGACGTTCGATCGCGACCTCCGGCGTTCGTTCGCGAGCCACCGCATTTGAACAGGTGTCCGACGGTGAGTTACGACACAAACCAAGAGAGAGATAGAGAGAGAGAAAGACAGGATCCATCTACAGAGAAATCTACACACGTGGAATCGGGCGGTATACGTGCTTTTCCTCGCCCTCGAGCGATTCCCGCGAAGCGAAGGCCCTCGTGACGAGCCGCGGGCTTAGCTTCGACGATGTTTGCGCACGTTTCAGACGAGGCGCGCGCGCGATTCAATGTTTGCCGTGCAAACGCGATTTTGTTCTGGAGGCGTCTGGGAATCCGGCCCGGGCTTTTTGCTGCTCCGTTTGCTCTCCGCCGCGCTCCTCTCGGCGACAGCCCGGAGAGACACGAGCTGGGATATTGCTTTTCCGCGCACGTGTGAAGTTTCACGGGCCTCGATGGAAAGTTACGGCACGGCCGTGGGGTCCTTACTCGTGATTGGCGCCTGCGGATGGCGTGCTGAAGGGTACTTCTCTTCCGCGGAATTAATGCGACTCGGTAATTAACTGGGTACGCCGCGTGGATGTTGAAATTTAGGTGCAGAGCCGCTAACCGTCTACGGAAATGTGCGAATCTTTGTGTGATGGTCTGCTAAAATGGTGGAAGGCAAATATGAACGCTGAAAGAAATATTTGTACATTTTATTTGTTCTTGGAAAAGATATAAATATCTGTATAGCGCTGCAATGAGTATAGACAATTTAAAAAAAAATCTCATAAAAGATGATCGTACATCAAGCGTTTTTGTGTAAATGTAGAAGGGAACTTCAATCTTCAAGTCTATCGAGGCTTCATTCACGTGAAAATTTTTCCCGCTAACAGTCTACGGAAATGTGTAAATCTTTGTTTGATGGTCTGCTAAAATGGTGGAAGGCAAATATGAACGCTGAAAGAAATATTTGTACATTTTATTTGTACTTGGAAAAGATATAAATATCTGTATCGCGCTGCAATTAATATTGACAATTTTTCTTTAAAAAATCTCATAAAAGATAATCGTACATCAAGCGTTTTTGTGTAAATGTAGAAGGGGAACTTCAATCTTCAAGTCTATAGAGGCTTCATTCATGCAAAAATTTGTCCGTATTTTCAGAGACGCCTTAATTGGTAGCATTCTTGAGAGAAAACACGTTTTTTCCATCTGTCACGTTGTGCGAGATTGTCTTAGGAAAAACTGAAAGAAGTAGAAGTAGAAGTCTGTAGGTTTAAAATGAGACCAGGATTATTATCGTACTATTTGTTTCGACGAGATCGTCCATGTTGCAAATACTTTTCGGGTGTTACATGAAAATCGTGCGATTAAAAAGTTGGACGTGTCTATACATTTCTAGCGGGTGCAAGAAGCGAAAAGAAAAAGCTGTAACTCTATGACCACTCTAATTGCCAGCACCTACCACGTTGAAGAAAAGGGCATTCGCCGCCCCTTCCGCGAAGCCCAACGAAAAACGCGAACCCGGCGATTGCCAAAGGTAGCCGCGGTCACACGGGCGTGGACCGCTTCCCGAAAAGGAGTCCTGTTCCGAAGTAGACTCCTGGTCCAGCAGGTAGAGGACGTATCACGAATCGTGGCCGTCGGATCGATCGCGAAGAAGCGGCAGCTGCTTGCACGATCGAGTCAATATTTGATACAGTGGCTCCCGGTTGTCCCCTGACCAGTTTCGGAAGGGTGACGGTGATCCCCACCCCATTTCTGATCGAGCTGCATCACATTGTTCCTGTGTATTGGCTTCGTCTTGGTGTGTATCGACTGTGCCGATCCACGATCAAACACCGATTCGGGATGCCGATCGAGTCCGTGGCGCTTCATTCCTCGAACGAGCCGCGAAAAAAGGGGGAGATATTAATAAGATGACACTGTTGTTCCCGGGTAACGATTGACAGATGTTTGCCGGAGTTTTTCACAGTTCCGATACCAACGACTGCCCCTCTCGCATCATCGAGTGGGCTTGAAGCATTTAGCGTCTTCCAGGAGCCAGCTGTTAATTATCTTTTTTCTACAATTATCGCGCAGGAAGCGAGACCGGGACCCGGTTCTCGAAGAGTTCGCGAAGTGTATACTGGAGAGCAGCGATTTTTTGGGGATTTTGTTGTGCCGGATGTTCTTGTTGATCTTGTTCGAATTTTTGAATAAATTCGTGACAAGAGATTCTTAGAGTTCGGAAGGGGGCAACCATCTTTGGGGACCACTTCCATCGGCGACAGCTTCCCGACACAAGGACCCGGGCCCGTTTCGCATCTAGATTCGGTTTTTTGAGGTTCTGGCAAACCGTGGGACGCCGACGTCCATCGGGGAACGAGCCAAATATGTCCGTTGCCGAAGCCACATTTTCATCGGGTTTTTGCTAGGGGATGAATTATCGCGGCGGGCTGAATGCTAATCAAGCCTCCGCCGAGGAAATCGCTCCCGCCGACCCGCGCGATCACGCGAATGCTTTGAATTGCAATCGGACCGAATGCCATATGGACTGTATGAAAATTCCAGGGAGGATTTATTCTTCGGGTGCGCTTATTTTAGGGGTGAAAAACGGTCCGGGGGAATGGGCATGGTTAAAGCTGACCTTTCGACTACTTCTGCGTTCAGAAAAATTGTGTTCTCAGAACTTCGCATTGTAGGCGAGAGAATAATTATTGAAATGAGGTTGTTCGTATTGTTGTAAGTAGACTGGGGATTTTTATGAAAAATATAAATCGTTTGATGTTTTTCTTTGTATATTTCCACCGTCAGTATTCATTTAAACAATCTTCTATGGCCAAAAATGATATTGTATAGGTTATTATCTCTATCTCTATACATATATTGTTGCGAAGGCTTCGGCGTGGTCTTGCCGGAGAACACATGATAATAATAATCAACGAAACTATAACTTTATTAAATGAACAATAGAAGGAGAACAATCGTTAATGCGTGCTTTCGTATCAATCACTCGAGAGGATCTGACGTCTCTCTTCTTCTTATCAACAAACTCGTTGTCCGGATACCGCAATATCGACTGACAGGCGACTTCACTCGATCTCTGCGATATCTTCAGAATATCACAGGGGAAAGGCAACTTCATCTCATGCCGTCGTAACAATATAATAAAATCGTGTCTGTCTGTCTGTTTGCGACATTACCACTAAAATTCATTAAAAAATTATTCCTATCTACTGATAATTATCGTAATAAATATATATTTTTCTAATCACTTTTTTAATTAATTTCGTTAAATTTTCTTGTCTGAAAATAAAATCTCTATCTCTATTTGGAAAAGTCCAAACTGAAAGTTCAGTGTCAGGTGACCGGTGACTGACAGTTAATATTTTTATTTATCAAAAATCGTGATATGGTATAAGACTTCGAAGCTTCGGAAAAATTACAGCCCCATCTGAGACCACTTTGGCGATTGTAAATTTAATTACGTTATTAATTAACCAAGATTTGTTATTATACGTGGACAAAGTCGCGGGTACAGCTAGTATCTTATACATGTTTCCTCTATCGATCGTATTTGTTGTTAATAAAGAATGGTTAATATTTTCATCTTTATAAGAAGTAATAAACGATCGAACTGTGCGCCGAAAACATTAACCATTCTTTAGTATCTTATACATTGGTTATATTTGGGGAATTAAGTGGTAGTAAAATTGTTATAATTGTCAAGATGCGACAACAACAGATATTTAATAAAAACGCAACAGTTGCGTCAGCAGCATTATTGAAACAATTGATGGAACTCAATGTATGCGTCAACAACAGCGAAAGTTTCAATAGTTCAACGATGAAGTTGACTGAACCAAACAATTCATTCATGACTTTAAACAGCAATGTAACTTGATAGCTAAATTTGTGTACGTACCATTTTATGATTGACTTGTTACGACATACGAGTTGGAAATAATCCAATTGTGACATCTAACGAAAAGAATCAAATCTCATTTCCCAGTGCAATTCATATCAACCCATCAAGCTACAAAAACACGATTAAAAAATATCGAAATAAATTTTCCAAAGGATTCACACCTCGCCAACAAAACAGCAGTAAACAAATTTTCCAGGCTGAACGAAAAATGAACTGTCTGTTAACCAAGAAGAGCTAAATTAATTTTTTAAACAGTTTATTCAACAAATCAATGTATATAAGGGTTTTACATTGATCAACCTAGTGATATATTCTATACATAGCTTTTGTGTTCTTAATAACCTTATAGATTGCCCGGTCCCATGTTGACGCTCACAACCATTATTTATTACATTAACTTATCCTATCAGTCTTAACTATTTTACAACTATGGCTTATATACTAATTAACCTTTGTACTTTGTTTTCTTGTTATGTATAAGTCCGCATAAAAAGTATGAAAAAACTTAATATTTATTATTATTATTCAAGATAAATGGTTAAGCATTAAATATATATATATATAAATAATTTATATATTAATAAATATTTATATTACAGATATAATAAAATTAATTATATATTAATTAAATATATAATTATATAATACATTTTATTTATTATTAAATATATAAATAAATAAATATTTATATATATTATATAAATATTTAAATATAATAATTAAATATATATATTAAATATATAATATATTTATAAATAAATATATATAATAAATTATTAAAATTATTTTATTATTTATTATTTTTTGGTGTTGCTAACCCAACACCAAGGTCCCGAGCCAGGTCCCAAAGACTCGCGCTACCTCGAGGAAGACAAAAGCCAGGATTCTTCTGTTCTTCCGCGTGTGTAGAACTGTCCTGACTCATCGTGGTAGCAGCCACGCGCTGGTATCAGGCTGGAGAGGGGATCGGAGAAGAACAAGCGGACCGCCGCTGCACGGGAATGTATTCCGAATGTTTCCCTCGTAATCGTCTGTTTGCCGTATCCGTGGAAGCTGTTCAGCCGAAGATCCATGGGCAGGAAGAGAGCGCAAGGAAGACAGACACGAAAGAAGACAGAGACAGCTGGTTGCGTTGCATGTTTGTCGTTGAATCCCGGTACGTGATTGACGGGCGTAGCAAGAGACGAGACGAGACGAGACGAGGGCCTGGCTTTCTGTGTCCAGTGACGTCCGCTGATCCGATGTTTATCTTCGGAGTACCAGAACTCCTTTCTGTTGTTCTCCCGGCGCAACGTATGACCAGGCGATCTTACGATCGTATTTCGTTGGTCGTTTTCAGGATCCATGGATCCACGGATTAGCTGAAGGGGGAACGGATCCTTCGAGATAGGGGACGCGCGATTGACATCGACGAGGCGGGATCCTTTAGCGCAGACGGGATCGCAGGACCACGATCGGAATCAGATGTAAGATCCGCGCAACATCCATCGTATCGCTCCTTTTGATGTTTCGGCTACCGTTGCTCCCGCTGACTTTTTGGTCCCGTTGCTGTAGAACGCGCCCGAAGCCTTCTCCAGCCTCGAGGGTCTCCTGCCTGCCTTTCGTCTCACGGTTTTACGCTACGATTTCGTAGGAATCTCGAGTTTGATATTTATTAGGATCCTTCCTGGGTCCCCTTGTAATCTGGTTTTTTCGACGAATTAGCGGCTAGCCAGTCGCCCGGACCTTTTGTTACACGCGGACACTCCGTGAGCCTTTTTGCCGGACGCTCCGGGCTTTGATTGACTGCTCGCAGAATTGCGAGGCACCTTCAGCGCTGGACCAAATAATAAGACACTTTACATATTTATGCACATTCGTGTAACATTTGTGTTACACATTCAACCTTTCGTAGATCGGGTTCGCATTCTTGCAGACCACATTTACCCTCTTGCAGACCTAACTCACTCTTTTACAGACCAAATTTACCATTTGGCAAATCTGTCCTGTTTAAAGCAGTGTACAGTTCTGTCAGAAACAGAAATAAAATGTATTGGATTGATTGAATACATTTTCTGATGCAAGTTACATTATAATAAAAATCAAAGAGGATATAAATAAATTTAATCTTGTTTTTATATAGAATACTATAATCGTCAAACACTTTTGAGGATTGGCAGAATTATTATATAGATACGAAGAAGTGTGCAGGGTGTTGTGCAACGATTTAATAAAAAATCAATAAACAAAATTCTAAAATGGTATTATAACAGGCACTATAAGCAAATTGGATTTACTAGAAAAATGAACAGTAAACACAAAATGCAGCTGCTGTTTCCTGATCTTTTCATAGGATCATTTAATAATTTCTGTTGTACAAAGATGAAGAGGAAAGAGGAACGAGGAACCGGCCAGACCGAGCAGAGGGATTGTTCACGAAAAAATAATTCATGGTGAGACGTGAAGAAAGAGTATGCAGAAGCGGGTGCAATGATTCTGAAAACGCGTTGCAGCAACGATCGGTGCAGGGCCCGGCGCACAGTGAACGACGTGGCGCGTACGAGAGCCAAATAAGCCGAAAGCACGCCATTAGCGTATGTAAATATCTCGTTCGGACAGGAATCAATTACCCTGGTCGTCTGCTGCAATCATTGCGCCGTTCCATGCATAGCAATGAACCGGGTAGGAGATGGCCAGCCGCAGAAAACGAGGAGCCACGGAACGAGGTGGAGCCACTTAGGGCGTAATTGCGCGTAAAGCGCCCGGCCGGTTCCGCGAACTTTGCGAAAGGTGTGAACGCGAGAATTTTAATTTGTTCGCCGTCAAATTGAACGTAAACGGACCCCGACGCACGTCACCCCTGACAATTTTCGCAAGCGTGGCCTGCGTGCCGCAGATTAATGCGTCGAGCGGTAGCGAAAATCGCTGGAGCCCTTGCTGAAATGAATATTTCCCATTTTAAGCTATATTGCTGATAAATCTCTTGCGGGTATACTAATATTAAACTCTCGATTGGTATCCCGGGGAAATTTTTCATATTGCAAGATAATTGCAAGGATGAAGTTTCTTCAGCTTCTTTGTAACGTTGAGACTTTGTAGCCTCGAACTGGATACTTTGAAGTACCTGAATAAATTACACAATTTTTTAGAAGATTGTAACAACTCCTAATCTGCAAAACAGTACACCATTCGATGGTTGATACGAGTCTCGATTAAAAAGAAAGATAAATGAAATCTTGTAATTATTACAAAGCAATATGCATCAGGAATAACACCTTGTCCAGAAGAAAGAGGAAGGTTCGAGGCTTCCCTGCGAAGATCAGGGTAGAAAATGGCGATCAATTTTCCTGTTCAGTTCGCAGAATATTTTCGTTGCACCCCTGTTCGCAGCAGCCGGTGCTCGAGAGCAGGGAATAAATAACTACGTTGCCGTTTAACAGACCGTAAATTGCGTCGCAAATTCCGCGGCTCCGGTTCGAAACCAATTGCAAAGCATAATTCGCACCTGGTCCAATAAGCATCATCCTCGACTACCGCCGTTTCCGATTCTCGGCTTACGTCGTAAAACCCTTCCCTTTGTTAATCAAGATCTCGCTGGCTTGCTGATAGCTCGATGAAAAGCGATAAAAGTTTCATCTGGTGCTGATCCTTTTCGCATCGTTATATCGATCTTTGTTCACAACGAGACGATCGAATAATCGCTGCTCGATTCTACGATTCTAGAAAAATATTTCATTGCCTTTGATTACTGGACTCCCATATTTGAAGTTTCCATTTACTCAGCACTTTCCACGTATAAATGGTTCAATCTAAAGCGTTAACAATATTTATTGAGCAAATAAATGAAGATTGAATCCAGCACTGTAGCTATGTAACGCTTCTTCCACTATTCGAACATTCACGATTTTCTATTTAAGATGGATAATCGAAGTTCTACTCTGCAATAAAAATGAGTAGATAAAACAGTAAAAATTTCAGAATGAATCAACACTACGCAGTTTAATTAAGAAGGGGATTACTACTTTTAAAAAATAAGGTGGTAGCCGTAAATACACTATCAAAAACGACACAATTTAAATAAAATACTTCTGTGCATACATTCGGAATCAAGATGTCCCAATTCCAACACTGTCTGATTCAGAAGGGACTTACTACTTCTAAAAAATAAGGTGGTAGCCGTAAATACACTATCAACAGCAAGACTATTTGAATAAAATACTTCTGTACATTCATTCAGAATCAAGAAGTCCCAACACTGTCTAAACATCCAAAGAATCAAATTATTTCGCGAATGATTTCGAAGCACCCAGGTCGGATCTAAGTGACAGTCCCTTTTTCTGGCTTCCAGGGCCCATTACCGTCAACGAACGACCACAATGGTCCAAATAGAGTCCAACTAGTGGTCCGAATCGACCAGTTTCTCACACAGTCCGATTCCCTCGACCACTCGATTGTTAGCCCGAGCCCGGATCAGTCTGATGACCGCTGGCCACTGTCGCGAACGTATCCAACGAAACGTCTCCGATCCCAGACAAGACGAACAAGATCCCCATTGTCTGGCAAGCGAGTCGCTGCCGACTGGTTGCCAGCGGATTTCCACATCCTCACCCACGTGGTCGACGCACGTACAGTCGTCTAGCGCACGTGTCGCCGTTTTCTAGAGCCACGGGAGCAAACAACGAAACAAGAGCATCAGATAGCTGGTCTGGCGCATAGCCGCCGCGCCGATGTGGCTTTCCTAGTGCTGCGCACTTCATAAATAACTTAGCTTTCCTGCGCCACACACGGACACACTCGGCCCACGCGGGAGTAACCAGAATAATAGAATTTGAGGGGGTGATTTGGTTCAACCTTCATTACAAGATACCTTCATGTGAAACTTAAATGAAGATATTGCTCACTTTCAATATTACACAATAGAAATATTCCGTTTTGTCGATCGCAATGAATTAATAGAAATTAGTTTATGTTATCGGCGCACAAGTTCGATCCAAAATTCAAAAACAAAGCAATTTAGCAAATTATACTTTGTTATACTTAACATAGCAACTGTTTTCTTTATCTCGATCGATAATTTGTAAAAAGCTTAAATTGATGTTTTCGGAGCAAAGATTCGATCCTATGTTAATAACTAAGCAATTTTGCAAATAACTATAACTTTTTCAACGTTTCGGTCTAGTTTAAGACCATTATCAAGAAAAACTTTTTATATATAATTGCGTCTGTGAAAGTTAAAACACTGTAAATTATATAGTTCAAGTTAACCTCCGTGTCAAGAAACAAAAAGAAAAAGGAAAGAAAAACCAAAGGTTCTAAGGAGCAAACTTACTTGCTAAGTGGAAAGTTATTTAAGAGTCAGTATTGTAAACACTTGCTGGCTAAGGAATATTGCTTAGTTATTAACGTAGGATCTAATCTTTGCGTCGAAAACATCAATTTAAGTTATTAACATAACAAGCACGGTGAAAAATTAGTTTGTGGTTATTACTGACCTTGTGGAACACTTAGTACAACATTCAGTATTTTTCAGGCGCAAAATTTTTCTTGAAAATGATCCATACTTGGATCGAAACGTTGGGAACAATTTTATAAATAACAAAATTGCTTTGTTTTTTACTTTTGGATCGATCCTGTGCGCCGATAATATAAACTAATTTCTATGAATTCAATACGATCGACAAAATGGAATATTTATCAAGGATGGCGAAAATTATACGCACAATTTCTCTTGAAGATGATCCATACTTGGATCGAAACGTTGAGAAAAATTTTATAAATTGCACAATTATTTTGTTTTGACTTTTCGATCGATCCTGTGCGCTGATAACATAAACTAACTTGTATTAATTCGTTACGATCGACAAAACGGAATATTTAAACGAATTGATGTTCGAAAAAACGCGTAACTCTCGCAGGCACAGAGAGGTCATCGAACCGGGATACGAGTAGCCGGCCGGGCAATTAATTGCACGATTAATTGAAGAGCTATCGGCAGTTTCTGACTGGTCAGTTCGAAAGCATGCAGCTCTGGACTGGCTCCGAGCACGATTCCAATCGAACGTGTATGTGCGCGATAGACGGGGCCCCGGTTGGTCTCTATCGATGTTTCCCTTCTCTGAATGGCGGTTTTGTATTTCGAGAATGTTAATGTGACGAAGCGTCTGCTAACCGCGGCCAGACGCTGAATAATCAAACGGAATACCCAAGCGGGCTCGAATTACTTCGCTCTCTTCGGAAGTGAACGATGTTTATTTCGAGGAATGACGGGGCCGCGGTCGACGAGTTTCGAGATCGTGTCAGCAGTCTCGACCTGTGCAAACCGATGAATTGCAATTCACACCGTACACCGATGCAGCGGCTACGGTTCTTCCTGGTTCAAACTTGTTTCCTGTTTGAACGGCGCAGCCAACATTGGGTTCCGGTTCTACCGATTTTCCACTTCCACCTAAAACGAAATCGAAGAACCAGAGTTTCGATATCTGAATGAAATCAGAGATCTAATAAACAAATGAAGTTGAAGTCTAGAGTGAAATCGAATAAAATCATATTTTCAATGGCAGCATACTTTGGGGATCCAAAATAAATAGAACTCGTACAAAATTCTGTCATATTCTATATTCCAGCATTTTTTAAACATTATTGCAACAGAAATTAGTTTATGTTATTTATAAAACAAAGTAATTTTGCAATTTATAATATTTCTCTCAACGTTTCGATCCAAGTATGGATCATTTTCAAGAGAAATTTTGCGTCTAATTTTCGCCATCCATGATAAACATTCCGTTTTATCGATCGTAACGAATTAATAGAAATTAGTTTATGTTATCGGCGCACAGGTTCGATCCAAAAGTCAAAACAAGTAATTCGTTTCATTCAAATGAAGTTGAAAGAAGTGGAATTACGATACTGTGGTTCTGTATGAAAATTGTAAATTGTTTAGTAAATAGAGGAAAATTAAATTTTTGTTCATTCAATAGAAGCTTCCTTGTGGTAAACATAAATAAATGTTTCCTGGGTTCCTATGAATACGGTTCCACTGTTCAATAATTCTTAGAATGTGGATTTCCATGCAAAATAAAAATGAATTTCATTCTTGCTTTAATGATTCCAACAAGTTTAACATAACAGATTAATTCAGAGTGTGATTATAGAGACGATTTGCTATGGTACTAGTAATAAAAGTTCTATTCGACACAAGTCTAATCAAGAAACTGTTTCCAACGATATAAAAGGTAATGGTGAATTTTAATATATTGAAATGATAACTAATTGTATTTCATTAACACCAGCACCACAGCTCGTAAAACCATTCTACCATTTTTACTGCTTTCTATGAGCCTATTACAACTTGCATCACAAAAATTAACAAGGAGAATAACGAGACAAGAAAAATCGATTAAAATCTATACCAACAATAAAAATTGGATAGCGTGGTGAACGTTCATGGAAACCACGAGACTCGGCAATTCTCGGACCAAGAGCATGATCCAGGAGGCGATAATTCTTAGAGCAACCAGTAACTCCCCATAGTTAGTCGAAGAAGAATTTTCCGTCTGCGTGTGAATCGTTGAACGCGGATACGAAGCGAGGAGCAGCAGCTGCGTTAGGGTAACAAAATGGCCAATTCCCGTTACAAGATATTACCAATTTGATGCCATCAGTGTCAACGGGTTCGCCGGGGAACCTGCTCAGGAGAAGCGCAACAAGATGAAAACCTGCGGAGCCGACGATCGGTCGGCTCGAAATTTCGGTTGTTCCCTCTAATTATCCATCGAGCGTACGCCGAGGCGGACAGACGTTGTGCAACACACGTGACTCGTTACAACCCGCGAATCATCGCTCTAATTCCCGTAGAACCATTGAAGCAGTTCGCGTGGGCCTCGATAAGGGCGTGCGAAACCCGTCCACGAGCACGGCAATTTAGGTTAATAACACGCGGCGAGTCGAAGCGGAGGAGGAGGAGGAGGAGAGGCATGAAGGCGCGTGCAAGCGTGAAGGCGCGCAACGACGACGTCGTCTTCATCGTCCTCTTCGTCCTCGTTCACCGCCGCTGGTTACGATCATTGCGATTATCGTCGGTCCGCCTTGGAACAAGAGGCCACAAGGCCATACCGATTTTTGAACGAGCACTGTACCAACCGCTAATTTTCAAACTGCTGCCAGCAGCGAAAAAGTTAAGGACATACGCCTAGGAGGTTGAAAGTGATGGAGAAATTTTTCAACAAATGGCTACGTGCAAAAACCATTTAGTACTTCAGTTGTGGCATACCTGTATCTGAATAATGTCCAGTAGAAGTTATTCACACGTGAGCGATCTGAGTCAAGACATTTTTTCTTCGACAAAATTGCAATGGAAACATGATTACATTAAAGGAACGTTTATTTGTTGTGTCACACTTTTATATAGAAAATAATAAGTTTACTTTAAAAAAAATGTCCAATAGAAGGGCAGTCATGTTTATTCGCACGTGAATCGTTCGTTTGAATGAAGCGTCTCTGTTAAAATTGCAATGGAAATGTGGTTAGATTAAAAAAAAAGTTTAAACTAAATGTTGTGTCACACTTTTATGTAGAAAATAATAAGTTTTCTTTAAAAAATGTCCAATAGAAGGGCAGCCATGTTTATTCGCACGTGAGTCGTTCATTTGATTGAAGAATCTCCGAAAATATTGCAACGAAAAATCGCTAACATTGTATTTACATTGATAGGACAATAGTTGTTTGAAAAATGAGACAATGGGACGACCAGGATATTTTTCGATCATGTCGAAAGATCCATGTCCTTCGACCAGTGGCGAAATGGACCGATTTCACGGATTCAACGCGGAACACATTGTTCCGCTATTCTTAGAACGGATCAAGCTTACTTACAACGTTGTCTACATTTACATAGGTTGGCCCGTGGCACGTAGTCTGACGTACATATATCAAATCCTATCGATCTACGCCAGTCACGATCGACCATTGTTCCTTGTAAGCTCTTTTGCCCGACACTTGGTTCAGAGACCTTGCTCGCTCTATGTAATCCGGTATTTACATATTACCGTGTGCCCATCCGTGTCACTGGTGAAACCTGAATCTGTGCCCTCGCCCTTTACTATCGATCAAAATTCGATTTCGTTCGATTCCTGGGAGAAGACCGTGTTGCAATGCTCGGCAGGCTTCGAGACAGCTGCACGATACTAAAATATTGAAAGCAGCCTTTGCAGTGGTTGCAGGAAAAGCAAATGAAATTGTAGTAGACAGTGAATGCTATGTTAACAATTAAAAAACAAGATTACACTGGACAAAGTTTGATCAATTGTTCTCGCCGTTATTAAAATTTTATTGAGAGAAAGCTAATATATTTTTTAAGTTTTATTTCCACAAACAGATCATATGCGAGTCAGTAAAAAGACATTTTAAGAACTTGGAAATACTGTTGTACTCCTTTTAATTGATTATAATCCTTTAATAAAGAAGGAAACGTATCTGTAGTTTTACAGTGCATTAATCTGAATCTTTATAAAAGCTGAAACACTATACGTTCAATTTCTTTTTGCCTGCATCGAAAATTGTATTCCTGCTCTCAGCATTTAATATTTAAAGAATGTTCCTTAATCGCCTCTAAAGCCCGAAGAATGTAAAGGGTGAATGGCAAATAAAGTAAAATAAAATTTCCAGCCGGCTGTTATCGGCGCAATCAATTTTTTGTCGTCTCTGTTCGGACATATTCTAATCTATTAAATCGAAAAGGACGTTGCCGTCGCAGTGATCCATCGATCGCGCGGCTGTTCGAGTCGTCAGGCTCGGTATACCGATAATCATGCTGGCCAAAAGACTTGGCCAAAAGAAACTCGGCTGGCCATTCCTGTGGCACGTGGAACGCACGAAAATGCCCGTGTTCTTTTGTTCGTCAGTTTGAAGGGCTTCGATCGCATTGGTGCTCGGTTTCGAAGGGCGAAGGTCTGTACTGGCAGCACGATAAACGGCGCCTCGGAAAAAACTTCGTGGCTGATCGTGTACGTGAGACGCGAGACAAACGACTAATCTTCTTCGATGGCAGGCCCCGTTCCTCGAGGGCTGCGCGGCCCTTTGACGTTTATGGGGTACGAATTAAATTCGAAATTATTCTGCCTCCTCCAGGTACACTCGTAACTGGGAAACCGATAAAAAGCTGTCGTGGATTTTAATCCTGTAAAAATTTATCGGGAAGACGTGATGTTCTGAAAGTAAACATTTCTACAGACTTAAAGTTAAGATGTATGTTCTCCTATGTTGCAAAGAAGTATGATAAACATCTAAATTACGTTGCGAACGTCTTGTTGTTAATTATATACATGTTTTAGTATGTTAAATTGAGTGTACCAATTGAGCAATAAGGTTACACATCGTTGTTAATTATATGCAATAATCCTAAGCATTTTAAACATCTCGTTATTTATTATATATGTATTCTCTAATCTATTAAATGCAATTGTGCCATTGCATATCTAGTTGTATATAAGTATGAAACGATGATAAACATCTAAATTAGGTGGTGAATGTCTCGTAGTTTATTTGTAGAGTATTTATTTTTGATTGGTGTAATAAATATTTACGTTATGGTGGCTTCAATTTTATACATCGATATATTAAATAATCTAGTTACAGGTATATGATTTTATTTTGATGAATTGATATTTTAAATTATTTATTTTTAATTGAATGTGTTAATAATAATGTAATGGTTTAGATTACGTGCTATGTGTTAGAGATGGTTCATATTTTTTCTTATCATTTTTATTGCATACATTAATTGTAGATAGGCATTTCTGAGTTTTTCATTATTTATAATTACAGTGATATTGACAATAGCTTACGTGAAATGCGCACAACTCATTTTTATTCGCGTGCAACTTGATGTCTGCGCTGCGACAGTGAATCTAGAGTTTAAGTAGAATAGGACAGCGGTGATCAGACTATTACCGAGCGCGCAAGACTGACGCGCAAAAACCGTGTCTTCAGCTTCTGTGGTTATTGTACTCCTCTCAACACAGAACTGAGACTATTATTAGTTCATTACATCATAAATGATCATAAAATTATATAACATTATTAAAAATTTTGAAAAGTTTGAAATTTCAAAATTAAACGTTCTAGTATGTTTAATTTACAAGTATTGAGAATGTAAGCATTCTCGAGGAAATATTCGACTTTATTTCTTTTTAAAACTTTGAATAGACACATTCTAGTTACATTTATAAACTAATTAATCAAGAAAGTGCTTACAAAAAGGAAAAAAAGGGAACTACGAAATTTTGCGTTAGAATTACACGTATTATAACTGAGTTTCCTTTCATATAATAAGTTCCAAGAATTGTGCTCTGTCATCAAATAAACACTTATTGTTTTAGAATTATTGTGTCAAACAATTTGAATGTTAATTGTTTACTGATGTGCCTGATTGGCTATTCCGTCAGTATACGTCGTTCCTTTGTTTTCGTATCAGTCCTCTCCCAACGTTCACATGGTTCAGTCTAGTTCTCAATATCACGAAATAGAGTGTCACACATAAACGTTTATAATTTACACATAGCAAGTACGGTGCAAAATTATTTTATAGTTATTATTGATCTTTTGAAACACTCGGTAAAACATTCAGTATTTTTCAGACACAAAATTCTCTTGAAGATGATCCAGAATCGGATCGGAACGTTGAGAAAAATTGTATAAATGCAAAATTGCTTTGTTCGCTTTTTGATCGAACCTGTGCACTGATATCATTAACTAATTTCTATCAGGACAGAGTAGGTTAAAATAAGTGCTACTTTATATCGGTGTAGAAAAAGTATGAAAAACCTGAGCATAAAAACCTAATAAACTCGATCCACGTGTAGCTGAAAAAATAATTCTAAATTAAGAAGCATCAACAAACTGCGTTCTTCCACGATCAATAATCAGCTAAAACCAGCAAAGTAGCCGGAAGGAAAATTCACGAGCAGGATGAATCACCATCAGCATTTCAGACGTCGCACGAACGTCGAAAACAGAAGCTTCCGGCAGTGTTGCCGTGGGTGCCGATCAGCTGCGCGGTGTCACCGGATAGCATTTATCAGTAAAAGGTTGCAGAGGAGCCGCGGCGCTGCCGAGGCGAGTCACCAGTCGCGACTCGACTCGCGGCGAGGCGCGGCATGGCGCGGCGAGGCGCGGAGCCGAGCGGAGCGAATCGTCAGGAGCGTGGGGGCTACGCAGCGAGGCATAGAGAGATGCTGAAGAAGAGAGAACGAAATCAGGATAGAACGAGACCGAGACAGACCCCCCACTTGCTGTTCGCGAGTGGCGGCGCGTGTCAACCTTGCCTTGTCCTTGAAACCACGCGACCGCGACCGTACAACGAGCCAAGTCGCTAGCGAGCGCTCGCGCGGTTCTAGGAATCAGCTGATTGGCCGACAAAAGGGGAATTCCGAGAGGCCGCCGAGGTGCAATCGGATTCTCACCGTCCTCCTCCGACGGGATGCTGAATAATTAACGATCCCATGCCGATCGCCGTGACTAAGCCCGCTCCATTTTTTTTCTTCTGACCGTCTGGGCTGGGTCCAGACGTCTTGCCATTCTCTTCTACTTGTTTTCACCTTCGTTAGTCGCGCTCTTGTTGCTCTCTTTCATTGAAATTTTAATCTACCTTCCTCCTTCACAGCGCCGCGTGCAACCACCCGTGTAAAAACCTGGACGGAGTCCAGGTAATTGTTCACTTTCACGGAAGCGAATGCGGATGTTTACGCAGATTTGCGATTTCTGGTCGCATCTCACGGAAAAGATATTGATCGGGTTGCTATAAACCCGTAGCACTCGCGTGCAGACTCTGAATCGTCACTGAAA